>CANSNZ010000065.1:0-329258 GCA_947646795.1 Beta lomatogona | reverse complement strand
CTCCATACACTCTACAATTATGAAAATTATGGCTTTGATTGAATAAAGATATAGAACTTGTGTTCATTGCAACAGAATGGTGGTAATTTTATGGAGTAAATGTCAAATTTGTGAGAAAATTCCATATCAACATGGACAGTGTTGGGTTCTTCAACTATATAGGTCTATATTCATATTGTCCCAATCAATAATCGATTTTCAAAGTGTACTTGTTAAGTTTCACATTGATTCATGCCAAGTTTCAGATCTTATGTTTGGACGGAAGAAAGATATATATATATATAATATATATATATACATATATATATATATATATATATATATATATAACTTCATCCGTTTCAAATTACTCGCTACACTTTTCCATATAGGGAAGCTTCATATTACTTGCTACTCTTTCTTTGAGGAATAAACTCTCTCTATCTCTCTCTCAAGACAATGTGTCTCTTTTCTTTTTACTCTCTACCTCTCTCTTCTCCAAAAAGTACCTAAGAATTCGTAAATTGGGAAGTCAAACAAGTAAAACGAAACGGAGGAAGTATATGGGGTGTTAATGAGACGAAAAGGTTTCGAGCATACGGTGATTGACTTGATTAAAACTCAACTTGATCGGGCTTGAGCTCTAAATTCCGTATGTTGGTGAGTTGAGTTGAACTACTTGACTTAAAAACTTGTGAGAAAAACTCAAAACGCAATTATCAAATATTGTCGAAGCTAAATGCCTAATGTGATTTATTGTTTACTCTAGGAGATGCTAATTGAGGACGTGACAACTTATGAGCTACTCGAGATTGACTCGATATGTTAGAGAGCCTCCAGTTGAGCTATGTTAAACTTGAGTTTGACTCACGTCATAAAATGACTAATTGCTAATGTCAACTCAAGATGTGCGTTTAGTTAATGTCATTAATTCATTATGCAAATGAGTCTCAAGATGTGCGTTTTGTTTTTGGATATAGATGCATTGTTAATAAGCAAATGTGTCCCGCATGACCCTTGTAACAGTTAATCATTAATTGTAAAATTGGTATCGATATACTCCCTCCGTCCCGTATTACTTCTAACACTTATCAATGCACATAGCTTTTAGATAATAAATTATTGTTTGGTTATCAATCGTTATTTTATCGAAAAGTAGATGGATAGGAAGTTAGCACTTAGTAAAAGTAGTATTATTTTATTTTAAGGAGAGAATGTGGCCATGATTAGAGTTGCAGTATAGTAGGAGTCGTATTATTTTATTAGGAGGAGAGAGAGTGAAGGCCAACGCTTAAAGATAAAGAATTAAAATAATAATGGGCCATATCCAAAAATATAAGTGTAAAGAGTATTCTTAAGCCGTATGCAAAAAAGAAAGCTGGTAAAAACTATTCTTGGACAAGTAGGATACCATACTATAAATTAAGATAAAGTTTTTCACAATTATACAAAGAATATTCCAAGGTAAAAGAAAACTAATATAGTCTATATTCATATTGTCCCAATCAATAATCGGATTTTCGTGAGTGTACTTGTTAAGTTTCACATTTATTCGTGCTAATTCGTGATCTTTCTCGGACGGAAGGATATATATATATATATATATATATATATATATATATATATATATATATATATATATATATATATATATATATATATATCTATTATATACTGTAACTCCTCACCTTGATTGTCCAATCTTTTTCCCAAAATACCCCTAATAACTAAACAAAACTACTAATTGCTTTCTCTCATTTTTCAAAAATAAAAAAAAATCCCTACAATCGCGAAAGTTAGCTACATCTTACATCCGCACAAGTAAAAAACAAAAATAGAACAATATTACTTGAACGACGATTAAATTAAAACTTCCACAAAATCACTTATACACTATGTCACGCACGCACGCGTGCAACGGATACTAGTATATATATATGTGAACTCTCACCTTTAGGGCCCAACCTTTTACCCAAAATACCCCTAATAACTAAATAAAACTACTAATCGTTTCTCTCATTTTTTTTTTCTAAATCCTTACAATTGCAAACAGCTTACATCTTACATCTGCACAAAGTAAAAAAAAAAATAGAACAATATTACTGAATGACGATTAGTTTTCCACAAAATCACTTACACATGATATGTCACGCACGCATCGCGTGCAACGTATACTCAGTATTACATAAGGGAAGAGGGAGCAACAATGTCCTTTTTGAACTGACTATTTTGCCCCCCTTCCCTTTCTAAATTACAAAAGGAATCTCAATACCAAAATGGGGGTCAAACAAAGCCACTGGAAATTAATTTTCAATAATCACTCGAAATCACTTATATTAGGAAACTTTACAAATCACTCATAGAATTGAGAAAATCACGTTGTAAAAATCACGCAAATCACTCAAATGATCAGAAACTTTACAAAAACTAAAAATTAACTTACAAACTAAAACTAATATACTAGGTCAACAATACATACAAAAACATTCACAAAATTCACTTATAAATCATTGTTCTCAATAATCATTCACAATTACATACTCAAAAAAATTACCTATAAACACAAATTTGAGAAAACATAAGATTTTGACATATCACACATTCGTCGACGGCGATTTGCGAACTTTCAAACCGGTACATAATTCTTTTTAATCTTTAAAGTTATTTCACATTAGTCGACTGTTATGTAGTTGAAAAATTGGAGATAATATCAATTAGTTGAAAAGGGCTTTTATATAATTAGACTTAAATTTGATTCATTTTCATATAAAATCGAAAACAAGATTTGTATCAAAATTTGATTCATTCATGACAATGATGAAAAAGTTGCAAATTTAATTCTTTTTTAGAAAAATCCAATATAAAAATTTTTGCCCAAAACTTTTGCAAAATATCCATGTTCGTAAATAAATTTGGAAAAAAACAATATCAAGCCTTTTTGCGAACAACTTTTGCAAAAATCCATTTTCAAGAAAAAAAATTTACATTAATTTGCGAAAACCATTTAATGTGAAATCGTAGATTGTGTATGAAAAATTTAAAATTTCATTTCAAATATAATTGAAACTCAAAGTGTTAAAATTTAGAAAAGGAGAAAAATTAAAAATGACCATTTCGTGCGAAATTAGATTGTGTATGAAAACTTAAAATTTCATTTCAAATATAATTGAAACTCAAAGTGTTAAAATTTAGAAAAGGAGAAAATTAAAATGACCATTTCATGCAAAATCGTATTGTGTATGAAAATTTAAAATTTCATTTCAAATATAATTGAAACTCAAAGTGTGAACATTTAGAAAAGGAGAAAAATTAAAATGATGAAAATTTTTAAATATCAATTTGTGAAATCAGAATTTAGAAGTTAGACAAGGAAAAAAAACTGAAATTGTATTATACTTTTCGTTTACAATTTTGGGATCATAGAGAAATTACCGAAAATCCATGATTTAAGAAATTACCTTTTTTGGTTACAAAATCGATCCAATTAGATCTACTGCCGCTTAGAAAGCATCATTATTGGTGAATGAAAAAAAAGATCATCCCACTCTCTTTCTAACTTTCTCTCTCAAAAAAATTACATCCCACAATCTTTTCCCACTTTCTTCTTAACATCCCAACTACTTTTACCTACCCAACTGCCTTTTTACCCCACCTAACTATTTTTTCTCTCTCATCACCCCACCAACACTATACAATATTTTTATTATTTACTTTTTAATAATGTTTAATATTCATTACTAATTGATAAAAAAATTAATTAAATAAATACATAATTAGCTTTTTTAGCATTAACTAAATTAAATGCACAAAAATATATTTTTTTTTAGAGTGTAAAAGTGGAAGAAATTTCATATAAAATAAGCAAAATTATAGAAAATTAGTAAATAGCTAGAAAAAAAATGTCCAACATATTACAAAATGGGTCTCTATTTGTAGATCTCGGAAAATAGAGTCATTGGTAATTTTTTTTTTTTTTGGCTTTGTATTTTTAAAGATATTGCACTTTTAATATTCGTAAATCGCATTATTTCTCTCCCCCGAGGCGCGTAAAATCCGACACACGCGTCGAATCGCCAAATTTTTTTTTTTTTGCTTTTTTTTCAAGCCAAAACGCACCGCTTTGAGCTAATCTCCAGCCAAAACGCAGCGTTTTGACTGGAAGAAAAGCAAAAAAATTAATTTTCGCTGCATCGCGGTGGGTCCCACTCCCACGCCCGATCATCAGCTCAATCGTCCCATACAAAAATTGTTTGCCAATCAACCCACAATCTTTATTTCATTCACCATTAAGGGGGTTTTTTAATATGGAAGCTACTAAATATCGCCCGTATTTACTGAAATCGTCCGTATTTTTTTAAAATACTCCTAAACTACCCCCTACAAATACTACCCCATACCCCCCACACTTTCTCACTCTCTTACTCTAACACTCTCTCACTCCCTCACTCTAACACTCTCTCACTCTCACTCCCTCACTCCCACCATAGCCACCACCACCCCCAAAGCCACCACCCCCCACCACCACCGCCACCACCACCACACGGCAACCACCACCACCAGGCGAGGAAGACCGTACCGGCGACCACCACAAATGAGGGAGAAGAAGACACCGACGCCGACCACCACCACAACACGCCGGAAAAAGAATGGGCCCAAGGAAGAAGGCAAAAGGAAATCTGGGGAATCTTCAAATCGAGTTAGTTTTGTAGTTATTTGTGGTGAAAACCAACCCTAAATGCCGGAAAATCCCCACCCCGCCGGAAAAACGAGGCAAAAAAAAAAATTTTTTTTTCCGTAAATGCAGGGCAACGGATAAGAAATTCGCTACCACCACACGCCGGTAACGGATGATCGGTAACGGATCACTTTGTCAGCTACCACCGCAGAGGTAACGTAGATCTGTTCTGCTACCTCGCGGTGGTAACCGTAAAGATGTCCGTTACCACCGTGCGGTGGTAACGGAATTTCTCCGTTGCCCCGCGGATTTCGAAAAAAAAATTTCATTGCTGTTCGTGTTTTCCTCCATAGGGGAGGGGGAACTTCGGGTTTTTTTTCCTTTTTTTAATTTATGTTTTGTTTATGTTTTATTAATTTCTGTTTTTTATTAATTATATTTTTTATGTTTATTTTAAATAATTTATGTTTGTTCGTAATTTATGTATTAATAATTTCTGTTTGAATTAAAAATAATAATTTGTGTTTATTTGGGCTTTTATAATTTATGTCAATAGTTATTTGAATATATTAATTTAATTGGAATATTTAATATGTTAATTTGTGTGATAATATTGTAATTAGGTTTTATTATTATTATGTTAATGCATGTTAGTAACATGGTAGTATTATTTAATTTATTTGATTTAATTTATTTAATTGTTTAATAGCATGTGATAATAGTATTATTTAAATTTAATAGTTATTATATAATAAGTTAATAAATTGATTTGAGCATGTTATTATATTATTAAAATATTTCAATGATATAGCATGTTATTATTTTATATTAGTAGCATATTACGATTATTTATTGTAATGATATTAGCATGTTAATTTGTTTTTATTAGCATGTTAATATTAGTTATTAACTACATAGTGCACATGTTCTCAACTTAATATAATCCATTCATTAACTTAATATTAGTTAGTTACCAATCACAAAAATTACTACTTATTATGAAAATAATTACAATAATATGCATACATATTTGAAAACAATATCAAAAAATATTAACTAAATATTCATTAACAAAATTAACGTAAACGGATGTACTATTATTCGCTAATTACAAAATCAATACTAATTATGACGGAAAATCAAATATTAACTAAATGGAACATATTAACTATTAACATTTAATTAATATATTCAAATTAACTATTCACATAAATTAAAAAAACCCAAATAAACACAAATTATTATTTTTAATTCAAACGGAAATTATTAATAAATAAATTAGGAACAAATATAAATTATTTTAAATAAAACATAAATATATAACTATTAAAAACATAAATTACTACAAACATAAACAAATCATAAATTTAAAAAAAAAAAAAACCCAAACTCCTCACCCCCCAACCCCTCGCCGGAAAACACGAGGCTAAAAAAGAAATTTTTTTTCGAAAATGCGGGGCAACGGATAGAAAATCCGTTACCACCGCCTCTGGTAACGGATATGAAACCGTTACCACCACAGAGGTAATCCGGACAGATCTCACGCTACCTCAGCAGTGGTACGAAAAGTGATCCGCTACCATGGTAACCGATCACTTTTCCCAAGCTTCCACAGAGGCAACGGATTTTTTGTCCGTTGGTTCAGTGGAAGCAACGGGTTTTGCATCCGGTTCTTCACCGGGTAACGGATTTTCGATCCGTTACCCTCGCTCCTGGCCAAAAAAAATTTCCGGCAACTTCAAAAAAAAAAAAAAAATTTCAACTTACCACATTTCGCTCCGGCGGCGTTGACGGTCCTTCATCGGACATTTTCGTACTCCTCACTTGCTTCGGTGGTGCTCCGGTGGTGGGTGGTGGTCGGCCGCGGTGGTGTTCGGAAGGTGGTGGTGGTGTTAGTGCTTGATGGCAGAGAGAGAGAGAGAGAGCTTAAGTTTGGTGAGAGTGGAGTGGGTAAAGCGAAGTGAAAGGGGGAGGGGCACGGGGGTATATAATGAAAAAAATACGAACGATTTCAAGTAAATACGGACGGTAAATAGCGATCCGGGGCTTTAATATTATGTATGTAATCTTTTTTTTTCAATCACCACTAAGGATGCTCTTAAGACTTGAATTGAAATGCTTGATTTTTCGATGTTGTTCTTTGACGTTGACTTGAAAATCTACCGTTGCATGTATTTCTTCGATGTTGTTCGCAAATTAGATTTACTCGCTAAGACTTGAAACGTCCGATTTTGTTATTGTATATTGCATACTTGGATGAACCGGGTTCCTTCAAATATGAATTAGGTTCCTTCAAATATAGGTTGTAGATTTGTAGTGAGAGGAGAGAGAATGAATAGTTAGAAAAGTACCGAAATTATACACTCGAAAGGAGAGAGAGAATGAATAGTTAGAAAAGTACCGAAATTATACAATCGAGAGGAGAAGATAATGAATATTTGGAGAAATGTTTTTTTGTTGGTCCGATGGGTCTTCACTCTTCACCGATTTAAGTGGCAAATAAGTATATGAACCAACCTGTTCCCTATATCAAGCAAGATTTTTTTAAAAAAAATCCTCTTAAATTAAATCGTATGCATAAAGGCACAAGTTTTATTGCTTCAAAATAATAATAACCCAAACCAACCCATCATGATTCATTTGGATGGAATTTCGCCTATCACCTTAACTACTAACGCAACATGTGGATAAAAAAAAGAAACTACTCTTATCTAAATCAAAGAATTACTATCACAATTTTCCACTAACAAACCACTTTTCACCAATTATGTAAAAAAGTATATTGCAAGTTAAATTATAAAATAATATTTATATGAAAAGAACACTACATAATTAATTAGTAAAGGAACATTTTACTCCCTTAAGAAAAAGGATAATATGTGAAAACAAAATTTTTATGTACTATTTTTTTTGTGGGAAACAATCTTTTATAATTTTTCTCACAACTTAAAACTTTACAACATTTTGTATTTTTCTCGAGAAATCAAAAAACTATTATAAATTACAAAAATGAATAAAACCAAAAAAAAGAACATGACGATATTTAGTAAAGAACATCATACCGATTATAAAAGAACATGCGCATATAAGACTTCGAGAAACAAAAAACTATTCAAAATCACAAAAATGAATAACAACATAAAAAGAACATGGAAGAATCTTATTCACAAAATGGAGGTGAACTTAAATATTAACTTGCATTTTCGGTTTGTTTACTACTTAGTAGTAGGCCTAAAAAATATCATCGCACGCATTGCGTGCACAAAAGGCTAGTATATATAAATATATGAGGGGTGTTAATGAGACGAAAAGGTTTCGAGCTATTCGTGATTGACTTGATTAAAAACTCAACTTGATCGGGCTTGAGTCAAATTCCGGATGTTGGTGAGTTGAGTTGAACTACTTGACTTAAAAACTTGTGAGAAACTCGAAAACGCAATTATCAAATATTGTCGAAGCTAAATGCCTAATGTGATTTATTGTTTACTCTAGGAGATGCTAATTGAGACGAGACAACTTATGAGCTACTCGAGATTGACTCGATATGTTAGAGAGTTGATGAGGCGAGCTACGTTAAACTTGAGTTTGACTCACGTCATAAATGACTAATTGCTAATGTCAACTCAAGATGTGCGTTTAGTTAATGTCATTAATTCATTATGCAAACGAGTCTCAAGATGTGCGTTTTGTTTTGGATATGGATGCATTGTTACTAAGAAAATGTGTCCCGTATGACCCTTGTAACAGCTTAATCATTAATTGTAAAATTGGTATCGATATACCATACTATAAATTAAGATAAAGTTTTCACAATTATACAAAGAATATTCCAAGATAAAAGAAAAAACTAAGTTAGCCCCTAGGAAAAGACCAGCCCTAAAGCATCCTTTCGCATGATGGAGAGAAGATCCGGATCAAGGACATCAAACCAAGAAGGAAGATTAATGCGTGAGTGACCCTTATGCGCTAGAAAGACCGCGGCCTAATTTTGAAGATAAAAGAATATAAGAAGTGATAAATGCATTAATGCGATGATGATGTGAGTTAGGTAAATCAACAAGGGCCATAGAATCATGAAGCGGAAAAGTTTTTTTTTTGACACAAGGAAAAAAAGACAAAACCCTCAAAAAATAGGTGAATCGAGAACAAGTTTGGGCACATTGCCTTGCTAACTCTATTGGGTATATGGTGACATATGGGGCTCAATGTGTGTATGGTGTGGAGATGAGGTTGCGTGAAGCTCGTTCGGTGTCAAACGAACGATTTGCGGACGGGGCTCGACCGTCTTGCGAGAGGCATTAAAGCAAGGCACCCGATGGAATCGGGTGGTCTCGCGATCGGGCGAAGTGCCGAACTTCACCGGGCGCGAGCGACCGGGGGCGAAGGCCGCCCGATCGGGCCCGAGAACAGGACTTTGTTTGGCAATGTTGGCGCCCCGACCCGATCGGGCGGAGGTTTATTTCCACGCGGAGGGCGATTTTCGTGTTATGTTATAATTAGGTCGAACCTAATGCGATAAGGAGACTATTATTCATCATTATTTACAGATTCAATAGAGGAAAAGCTAGAGAGATCTTTGAGAGCTTTTGTAACCTTCTTTTGAACATTCATCGATTCCTAGTGCATATTCGTGGTTTTTCTCCCGTTTTGGGTTTCCACGTTAAAAATCCTCTTGTGTCTTTTATTGTTTTTGTTCTTTCGTTGTTCTAGTATTGTTTGCTATTACTTGCTAGGATTGCTATTCAATAGGACCTTCAAGTGGTATCAAGAGCCAGGTCGGATTATTGTCTAGATCTAACAATAGTTAACAATGGACGATGCGAAGATCGAATTGAGAAGTTTGATGGCACGTATGTTGGATATTGAAGATGCAAATTGAAGACTTCCTATATCGTGAAAAATGCAGATCAACCCTTATCCGAGACGAAGCCTACAGACATGGATGAAGCAAAGTGGAAGGTACTCGATAGGCAAGTACTAGCGGTGGTGGCGTTTGACATTGGCTCGGACCGCGGCCTTCAATGTCAAGGATATTAAAACAATGGCGGGATTGGATCAAAGCTCATCGGATATGTATGAAAAGCCCTCGGCTATGAATAAGGTATATCCGATGCGCCGTTTATTTGATTTAGAGATGAATAATGGTAGTTCTCTGCTGAATATATTAATGAATTTAATTCGATAATAAGTCGATTATCTTCGGTAAATATTGTCTTTGATGATGAAGTGAAAGCCTTAACGTTTTTGTTGTCCTCCTTACCTTTTTGTTGCTTGGGGAAATTGTAGTAACTCCTGTTAGTAATTCTTTTGGTAAAGAAAAATTGGTTTATGATGTTGCCCGTGATTTGATTTTTGAGTGAGAGTATTCGAAGGAAGGAGAGTGGAGAATCATCCGGGCATACAAAGCTCGAGGGTAGAGGGAGGGGAAAACAAAAGGGAAAAGGAAAGAACTTTCAGGGGTAGATCAAAGTCTAGGGGCCGGAGTAAGTCAAAAGGCGGGGCTAGTATTAACTATTGGAATTGTGGTGAGAAGGGTCATCCAAAGAGGGAGTGTTCACATCCCAAGAAGAAGGGTGGAAAGTCGACCATAATGATAAACAGGAGGATAAGGATAACTCATCGATTTATTCTCGCATCGAACGAGATTGAGGATGCTTTGTTCTAAGTGTCGATAGTCCCATAAAGTCGTGGATCCTAGATTCGGGGCACGTTTCACTCTTCACCTATGAGGGAGCTGTTTCATGACTTCAAAGCAAAGAAGTCGGGTAAGGTTTATCTTGGCCGATGACAAGACCTTGGATATCATGGGGAAGGGAGATGTGATTGTCAGGATCGCGAACTAGGGAACTTTAAAACCGCATGATGTTAGGTACATTCCGTGCCTAGCAAATAATCTCGATTTCGTGGAATTAACCGGACTCACGTGGCTACAAGACTCGTGTTCCCGGAGGGGAAGTGGAAAAATTTTCAAAGGTTCCATGATCTTGGCTAGAGGTACAAAGACGGGAACACTATACACTATTACATGGTGTACGACATGGTCGCCGCAGCCTACATAGACGAGACTAAGCTACGGCATACTAGACTTGGTCACATGAGCGAGAAAGGGATGAAAATTTTAGTTTCAAGTGGCAAATTGTCGTGGTTGAAATCACTCGACATGGAATTTTGTGAGAGTCAAGGCGTCATGGCAAGCGTAAAAAAGGTGACCTTCACAAAAGTCAAGAAAGAGTTGAAAACCGAGAAGCCAGAGTCGGTGCACACCGACTTGTGGGGGCCTTCCCACCGATCCCTTGGAGGCTCACGTTACTTTGTTACTTTCATTGATGACTACAAGCAGGAAGGTACGGGTCTATTTCATGAAGAGGAAATCCGAGCTTCACGAGACCTTCAAGAAGTGGAAGGCCGATGTAGAGAATCGACTCGAAAAGAAAATTAAGTGCATTAAGTCCGATAATTGAGGCGAGTATGAATCGGCGTAGTACACAAAGCTCGTGAGGAGAATGGCATAATTCTCGAAGAGGACTGTCCCAAGGAAACCTCGACGAACGGAGTCGCAGAGAGGATGAATAGGACACCGACCGAGAGGGCTAGAAGTGTCAGGTTCATGCAGGCTACCTAAAACATTCCCGGGACAGATTCACTTAGTACAGCAGCTTACTTGATCAACAGGGACCATCAGACCATTGGAGTTCAAGCTACCGAGAGGAGGTTTGGAGCGGGAAGGAGGTAAATCTTTCTTTCCTCGAAATTATTTGGTCGTGTTGCTTACGCTCAATCCGAGAAACGCGACAAGTTAGACCTAAAGGCCGTTAAATGTTATTTTATTGGGTACGGTTCAGAAGTATGGGTATCGGTGTCGGGAACCTAAAAGTAGGAAGATTTTGAGACACCGTGATGTCACTTTTGATGAGACTAAGGTGTATAAGGATATTTATGGTGATAAATCCGAGATTACCGAGCCAAGTGGGAGTTCAGGAGGAGGAATTCGAGGAGACCGAAGGCATTGATGAAGAAATGTCATTGTTCCGTAACGGGTCGAGCAACATGGAGATGAGGCTCATACTCCCGCAGGGTTTGATTCAGATGAGTCGATTACTCACAACAAGGTAATTCGGATGGTGCTACCGTCACACCACCGGAGGCTCCAGTTCTAGTACAGGGAGAATAGTCTCTCAAATCGACTTGAGAAAATCCGCAAGGGGTGTCCAAAACACCTAATCGATATTCCCCTTATATATTTTATTTGCTACTAACCGATGCAGGTGAACCAGAATCATATAAAGAAGCAATAAATTGAACGACTCATCTAAGGGGGAGTTAGCCATGAAAGATGAAATGCAGCTCCCCGGAAAAGAATCGACATGGGAGTTGCCTCGCATCGCCAGCGGAACGAGAGGACTTAGCAACAAGTGGATCTTCGATTGAAGAAAGAGCCCCGATGGAAGTGTCGTGTATAAGGCGAGATTAGTAGTAAAGGGGTTCCTACAACAAGAGGGCATCGACTACAACGATATATTTGCTCCTGTTGTAAAGTCAATTACTACTATACGGATCTTGTTGGCTATTGTTGTCGCTGAAAATCTTCTTAGAACAAATGGATGTTAAGACCGCGTTTCTACATGGTGATCCGGACGAGGAGATCTACATGAAGCAACCGGATGGCTTTAAAGTTCGGGGAAAGGAGAATTTGGTGTGCAAGCTCAAGAGGAGCTTATATGGATCGAAGCGTGCTCCGAGACAGCTTGACATAAAGTTTGATACTTTCATGTGTAGCAACGGGTTCAAGAGAGCTGATAGCGATCATTGTTGCTATTTTCAGAGGTATGTAAATGATTATGTTTACTTACTTCGTATGTTGATGATATGCCGATCGCCGGTACAAGCATGGATGTGATAAATTGTGTGAAGGGAAAACTGTCACTGTAAATTTGAGATGAAGGATTTGGGGTGAATCCACACAAATCTTAGGTATGAGGATTTTTAGGGACAAATCTATCGGGATGTTGAAGTTGTCACAGAAGATTACATTCTAAAGGTACTTAAGAGGTTTAATGCGGGAGATGCAAAAACCCGTAAGTTCGCCGCTTCCTAGCGACCTCAAATTGACAAGGAGCACTCACCAACTACGGAAGAAGAAAAGGAGCGGATGGCCACTGCTCCCTATGCTTCGGCGTTTGGTAGCTTGATGTATGCCATGGTTTACACACAGCTAGACATTGCTTTGCAAATGGGAGTTGTGAGTAGATTTGTTTCTAATCCAAATGAGAAACATCGGGATGCCGTGAAGTGGTTAACTAAGGTACTTGAAGGACACTTCAAGTATGGGGCAT
This sequence comes from Beta lomatogona, assembly GCA_947646795.1. Taxonomy (NCBI): domain Eukaryota; kingdom Viridiplantae; phylum Streptophyta; class Magnoliopsida; order Caryophyllales; family Amaranthaceae; genus Beta; species Beta lomatogona. Next base: position 316,271 of record CANSNZ010000065.1, on the reverse strand, counting down.
TGTTTTTGGAAGAAAAGAGTGAAGCTTCGAGGGTTATGTTGATGCCGATCTCAAGTGGAGATATCGTACTAGCAAAAGCACGTCAGATATATCTCTATCAAGCTGGTGGTACTCAGAAGTCCGGATGTCCAAGTTACGAAGTGTATCTCTCTGTCTACTGGGCAGAGTCCGAGTACGTGGCTATGTCCGAGGCAGTGTAAGGAGATGGAAATGGTTTATTGGTTTTTTAAGAGATGGGCATTAAATAGGAGAAAGTGGAACTTTACAGGATACCAAACCGGCAAAGGCATTTGGCTAAGAATCCTATGTATAATTGTACGCTTTCACTACATCGAAGTTTAGTGGAAGAGAATGTGTTATGTCCGGAGAAAGTGTTGGGTGCTAAGAACCCAAATGGGATATGCTTACTAAGAGTGTGATTTGTGACAAACTAAGGTCAGGCCGAACCTTAGTCGGCCTTCGGTAATTATTGATTAAGGTGGTGCTTTAGGAATCGAGATGAATGAAAAGATGATGATGGTATAAGGTATTCTTCACTTACAAATATCTCTAAGTGGGAGATTGTTGGGTATATGGGACATATGGGGCTCAATGTGTGTATGGTGTGGAGATGAGGTTGCGTGAAGCTCGTTTGGCGTCAAAACACCGATTTGTAAGCCCGACCGATCGTGTCGGGCAAAGCGCCGATCGGGCGGGGACAATCTTCTTGGCGTAGGCATTGAAGCAAGGCGCCCAATGGAATCGGGCGAAGTACCGAACTTCACCGGCGAGCGGCCGGCGAAGGTCGCTCGACGGCCTCGAGAGCAGAACTTGTTTGGCAATATTGCCGCCCGATCGGGCGGATGTCGCCCGACCCGATCGGGCGGAGGTTTATTTCACGCGAGGGGCGATTTTTCGTGTTATGTTATAATTAGGTCTAACCTAATGCGATAAGGAGACTATTATTATCATTATTCACAGATTCAAGAGAGGAAAAGCTAGAGCGAGATCTTGAGAGCTTTGTAACCTTCTTTGAACATTCATCGATTCCTAGTGCATATTCGTGGTTTTTCTCCAGCTTCTGGGTTTCCACTGTTAAAATCCTCTTGTGTCTTTTTTATTGCTTTTGTTCTTTCGTTGTTCTAGTATTGTTTGCTATTACTTGCTAGATTGCTATTCAATAGGACCTACAAACTCATGTGCTTTCCGAACTTGTTGTCGATTCACCTTAAGAACAAGAAAGAAGCGGAGAAGTTGAATCAATAGTTTGAGACATCTTGGGTTGGTACCAAATCACTAATATTGGCAAGTGAAAACAAGCACAATTTTGAGGAAACATCTATTTCATTTGATTGTGCTGCTACTTTCAAGCATGGAGTTCTTTTTTATAGGAAGTAAAAATCAGGTTTGTTTTGGATGAGTCTTGTAAGAAATGTTTTTTTTGCTTTGTAAATCCTTCGTGTTTCAATTTATCATGTTTTTATATACATATAATGCATGGAAAGTTGAGATGGTCAAATACTTATCCATCCATTGGATCAAAGTTACTCCATAAGTGCCACATTATATCCGGTCGTTATGTATTAATTGTAACACTTCTATATTAGGTATAGACCTATTATTATTTTATCGCTGTCACTAGGAATGGCAATGGATCGGACTTGGAACTGATTATGCATAATTCGACTCCGACACTACAAGAAGTCGGATTTTTAAATTTGGAGTCCCGGCTCCGAAAACCCGAGTTCGAACCGACTTAAAATCTTAACATCCGACTCCGACCCGACTTAAAAATCCTAACACTACTCCGACTCGCATCCGATTCAACTTTTTTTTTTTTTGCCCCATTTTTTTTAATAGAAAAATCTTATATAATACAAATAATCTAATATATTACTCCTACTATTTTTCAATAATCACATGGAAATCATATATAGTACAAATAATCTAAACAATACTATTATTTTTAACAATTATTTCTTCAATGAAAAAATCTTAAATAATACAATTGCCTTAAAGTCCTAGTCGCATTATACATACATAATACATTAATATAAATAAAAAATAATTAATCGCCTTAAAGTCGGAGTTGGATTCGAATGTCGGATCTTTTAGGGGATCCTCCTCCGACTCGGAGTCGGATTTTTTGAATAGATCTCGGATTCGAATTATTTTTTTGTCGGAGTCGACTTGGATTTTTTCTTTCGGATCGGAGCGGACTAGGGTGTAACACCCCGCCAACCCGAACCCTTTTTCATTTAATAAAACTCGAGACGGGGAAAATCCACGAGGGTTCGAATCAACGGCGTGCTACCGCCGCACTTATCTCCTTGGAAATAAATGCAAGGCTAGATTAAAGCATACTAAATTCAAATAAATTAATCCTTACAACCAAGTAAATCGTTCATTAAATATTACTAATTATTTAAGTGTTTCGAGAGTTCCAATGGAGGCTAAATCATAAGCTAAGTGGATGACAACTCTAAGTGATCTCCCTTTTGTTCCCCCCGTCGATCACCCACCCGCACAAATACATTGAAAAGAAACAAGAGAGACAAGCTCCCAAAAATCGAAAAATCGAGTAATTCCAACTCCATCCCGTAAAAATACTTAAGTTGAAAATATATTGTAAAATAGTAGATTAATAGGGTTGAAAAGCATAGTACACATACACATGTATATCCAATGAATAATAGCATAATTAATTCAATTAATCAAATTATTTAAGGAGAGGAAAGAGAACGCCAGAAGTCGGGGTCAATCCCCCGTAACCACTTACTTCAACATTGTAGGCCGGGGTCAATCCCCCGTAACCACCTACGAATAACATAATGGCCATAATAACAGAGTCCCTAGTGTGCACACCCCTTCTACTTGGATCACAACAAGATAGAAGGAAGACAAGAATGTAATAATCAGCATAGTAACCAGAGAACCCGTAGGGGCCGCCGAACCTCTCATACAGGGCAACCCGTTCATCATTTCCCTCCGATATTTCACTTTACGTGATTAACATCTTTTAATCAAGTCATCACATAAATTACGTACACATTTACGTCATCTTGTTCAATCTAGTGTGAACATATTCAATCCATCATAATCTCAATTCATTCATAGGGTTCCAATAACTCATTTCATAAACACAACCGTCACTCGAGTTCATTTATCACTTCGCATTCATAATCATTTCATTATCACAAGTTCTTATCAATTCCAACTTTCATAAAGTCTCGATATTAATAATAACAATAATAATAATCATGATGATATATAGTAATAATAATAACAATAATAATCATAATCATAATAATAATAATAGTAATAATAATAACAATAATAATATTAATAACCATAATAAAGTTATAGTAAACATCTTTGTCATATCGTACATCGTCCATAGTCATGATTCATAATCGAAATCCATAGTCGTTGTTCATTTTGTCCTTCATATTCATAATTCGCTTTAAGTCGATAATCCATAATTATAGTCCATACTTATAAATTTTATAAGCACATAATCACGTAATCAATTCATTTTATACTAACGGGATCTATGTTTAGATGGACATCGGAGATTACCTCGTGACGCGTGTCCAAAAGTCGATTCACGAACCGATTAACACTCTTGATATTCCTCGTCTACGCAATCGGAATCTACATTAGACGTTAACGAAATCTAAGTTAGTTACCTAAATAACCCCTTTTTATATAAAATAAACAATTTAAATAATTCAAATAACTTAAAGAATTTGTAATGATTATAAGAGAGTTTATAAATCAAAGTTTATGGTTTTTAAATCGATAATGAAATCATTTTAAATTACTTAAAGATTACTTCAACTTAATTTTCATTAACTTAAACCATTATTTTAACATAGAAACTAACTTTATTATACTCATTTTATTTAAGAAACATTTTCAAGTTATAAAAGATTAACTTAACTAAAAATACAATTAAGTGGGCTAGTTTAGGAAAGTCATGGGTTTTAGTTTATAATAAAAATAAATAAACTTAAATTGAAAGGGAAAAGGGGGGGTTTACCGATTCTTTGAATCGGCTCATTCACCCCAAAAAAAAAAACGAAAGAAGCAAGGAAAAAGGAAGGAAGGAAGGAAGGAAGGAAGAACAGGGGAGCGAACGGGAGAGAAAGGAGGAAGGAGGTAGTGGGCAACTCAGAGCGGTTTTCGGTGGTGGTTTGGACGCGGGTGCGGCGGAGGCAAAGCAGGTGCTGCGAGGGGAAGGAAGCAGCGAAGGGGGAGGGGGTTTGGTCGGGCAGGAGTTCGGGGTTCGAATGGGGGCGACCGGGCGCGGTCTTGGTGGTTCGAGGGTGGTGCGGTGGGTCAAGGAGGTGCGGTGGTGGTTTCCGGTGAGTTCGGGTGGTTCGGTGGAGCGGTGCTGCGGTGGTCGTGGTGGTTCGATGGTGGGCGTAAGAGTGTTGTTAATGGAGGATTGAAATTTCATTTGCAATTTTCAAAATCAAAAATCGAAATTAAGGAAGGAGATAAAGGATTGAAGCAAACCTTTTGAGATTGTTTGCTTGAGCAATTGGATGTGTTTGGGTTGCTATTTATAGAGCAAAATTTCTGAATTTGTGGAGCTTAGTCAACCTCCATTAATGGAGAAAGCATGGTGAGGTATGGGCTATATATGGTGGTAGCTCTTTGAAAATTTGCCCCTAATATCCGAAAATTGTGGATTGAGTTTCAAATATTTACTCGACAAAGCCGAGATTTTGTGTTGAAAATCTTGATTCTTGTGTCTTGTGAATCGACGAAGAAGAATGGAGGAGAGGAAGATGGAAGATGGTGATCATCATTGATCACATTTTCTTTCTTTCTTTTTTTTTTTTTGTTTTGTTTGTTTTGTTTTCCTTTTTCTTTTTGGCTAAAAGACATATGGCTATGGATTTGTATTTGTATTTGGGCTTGGATTACTAAATTGGATGGACAACTTGAATGAATAAGAATGCCCACAACTAAATACACCTTTCAATTACCATATTAAAATACTTTGAAATATTTAGGAATAAAATACATTTCAATTAAATAAACTCGTTAAATAATTCAAACCTAAATGAAATTATTATTTTAATAAACATAGTTATCAAATAAAATCGCATTATCATAAAATAGATTTTTAAGTGGAAATAATATTAAACCTTAATAAATAATAAAATAATCTTTGAAAATTTGGGGTATTACATCTACTCCTCCTTAAAAACAAGGTTCGTCCTCGAACTTTAAAGTTAGATATTTGATATTAACGAAATAGTAGTTTGGCGCTTTGTTAGTATTACATTCGGTCCCCCTTAAGGAGTTTCGTCCCCGAAACTCGATAATCGTACCTCAGAAAAGAGTTCAGGATAACGCTTTCTCATGTCGTCTTCTGTTTCCCAAGTTGCTTCCTCGGTTTGATGATTAGGACCATAACACTTTGACTAACTTTACCGCCTTATTCCGGGTGTTTCTCGTTTTGGAATCGAGGATTCTAACAGACGTTCTTCAAAAGTGAGTGGTCTCATCTAGTTCAAGGGTTTCGAGGTTGGATGACATGGGAGGGATCGAAAACGTATTTACGGAGTTGAGACACATGAAAGACATTATGAACATTGGCTAACTACGTAGGCAAGGCTAATCTATAGGCGACTTCCCCAATTCTTTCGAGTATCTCATAAGGTCCGATATAACGAGGACTCAACTTTCCTTTTCTACCGAACCTCATTACTCCCTTGGTTGGTGAAACTTTCAGCAACACTTTCTCTCCAACTGCAAACTCTAAATCCCGTCTCCTTTGATCAGCATACGATTTCTGTCGATCCTGAGCTGCTTTCATACGCTCTTGAATCAACTTCACCTTGTTGGTAGTCTCTTCAATCATTTCTGGTCCCAAATTCAACGACTCGTTCACATCGCTCCAACATATAGGACTTCTACATTTCCGTCCATACAATGCCTCATAAGGTGCCATTCCTATGCTCGAGTGATAACCGTTGTTGTACGAGAACTCAATGTACATCAAATGATCATCCCAATATCCTCCGAAATCCATTACGCATGCTCTCAAGATATCCTCCAAGGTCCGAATGGTTCTCTCCGTTTGACCATCTTGTCCGGGTGGAAGGCCGTGGCTGAATTTCAATAGTGTACCCACTGCTGTCCGAAGCTGCTTCCCGAACTTAGATAAGAATCTCGAGTCCCTATCCGAAACGATGTCCTTCGGAACACCATGTAGCCTAACGACTTCATTAAAGTAAGCATCGGCCAACTGTTTCAACGACCAAGTATCCTTCATTGCCACGAATCTTGCCGTCTTAGTCAAACGGTCCACTATTACCCATATTGCATTCTTTCCCGACCTCGTATTCGGTAACCCCATAATGAAATCCATAGAGATAGATTCCCATTTCCATCCTGGCACTTCCAACGGTTGCAATTTTCCTCCAGGCTTCATATGCCGTATTTTCACCTTCCCGGCATGTTAAACATTTTGCAACAAAGTCGGCTACTTCTTGCTTCATTCTAGGCCACCAAAAATGCTTTTTCAAATCCTTATAAAGCTTATCTCCTCCTGGATGTATGGAATACGACGAACTATGGGCTTCCCTTAGAATTCTCGTCTTGAGTTCCTCATCCCGTGGCACACATAATCTCCGTTTAGATTTTGCAACGCCATTGTCGTCGATCTCGAACTCCGGTGCTTGACCACATTCCTTCATCTCTCTTAACTTGCTTAACCACTTATCCGCAGCTTGTTTCACCCGAATCTCCTCAAATATGTCCGGTCCAACAGTAAGAGCATTCAACCGAGAGCGTTCACATAACCGGGCTCAACTATTTCCAAACTCAATCTCTTGATCTCTTCACACAGTTCATCCGCCATAATCAACACGTTTAGCGAATGAGCACTCTTCCTACTCAACGCGTCGCCTACTTTGTTCGCTTTTCCCTCTTGATATACTATCTTCAAATCATAGTCTTTTATAAGCTCGAGCCAACGTCTCTGTCTCATATTCAACTCCTTTTGTGTATACAGATACTTCAAACTCTTATGATCCGTATAGACTTTACACCGCACTCCATACAAGTAATGTCTCCGGATTTTTAGTGCAAACACAATTGCTCCTAACTCCAAGTCATGAGTAGGGTGATTTTGCTCATGTGGTTTGAGTTGTCTCGACGCATAGGCCACTACTTTACCATGTTGCATCAAGACGCACCCAAAACCTTTCTTTGAGGCATCACCGTAGACTTCAAATCCTTCTACTCCGGAGGGCAATGTCAATACCGGGGCCGTTGTAAGTCTCTTCTTCACTCTTGAAATGCTTCCCTCACACTTATCATCCCAATGAAATTTTGTTGTTTTCTTCATCGGGTTAGTGAGAGGTTGGGCCGTTCTCGAAAAATCTTTCACAAATCTCCTGTAATATCCAACCTAAACCCAAGAAACTCCGTACTTCGGTGACGTTCTTAGGTTGAGGCCAATCGGTCCTTTGCTGAATCTTCGATGGATCTACGGAAACGCCTTCTTTTGATATCACATGACCCAAAAAATGAAACTTTTTCCAACCAAAATTCACACTTCGAGAACTTCGCATACAATTGCTTTTCTCGAAGAATCTCCAAAACTTTCCTCAACTGATCCTCATGCTCTTCTCTATCCTTCGAATACACCAATATATCGTCGATGAACACAATCACGAACTTGTCCAGATACGGCTGGAAAGTCCTATTCATGAGGTCCATGAAAGCTCGCCGGCGCATTAGTGAGTCCAAAAGGCATAACAAAGGAACTCATAATGGCCATATCTCGTACGTAAAAGTCGTCTTAGGGATGTCTTCTTCAGCGATTCGTAGTTGGTGATAACCTGATCGTAAATCGATCCTAGAAAACACTGTTGCACCCTGAAGTTGATCGAACAAATCCTCGATCCTCGGGAGCGGATATTTATTCTTTACCGTGGCATTATTCAACTCCCTATAATCGATACACAACCTCAAAGATCCGTCTTTCTTCCTAACAAACAATACCGGGGCTCCCCAAGGCGAAACACTAGGTCGAATGTACCCTTTATCCAACAATTCCTCCAATTGCACCTTCAATTCTTGCATTTCTGCAGGCGCCATTCGATACGGAGCCTTGGAGATAGGTCCGGTTCTAGGGACTAAATCGATCTTGAAGCTCACTTCTCTCTCTGGTGGCATTCCTGGAAGCTCTTCAGGAAATACATCCGGAAACTCCTTTACTACCGGAATTTGAGTCAACTCCTCATTTTCCACGCTTACATCCCTTACTTGGCACAGGTAGACTGGGTAGCCTTTTCTAAGATAGGTTTGAAGGTTCGAAATTGAGATTATCTTGACATCAGGCTGGAAGGTTATGCCTTTATAAGATATCCTATTTCCCTTTGGTCCTCTAAGAGATATTTTCCCGGTCATGACACTCGATTTTGGCTTTATACTTAGCTAACCAATCCATTCCCAAGATAACGTCAAAGTCTTTTAGGTCAAAAAGGATAAGATCGACCGGTAATTCAAGTACCGGCTATGACTATAGGGATACTTTCGAAAAGAGATTTACAAGAAACAAGTTTCACCTAGGTAGGCATGGCTATATTGGCTCGACAAGACCGGGTAGACTTGAGGGGATATTTATTAACAAAAGTGTTAGAAATAAAAGAATGAGACGCTCCAGAATCAAAGAGTACATAAGCAGGATTTGAGTTTACGAGAAATGTACCCGTCACAACATTGGCATCGGTGTCAGCTTCAGTTCGGCTCATGACATTGATTCTTCCATTGGTGTAGCCTCCATTGCTATTCTTTCCATAGTTTCCATTTCCACCTCCAAAAGAGCGGTTGTTCGGTTCCCGTTCGTGCAAGATTTCCTCCACTAGGGCGGTTGTTATTGAAGTTTTGAATTCTCGTTTCCACCTCCATTGTTACCATTGTTCCCATTTGGTCTATTTTGAGCTTGCTTCTTGGGACAAATCGAACGATTTGTGACCTACTTCTCCACACTCGAAACACTTGATTCTTTCACCCCGACAAGTGAACCCTGGATGGCTCTTGGAGCATTTCTTGCAAAGAAAGTTCTTTTGGTTCCTATTTCCTTGTTGGGTCTGTTGTCCAGAATTCTGGTTGTTGCGGTTGTTGTTGCGTCCACCATTGTTATTGTTGTTTCCACCATTGTTGGGCCTTTTATCGTACCCTTGGCTGTTGATGTTGCCGATAGGTTCCTTTCTTTTGTGTCTCCCTAGCACCTCTCTCTCACGTTGTAAGATTCTTTCCAAATTCGAAGCTTTAGCATATGCTTCCGCGAAAGTGGTAGAGGTGCTACCTCCCATTCGAGTCCGAAGATCAAACCTAAGTCCGTCTTCAAACTTCCCGAGCCTTAGTTCCTTCATCCGGCACTACGATCGGGCAAAATCGGGCATACTCATTGAATTTCTGAGCGTACTCTTGCACGCTCATGTTATAACTCTGGTTAAACCTACTAAACTCATTGTACTTCTGCCTACGAATGTGCTCGGGGAAGAATCGAGCCTTAATTGCTACCTTAAATGCTTCCCAGTTAAAGTTCTCTTGAGCTTTAACAGTAGGTCCTACACTTTCCCACCAAGTATCGAAGCATCTTCATGCGGATAAAAGGTTGCTTGATCGACCTTCCGGGCCTCAAGGCGTACCCGTGGCCGTGAAAATCTTTTCGAAATCTCTTATCCAATTCTCGAGAAGTAGTGGGTCTTCTCTCCCAACAAAGGTTGGTGGTTTCAAAGCGGAAATCTTTTTCGCCATTGCGGCTACGGATCGTCTCCATGGTGGTTGTTGTTAATCCGGTTTTGAAGGACTAAGCCAAAGCTCGAGCTAGTTGCTCAAGAGTCCTAAGTCGTGCTGCAACTTGTTCGGGAGTTTCAGCCATCCCGGTTTTCTTGTCGCCTTGCTCTAGATCGCGTATAAACGTATTGCATAAGCTACCCGCGTTATTCACATTGTATTTCTACGATTCACATCGATTCTTATATAAAAGCTAATTCACATAATCATGGTTCATACCATTCATTCATTTCATACTCAATTCACATATCAAAAGTTCATCATTCATTTCACAATCAATTCACATGTCAAAAGTTCATCATTCATTACTCCAAAAGTGTAATAACATATCGTTCATAGTCAAATAAGCATTAGTTGTACCATCCTTAACTAAGTTAACACATTAATCGATATTTTACGACCTTAATTAGAAATCTAAGGGTCAGGGTTAGAGATATGGGTTTCTAGTCAGCGTACTCGGACGGATCCTCGTCTTCACCTTCATCTCCGTCTCCATCTCCATTGAGATTTATAACGGGTGAGGCAGGGTTGCTTCCTACTTCTTCATCGTCACTATAGTTGGGCTCCTCGTCATCAGTGGTTAAGTAGTCATTAAGCCACTTGGCCCTAGCATCGAGCATTCTTTTCTCCAGGTAACTTAACGTGAGATACCACTTCCCTTTCAATGTGTATCGTTCATAGTTCGGCTTTCCATTTTTCAAAATATCAGAGTATTCGCTCTTGATTCCGGCATATGGACCATCGTCGGGGAGAGTGTGAATCAAAATATCAGCTGTTTAGGCGGCGTGAGATAGTCCGAATGCCCGTGGCCTTCGTTGAGGTGGTAACACTTCATTGTTAAACGTAGCTTCGTAAATATAAGTCGAAACAGACTCTCCTACCCTCATCCTTAGAAGGTAAGGTCCTTGACGAGGGTTCCGTGCATTTCTCCGGCGGTCAAACGTGTCTTGGCCATCTAATAAAATATCATAAACAATTAATAAGTACCTTTGGCGAGTACTTTCATACATGTACATATAACCCATTCGTACCCATACTAAATCCTTAAGTCAAATTTTAATCCTAATTCATTTTTCTTAAATAATTTATTATTTTGACCTCCAAAACCAATTTTAAATTCTACCTATTTGATTCATTTTATATTTTAATAATTTTAATCTTTCCCTAGTTAATCTAAACTCCGCTCTGATACCAATTTGTAACACCCCCGCCAACCCGAACCCTTTTTCATTTAATAAAACTCGAGATGGGGGAAAATCCACGAGGGTTCGAATCAACGGCGTGCTACCGCCGCACTTATCTCCTTGGAAATAAATGCAAGGCTAGATTAAAGCATACTAAATTCAAATAAATTAATCCTTACAACCAAGTAAATCGTTCATTAAATATTACTAATTATTTAAGTGTTTCGAGTTCCAAGGAGGCTAAATCATAAGCTAAGTGGATGACAACTCTAAGTGATCTCCCTTTTGTTCCCCCGTCGATCACCCACCCGCACAAATACATTGAAAAGAAACAAGAGAGACAAGCTCCCAAAAATCGAAAAAGCGAGTAATTCCAACTCCATCCCGTAAAAATACTTAAGTTGAAAATATATTGTAAAATAGTAGATTAATAGGGTTGAAAAGCATAGTACACATACACATGTATATCCAATGAATAATAGCATAATTAATTCAATTAATCAAATTATTTAAGGAGAGGAAAGAGAACGCCAGAAGTCGGGGTCAATCCCCCGTAACCACTTACTTCAACATTGTAGGCCGGGGTCAATCCCCGTAACCACCTACGAATAACATAATGGCCATAATAACGAGTCCCTAGTGTGCACACCCCTTCTACTTGGATCACAACAAGATAGAAGGAAGACAAGAATGAATAATCAGCATAGTAACCGAGAGAACCCGTAGGGGCCGAACCTCTCATACAGGGCAACCTCGTTCATCATTTCCCTCCGATATTTCACTTTACGTGATTAACATCTTTTAATCAAGTCATCACATAAATTACGTACACATTTACGTCATCTTGTTCAATCTAGTGTGAACATATTCAATCCATCATAATCTCAATTCATTCATAGGGTTCCAATAACTCATTTCATAAACACAACCGTCACTTGAGTTCATTTATCACTTCGATTCATAATCATTTCATTATCACAAGTTCTTATCAATTCCAACTTTCATAAAGTCTCGATATTAATAATAACAATAATAATAATCATGATGATATATAGTAATAATAATAACAATAATAATCATAATCATAATAATAATAATAGTAATAATAATAACAATAATAATATTAATAACCATAATAAAGTTATAGTAAACATCTTTGTCATATCGTACATCGTCCATAGTCATGATTCATAATCGAAATCCATAGTCGTTGTTCATTTTGTCCTTCATATTCATAATTCGCTTTAAGTCGATAATCCATAATTATAGTCCATACTTATAAATTTTATAAGCACATAATCACGTAATCAATTCATTTTATACTAACGGGATCTATGTTTAGATGGACATCGGAGATTACCTCGTGACGCGTGTCCAAAAGTCAGATTCACGAACCGATTAACACTCTTGATATTCCTCGTCTACGCAATCGGAATCTACATTAGACGTTAACGAAATCTAAGTTAGTTACCTAAATAACCCCTTTTTATATAAAATAAACAATTTAAATAATTCAAATAACTTAAAGAATTTGTAATGATTATAAGAGAGTTTATAAATCAAAGTTTATGGTTTTTAAATCGATAATGAAATCATTTTAAATTACTTAAAGATTACTTCAACTTAATTTTCATTAACTTAAACCATTATTTTAACATAGAAACTAACTTTATTATACTCATTTTATTTAAGAAACATTTTCAAGTTATAAAAGATTAACTTAACTAAAAATACAATTAAGTGGGCTAGTTTAGGAAAGTCATGGGTTTTAGTTTATAATAAAAATAAATAAACTTAAATTGAAAGGGAAAAGGGGGGGTTTACTGATTCTTTGAATCAGTTTCATTCACCCCAAAAAAAAACGAAAGAAGCAAGGAAAAAGGAAGGAAGGAAGGAAGGAAGGAAGAACAGGGGAGCGAACAGGAGAGAAAGGAGGAAGGAGGTAGCTGGGCAGCTCAGGCGGTTTTCGGTGGTGGTTTGACGCGGGTGCGGCGGAGGCAGCAGGGTGCTGCGAGGGGAAGGAAGCAGCGAAGGGGGAGGGGGTTTGGCTGGGCAGGAGTTCGGGGTTCAGGTGGGGGCGACTGGGCGCGGTCTTGGTGGTTCGAGGGTGGTGTGGTGGGTCAAGGAGGTGCGGTGGTGGTTTCCGGTAGTTCAGGTGGTTCAGGTGGAGCGGTGCTGCGGTGGTCGTGGTGGTTCGATGGTGGGCAGAAGAGTGTTGTTAATGGAGGATTGAAATTTCATTTGCAATTTTCAAAATCAAAAATCAGAAATTAAGGAAGGAGATAAAGGATTGAAGCAAACCTTTTGAGATTGTTTGCTTGAGCAATTGGATGTGTTTGGGTTGCTATTTATAGAGCAAAATTTCTGAATTTGTGGAGCTTAGTCAACCTCCATTAATGGAGAAAGCATGGTGAGGTATGGGCTATATATGGTGGTAGCTCTTTGAAAATTTGCCCCTAATATCCGAAAATTGTGGATTGAGTTTCAAATATTTACTGACAAAGCTGAGATTTTGTGTTGAAAATCTTGATTCTTGTGTGCTGTGAATCAGACGAAGAAGAATGGAGGAGAGGAAGATGGAAGATGGTGATCATCATTGATCACATTTTCTTTCTTTTTTTTTTTTTTGTTTTGTTTGTTTTGTTTTCCTTTTTCTTTTTGGCTAAAAGACATATGGCTATGGATTTGTATTTGTATTTGGGCTTGGATTACTAAATTGGATGGACAACTTGAATGAATAAGAATGCCCACAACTAAATACACCTTTCAATTACCATATTAAAATACTTTGAAATATTTAGGAATAAAATACATTTCAATTAAATAAACTCGTTAAATAATTCAAACCTAAATGAAATTATTATTTTAATAAACATAGTTATCAAATAAAATCGCATTATCATAAAATAGATTTTTAAGTGGAAATAATATTAAACCTTAATAAATAATAAAATAATCTTTGAAAATTTGGGGTATTACATAGGGTCGGATCCAGATCGAATTGCCATCCCTAGTTGTCACTTTACAACTATACCCTACACCTTTACCGAAAATGATCAAACAACAATAAAATAATACTCGCCCCATCCACCCCAATTAAAAGGATTCACATAATTTGCCTATGAGAAAAAAAGTACACAATATATATTTTCTATCAAATCAACTTTTTCAATTATATAATATAACTCATGTCTTAGTTTATCTATTTCCTAAAATTATGTGCACATAGTATGTTGCGATTAATATGAAATGAATGAGTATAATACAAATGACAATTTAAGATGGATTTTTTTAGAGAGGGCATGTCATAATTTTCAATTTTTTTTTACGATCGTGCTTGCAAAATTCTAAAGTCTTACTCCCTCGTTTCCTTTTTGATCAACACACTTTCCTTTTTGCTCCATCTTTTAATCTACACACTATTGATGTTTCTATTCTTGGTAACATGTCCTATCTACTTTCTTCTATTTTTCCACTCATGTCATCTACTTTTTAATATTTTAATCCACTTTTTAGTTTCTCTTATCCACCTTTTCAATTTCTCTTCATACTTTTAGACTTCTTGTTTGGTTATCTTTCAAAGTTAAGTGAGTAAACTAACAAGAAACGGATGGAGTTATAGTAACACCCCCGCCAACCCGAACCCTTTTTCATTTAATAAAACTAGAGATGGGGGAAAATCCACGAGGGTTCGACTCAACGGGCGTGCTACCGCCGCACTTATCTCCTTTGAAATAAATGCAAGGCTAGATTAAAGCATACTAAATTCAAAATAAATTAATCCTTACAACCCCGTATATCGTTCATTAAATATTACTCCCTCCGTCCTGCAATACTCTTTACACTTTCCTTTTTTATCCGTTCCCAGAATCTCTCTTTACACTTCTATTTTTGGATATGACCCACTATTATTTTAATTCTTCTAGCTTTTAAGTTGGCCCACACTCTCTCCTCCAAATAAAATAATATCACTCCTACCACCCACCAACTCTAACCATGACCCACACTCTCTCTCCTTAAAATAAAATAATACTACTTTTACTAACTACTAACTCCTATCACATCTACTTTTCAATAAAATAACAATTGATAACCAAACAACAACTTATCATCTAAAACTACGTGCATTGATAAGTGTCAAGAGTATTCTGGGACGGAGGGAGTACTAATTACTTAAGTGTTTTAGAGTTCCAGTAGAAGCTAAATCATAAGCTAAGTGGATGACAACTCTAAATGATCTCCCCTTTTGTTCCCTCGTCGATCACCCACCCGCACAAATACATTGAAAAGAAATAAGAGAGACAAGCTCCCAAAAATCGAAAAAGCGAGTAATTCCAACTCCATCACGTAAAATACTTAAGTTGAAAATACTTTGTAAAATAGTAGGTTAATAGGGTTAGAAATCATAGCCCACACACACACACACACACACACACACACACATATATATAGGCAGGATCACATGAGAATGCTCATTACATGAGAAATGAGAATGAATCTCAACCACACGATTGGATTAGAGTTACAACACTTGTTCATTAGAGTTATACCCCGAAAAAATTTCGAGCAAAAAAAAAAAAAAAATTTTTTTCAAAATATTTTTCCTAATTTTTTGCTTTTTTTGGAGTTACATCATTTTTTTATTAGAGTTATATCACTTGTTCACTAGAGTTACAATAGCGTGTAAAATCCATTCTCATTTCTCATGTAAGTATGTATTCTCATATGAACTCACTTCTATATACATATGTATATGTACATAAACATATGTATATGTACATATATATATAAAATTGAGTTCGAAGTGAGAAGGAAGTTTTATATGAAAAGTGAGAAGAAATGCAAATCCTTGGATCATGCCTCATGTAATGGCCAAGATTAAAAACTAAAATCCCAAATTTTTTAGGCCCTGTTCTTTTGAACTTATTTTGGTGAACCGAACCGAACTTATTTTATTTTGGCCGAACCGAACTTATTTTTGCTTGAACCGAACTTATTTCGCTTGAACCGAACTTATTTTTACTTATTTTTTTCGAACCGAACTTATTTTGGCTGAACCGAACCGATTTTTGGCCGAACCGAACTTATTTTTGCTTGAACCGAACTTATTTTTGTTGAACTAAACCGTATTAACATAATATTATCAATACTTATTATTATTATTTTATAATAATAAAGAATAAAGAATAAAGAATAAATAATAAATAATAAATAATAAATAATAAATAATAAATAATAATAATAATAAATAATAAATAATATAACAAATAATAAATAAAAAATAATAATAAATAAAATTAATAATAAAAAATAATAAATAATAATAATAATAATAATAATAATAATAAATAATAATAAATAATAGTAATAAGAAATAAAAAATAATAATAAATAATAAATAATAAATAATAAATAATAAATAATAAATAATAAATAATAAATAATAAATAATAAATAATAAATAATAAATAATAAATAATAAATAATAAATAATAAATAATAAATAATAAATAATAAATAATAAATAATAAATAATAAATAATAATAATAAATAATAAATAATAATAATAATAAATAATAAATAATAATTCATAAAAAATAATATTAATAATAATAAATAATAAAAATAAAAAATAAAAAATAATAATAATAATAATAAATAATAAAAAATAAAAAATAAAAAATACTCCCTCCGTCCCGGAATACTCTTGACACTTATCAATGCACGTAGTTTTAGATGATAAGTTGTTGTTTGGTTATCAATTGTTATTTTATTGAAAAGTAGATGTAATAGGAGTTAGTAGTTAGTAAAAGTAGTATTATTTTATTTTAAGGAGAGAGAGTGTGGGTCATGGTTAGAGTTGGTGGGTGGTAGGAGTGATATTATTTTATTTAGAGGAGAGAGAGTGTGGGCCAACTTAAAAGCTAGAAGAATTAAAATAATAGTGGGTCATATCCAAAAATAGAAGTGTAAAAGAGATATTTTGGGACGAGATGAAAAAAGGAAAGTGTAAAAGAAGTATTACGGGACGGAGGGAGTAATAATAATAAATAATAATAATAATAAATAATAAATAATAAATAATAAATAATAAATAATAAATAATAAATAATAAATAATAAATAATAAATAATAAATAATAAATAATAAATAATAAATAATAAATAATAAATAATAAATAATAAATAATAAATAATAGATAATAAATAATAAATAATAAATAATAAATAATAAATAATAAATAATAAATAATAAATAGTATATAATAAATAATAAATAATAAATAATAATTAATAATTAATAAATAAATAATAATAAATAATAATAATAATTAATAAATAAATAATAATAATAATAATAATAATAAATTATAATAAATAAAAAATATAAAATAATAAATATAAAATAATAAATATAAAATAAAAAATAAATAATAAATATAATATAAATAATATATAATAAATAATAATAATAATAATAATAATAATAAATGATAAATAATAAATAATAAAATAAAATAATAATAATAATAATAATAATAATAATAATAATAATAATAATAATAATAATAATAATAATAATAAATAAAGAATAAATAATAATAATAAATAATTAGAATAATAATAATAATTATTATTATAATAATAATAATAAGTAATAAATAATAAATAATAAATAATAAATAATAATAATAAATAATAATAATAATAATTAATAAATAATAAATACTAAATAAAAAATAAAAAATAATAAATAAAAAAATAAAAAATAAAAAATACAAATTCATCGTTATTTTAATTATAATATTAATAATAATAACAATAGTAATAGTAATATTGAAAACAAAAATAATAATTACAACATTAGACAAGACTAGACTTATTTTTGCTGAACTTTATTTTGCCTGAACTGAACTTATTTTTGCTGAACTGAACTTATTTTGGCTGAACTGAACTTATTTTTGCTGAACTGAACTTATTTTTACTTATTTTTGCTGAACTGAACTTATTTTTACTGAACTGAACTTATTTTTACTTATTTTTCTTTGAAAATAAGTCCAAAAAGAAACGCGGCCTAACTCTTCTCACGCTCTTTCCTATCCCCTATCTCCTCTCTTTTCTCTCTCATTTCGATTTTTCAGCTTCCATGATACTTTTTTTCTCAATATCAATTCGGTGAATTTCGTCCCCGATTATCGGTGAAATTAAGCACTCAAGATTAGTTCAAGAGACGCATACAATATGGGAGAAGAAGGTTAATATTTTGTTTAATTTTTCGTTTTTTTTTTTTTTTTAGATTTTTGATTCAATTTTACATCTAAATTCATTATGAAATGGATTTCATTCGAAATTGTTGTGATTATATATTTGATTATATTCGAAATTGTTGCTATTGTTGTGAAACGAATTTTGATTTCTTTATGGGGACGTGGGACTGACATTAGTGCATTATTGATGCATAACATGGTACTGCAATTTTAAACGCCACCTAAATCTTTGAATTGATCTTGTTGCCTGTTAAAAGAAAGTTGAATGATCTAGTGTAATCCAATCACGATATACTTCTGCAGTTTAACAAGAAAGGGAACTCTTTGATGAGACAATTTTGTTATCGACAAAGAAAATTAAGGAAATAATGGAAACCACCTTAGCAAGCACATTGACATTCCAAAATTGAAGTTCCTAGCATTTTGTTGTGGGAATATATGTACCTAAAGCAAAAAGAAAAGGAAAGAAGGTTGAATTAGCTTGGAGAAACTAGAAATACTCCATGTTTATGCAGTTATGCGTTTAGTTAGTTCAATATACCATTAGAGTGTAGGTAGTTTTTGTATCAGTGATGCTACAATTTTCTGTTTTCTTTATGAAGAAAAGGTTGCTTTTTATGAGAGGAAGCGTGCGAATAAAAGGTGAAATTATTGGTAGTAATACTAAGAGTTATGCTAATATTTGATTAGAGTTATATAAACTAATAGTTAGAGTTGTGGAAACACTTACTTAAAGTTATACATACTTGCACTTAGAGTTACGCCAACCTTTGATTGGAGTTACAAGAATATTTACTTGGAGTTACGCCAACGTGTAATTAGAGTTATATAAGTTAGTAGTTAGAGTTATAGAAGAACTTCATAGGAGTTATAGAAAGTAGTAGTTGGAGTTATAGAAGCACTTCATAGGAGTGATAGGAAGTAGTAGTTAGAATTATGTCAATATTTGATTATAGTTATATAAACTAATAGCCAATGCTCTCTATTTGGCCTTTATGCAATGGAAATACCACTGGAACATTTATAATCTGGGCTAGTTCTGTTTTTCGGATATTCTGCTACATTTTTTTTATCGATTTTTTTTGCCCAAAATTGAGATATAATTTTGGAATTGAAGTTTCTTCAATTAAGTGTTGTTTGAGTATGACATTTGTAGTTGTTTGAGTTTAAATCTGGAAAATTAAAGTTTGTGTAGTTGTTATTCTTGATTTATTTGATCTCTGATTTGAAATTTGCATTTTGTTGATTGATAATTAGAGATTTTTGTTGATCAATTGTTGCGATTTTCTTTCTCGCAACCTATATTCTTGATTTTTTGGTCGAATTTGACGTCGATCCGTCTTTATCCTCTTGATTAAGGTTCTTTTCAATTTATTCTGGATTTTTTTTGTTGCCTATTGATAATATTTGAACCTTCTTGATTGTTTCTTACTGGTTTCTCATTCTTCAAATGTGGGAGAAGAATCATCTGAATTGTGCAAAATGTATTGTCGTTATTCTATCTGAATTGCTGACTTTAATAAGTACTTTCTATAACTCTAAACAACCATGGACATAACTCTAATAAGTACTCATACAACTTTAAACAATCACTGGTATAACTCTTATTGTTTCTTGTTTTTCTTAAATTGTGAGGCATATTATGGCTGCTGACTAATTCTTCTCGTTTGTTCTCTGCATGTTCCTTTTTCTCACCTTGTTGGTAAGAACACCCTCTTGTATTTGTCGGCACATTGGTGCCCTTCTTGTTGTGCCTTATACCAGCAGATAAAAGGAAAGGATGATGCCTTTGATGTGATCTTCATCCCTAGTGATAAATATCAGATTCCCTTTGATGGATATTGTTCTGCAATGCCCTGGTTAGCTATTCTATAGATGACTAGCGAAATGCATATCTGAGTCATTTATTTAAGGTCTTTGAGATGACTAATGGGTGGCCTAAGAAGGTGAACCATGTTATTCATGAAGATTATGGACTTCTACTTCTGCTCACATGGTGCAATGTTTATAGGTGTGATTGTTGTGAAAAAGATGGACAAGTGTGGTCTTTCAAATGTGAAGAGTGTGGTTCTGATCTCCACCCAGAAAGTGCTTTGGCAAGAGTAGATGGAATCAATGATGATAACACTTTCAAAGGTTAAGAGACTTTAAATGATATACTATATATTACCATACCATTGTAATTGTAATGTGTAGGGTGGAAAATGTTTTTGGTATACTTATTAGAGGCGCTATTTTAGTGAAACCTCCTTGCGGTAAACAATAGTTTGTAAGTTTCTTTTTTTTTTCTCCTCATTTTAGATAGGTTTAATTTTCTTTCTCATTTCTTCTCCAGGTTTGGTTATTGTAAATGATATTTTCCTTGTATTTCATTCTTCCGCTGTAACAATCAATTAGCACAGGGTAATGAAACACTCATTGTTCATCATTGTAAGTGAAATTGTGAATCAGATTAGAAAAAAACCAGTCGTTTTGCAAATTGATGGAAATTGTGCATAGCATGAATTGCTTCTTTATTAGTATAGTTTTCTGGTAAAGCTTAATTTAAACTGAAATACTTATGAGTAGATCAGAACATGTTGTACAATAGCACTCATGTATATTAAGAATACATTCGGAAAACATTAAAAGTCTACACTGAATGATGAAAGAATCCGAGATGAGAGAGAAACATGAGATGCTAAGGAATTCTAGTGAGAGAAAAATAACCCCACTAAGGAAACGAAAAAAGAGGAAAAAGAAACGCTCTTCTCTCAAGAACATCAAAACAGCCTCCCTCACACGCTTCCCTTCCTCCATTGCAACCACCTCATTCCACCCTGAATCATCCCTTTTCAAGGCCATTTCGAAGCAAACTCAACCCCGTGCTACTGCTCATGCTCCACTTCTTGTGGGTATTAGCCTGAAATTGTTCTATTTGCGGTCTAAATCGCCTGCAAAGGCTATCGCTACCGCTGCCTCGTTCATCAGATGCCGTCTTCCCTCCTCCGATTCCAGTCTCGCGCCGACGCTGCTGCGCCACAGATGCGCCCTTCCTCCGGCTACCAAGAACGAATCAGGCCCAAGTCAATATGCCTTCACCCAGCAATTCAATCCGGCGAACGATTCTGCTTCCAGGATTTATTTCCTCGAGGCTCCGACTCAACTGAGTTACAGCAACATCGTCGAATTTCCGGTGTACCAGGACACTCTTCTGCCAGCCCACGGTGGTGCTACCACCGCACCCGCCACCTGTATTAGTGCGCCCTGCTATCACCGCACCTTCACCCATCAGGTAAGTCTCTTTTTCTCCTTGGTTTTTTCTGGGTGGCGTTATGCCTCCTCTGCCTTTAGATCTGGACTCCCTGCTCTTGCTGGGTATACTATTATTCTGATTTTATACATCTTCTTTATGAGCACATTTACGATCACTATGTTTCTAAATATGTATGGCTGGCTCTCAAATAATTATCACTCTCTTTCAATTGTGTTAACTTCCTGCTACAGTTTTATATTTGAATTCCTCTCTTCTTATTGGTATACTCATGCTCTTGATTTTTGTGCTTCCTTCTTGACCATGCTCTCACTTGATATGAGTCTAAAAATGTTTGGGTGGTTCTCAAGATTTCACCATAATGTTTTAATGTCTCCACAATGCCTAATCCTATTCTCAATTCTTTGGTTATGGACTAGCTTTTGTACTCATTTGATCCTTTGTATGGCTATTATTTGGTTTTGGTTAGACTTTGTTTCCTTTTCGTTCAATGAGTCGCAGATGTTATCATTATTTTGGTATCTTTTTGTTATCAATTTTATTGTTCTTTTTAGAACCATAAATGGTTGGACTTCAAATTCTCATAATTTTCTTCTAGATTTTAAAGAATTCTCCATCCTCATCTTTATGGATTGTTTCTTGTATTCCTTGTGTGCTAAATCTTCTTGCATGCTTCTTCTTGCGCTTGACTGGTTTAGCTTCAAGAATCTTACTATATTTTCCCTTCTTCATGTCACTATTGCCTGGAATCTAATTTTTTTACTATTAATGTTTTCTTTCGTTTGCCACCCTTACATTGTTATATCGTTTTCTCAATATCTATTGTGCGTTAAGTTTCACAAGGCGTTCTTATGGTGCATTAACAATGTTGTAATGTTATCCTATTTTGATGCTTTGGAATTAAGGGATTACAGGTTCATTACCTTTCATATATCACAATATTCTCTTAGTCTTGATTTTGTTTTTGCAACAGCTAATAACATAATTATGGAATGGATGGCAATATCTATAATGAATCGAACTCTTATTAATAGGATGATCCACTCTTACTTGGATTTCACTCCGTTTGTGATTGTTAGAACTCTTATATCCAATCTCGAGACGGAACGGGTTTTCATACCCCAATTGAACCGAGTGTTCTATCACTCGCTATGGACCAGGGGGGATTTTTCACTCCCTCACATCTTGTTGAAGTTTTACAGCCAATAATATTTTTTGGAATCCATCTAACCACAAGTGAGCGCAACTTTCACCTTCCTCGGATATCGGATTTGCTCAAGATCAAGGTCATTATAATATCCTTCATTTCACATCTTTTGTTCACAACATGGTCCTAATTATTTTGATTCATTTACCGCATCAATACAAGTGTGGCTACTAGTATGGAACGGGATTGCGATCCCCATATGGAATCAAGCGCTTAGACGCTTGCTTAAGAACAGGGGTGTTCTTACACCCCCTAACCGGTGCTACTTGGTTGCGGGATTCTTAAGCAAACATTGTGCCTCATGGATTACACTCGTGTGCCACCTTGTGCGAGTCCAATCCTAAATGGGTGGCAAGAAAGCCGAAGGTCCAAATCGAGTTTCTCACCAATCGATAATAAAAGAATGTGTCCCTTTCAAAATACGATTAAATGAAAATTTTGAGTTGGAATATCCAAGGGGGTAAAAACCCCAAGCTTTGAGTGAGCTACTCTACCTAAAGAACAAATATAAACCGGATATTATCTTCGTCATTGAAACCTTAACTAATAATAATAATAGCCATCGAATTCTCAAAGCTCTTCACTTTCACAATAATTTAGTTGTTGACCCAATTAACCATGTCGGTGGAATGTGGGTGTGTTGGAATAGCTCCAATATTACGGTTCAAAATCATTACTCACATGATCGTTTGGTTCATCTCGACGTTCTCTACAAGCCACACAATAAAATGTATTCGGTCTTGGGCACATATTGCTCGGCTAAAAATGTCGAAAAGGATACGTTACTGACTTATTTGAATAACTACGTTACTACTCTCCCCTTCCCCGGCTTATGCTTGGGGATTTTAATGAGATGCTATCTCCCAACGACAAACTAGGCGGTTGCCCTCGAAACATAACCAACTTCACCGACTCCCCCCCTCCTTGACTAATTCTCAAGCAATAGACATTCCCCGTTTACAACAAGCTTTTTCGTGGAGAGGCAACTATAACAACGAGATCATTTACTAACGTTTAGACAGGGCCATCTCGTCATAAAAGTTTCTTCGATCGCTTCGACAATAGCACTATTTTCTATGGTAACTTTACGGTTCCGATCATGCACCCATCATTTTCTCCACCAATGATGATGAAATCACTAAACCGCCTCCTTTTCGGTTCCAAAATTTTTGGACGATAGACAATGACTCGCATAATATTGTTAAGAAAATTTGGAATGTTCCAATTATAGGCTCACTGTTCTATCGTATTCAAAGAAAAGCTTAATCGCATTAAAACCGAACTTAAATCTTGGGCTAAAACAAAGTACAAGCACACGTCAAATAAACTACTCCACAATGACGAAAAAATTAAAAGAAATACAACGGAAACTATGGCTACAATCGTATAATCAAATCCTAATTAAACATATTAATCGTCTCATTTTGCAAAGAGAAAAACTTCTACTTTTTAACCAAAAAGCTTGGGGTCATAATGCAAGGAAAACATGGCTCACTCAGGGAGATCCCAACTCTAGATTTTTCCATAATAGAATGAAGAAAACAATGGCCCACCCGACTATTTTCGATTAAAAAATAATCTTGGCCAATGGATTGACTCTCATGACGATCTTATCGCTTCTTCTCGCATTCTTTTAAGAAACGATTCAAATCTTCACACTCCACAAATAGACAGATTGATCCCCGAACTTTATCAACCCTTTCGTGTCCCAACAAGACTACGATAAACTCCTTGCTCCAATCTCTGCCGAAGAAATAAAATATGCTATCTTTGATATTAACCCGTTAAAAGCCCCGAGCTCCGATGGCTTTGGTGCAACATTCTACCAAGCTTACTGGCCCATCATACAAAGAGAAGTAACCACTTGCTATTTAAAGCTTCTTCTTCCATGGGAAACTCCCTCCTTCACTAAATCATACTCGATCACTCTTATTCCCAAAAAGAGGCTCCCGAAACCCCGGATCATTTCCGCCCGATTAGCTTAATCAACACTATTTATAAAGCAATATCAAAAATTTTGGTTAACCGTTTACGGCCAATTTTGCAAAAAAGAAATAAGCCCCCTACAAAATGCTTTTACTCAAGATCGCTTCTATTCATGATAACCTCCTAATAGCTCAAGAAGCTCTCAACACATTCCATAAATCTCAAAATAAGACTGGTTGGTGTGCACTAAAACTAGACATGGAAAAAAGCTTATGACGTAATTGAATGGGATTTCCTTTGGGAAACTCTTCGTGCTTTTGGTTTTCCCACGCTATGGATCTCATGGATAAAAGAATGTGTCACAAATGTTTCATACTCAATCAAAGTTAATGGCCAACCTTAACCCCGGTTCCGCCTCTCAGGGGCCTTCGTCAAGGTGACCCCCTATCGCCCTACCTGTTCATTATCTGCATGGAAGTGCTAATAAGAAAATTGACTATCCTAAGCCAAGTCCCCAATTCGGGCATTGGCTTTAAACTCCTTCCGAGAACTGCTATTATTCCTTGTCTTTTTTTGCGGATGATAGCCTACTCTTTTGCAAAGCTACTACGTCGGCTTGTACCAATCTAAAAGAGTACTCGATGACTTCGTACCATCTCCCGGTCAATTAATTAATTTCCACAAATCATCGATCATCTTCTCCAAAAAGGTCAACCAAATTCGTAAAGTGGCTTTAGCTAGCCATTTTAACATGCTCCCTAATTCGTCCCCTGGCGGATATCTTGGAATTTTCTTCGGCTCCCACCATCCTTCTAAAGCAGATATGGCCCACATTGTCCAAAAAACAGAGCAAAGAATTAATTTGTGGGAATCTGGGTTCCTCTCCAAAGCAGGGAGATTAACTATGATCCAAGCCAACCTCGAGGCCCTACCGGCATATACATGCGCCTCAACTATGTTGACACCCGGCATTACTACCTCTATTGATTCTCTTCACTGGGACGTTTTTTCAAGGTCAAAATAAGGAAAGAAATGCAACACCATTAATTGTCCGGGATAAAATATGCGTACCAAAATCCCAATGGGGATTAGGCCTTAGAAGAACCTTGCCAATGAATAAAGCCTTTATTGCCAAACTTGGTTGGAAAATTCTCACTAAACCTAATAATTTTTGGGTTAAACTCATTTCCGACAAATATCTTCAAAATCAATCGTTTTTTAACCGCAAACCTAAGCTAAATGACTCACCCATTTGGAAAAAAATTTTACTTCAACGCCCATTACTCCATAAAGGCATTCGTTGGAAAATCGGAGATGGTTCTCAAATTCTTTTTTGGCTCCATAACTGGTGCCTAGAGGAAAACTTAATGACCATCTTAAAGTTAAATGAAAACCAAGTTGATGTTAACCTGCTATTAAAAGATTTCATTTTACCAGATAAATCTTGGGATTTTTTCAAATTAAAAACTCTTCTCCCTAACCATATCATCAAATGCATTAAAGGCATTTCGTTACCGTCTGCCTCCCCTTTCGATGAACCTATTTGGGGACCTAGTCCTTCGGGACTATTCACGCTTAAGTCCGCTACTTGGCTGGCCCATAACCTCCCACCTAGCAAGGAAAAATGGCCTCACCGTTGGATTTGGAATCTCGATATCCCGCCTAAGCTAAAGATTTTTCTATGGCGATCTACCATAATAGTCTTGGGGTTCGTGCAACCCTTGCAAAAAAAAATATCATCCCTTTTAGTCATTGTGCCCTTTGTGTTACCCAAGAGGAATCCATAGATCACATCTTTGGACATTGTCCTAAGCTCCTTCCCTTTGGCAACTAAAGAACTTAATGATTGGTTGCCTTATTCCCTTATTAGTGCTACTTTTTTAGATACTTTTTCTACTATTAAAAAGAATAAAAGTTACGCTTCTAAATTTGTCTTCCTAATTTGGAGTATTTGGAAAGAAAAGAAATAATATCATCTTTCATAACGACTCGCTTAATATTCATAGGATTCTTCATAAAGCAAAATTTCTTTTCTCGAATGGAGTCTTAGGAATGCAGTTGATTATTGCAATTCCTCCGCTCCCCGTTTTTCCACTCCTCTCTCAATCCCTCCACTCCCAAGTACCCTTCTTCATTCTTGGTGGCTTGGGAGCCTCCATCATCTCCATTTTCCAAACTCAACTTCGACGGCTCGTTCGTGATTCTTCACGACGACGGGGTTTATCATCGAGAGATTCCGACGCCGCCTAGTCAAAGCCGCAGCCTTAAACCTTGGTACATCTTCGGTCTCGGTGGCGAAGCTACAACCCTTCAAAGATGGAGTCCGGCT
This sequence comes from Beta lomatogona, assembly GCA_947646795.1. Taxonomy (NCBI): domain Eukaryota; kingdom Viridiplantae; phylum Streptophyta; class Magnoliopsida; order Caryophyllales; family Amaranthaceae; genus Beta; species Beta lomatogona. The sequence continues at coordinate 289,294 of CANSNZ010000065.1, read as the reverse complement.
AGCTATTCAAAATGGTATTACTCATCTCCACATCGAAGGAGATAACCTCATGGTTATCAACTCCATCAAAGGCATCTGGTCCCCCTTCGCAGATCGCCCACATCATTCAGGATATCCACACTTCTCTCCTGCTCCTTTTCTTCTTGGACTATTCGACATGTCTACCGGAAGCAAATAAAGCGAGATTGGATTGCCAATGTTGGCCACCTCATAGATTCTAGTTTTTGTATTGAAAATTGTACTCATTCAGCTCTTCATTCAATCCTTGTAAACGATAAGGTTGGAGCTCCCCTCGTGCGGAGGGTCTCCTAACCTTCTTTTTCCTTACCTTTTCTATAAAAAAAAATATTAAGAATACATTCGAAAATTGTCATATTGTGACTTAAACTAGCTATAGTGCCATTTATTTATTCCTTCTTTTTACCACCTCATCAATAACTCTTAAGAGAACAATTATTAAAAACATCCTTAAAAACAAAATAGGACTAAGAAATAATAAAAGCCTGTGGGAGTCGAACCCACATTTTTTGGGTATTTGCACACAAAACACTCAACAATTGAGCTAACAAGCTATCAAAGATTCTAGTCACAATATATTGCCCCTAGAGTCGACAAGTATACCTTAATAACATCGAAACATCCTCTATCCGGAATTCTTGTAAAGGCCAAATCTAGAGAAGTATTGATATAGCTCTAATTAGTTCTTTTTATGACACTAAACAAATATTGTTATGACTCTAGTAAGTAGTTCCTATAATTCTTAACAAATGTTGGAGTAACCCTAACTAATAATATTCTATAAAATTATAAATATCTCTAATAAATAGTTTCTATAACTCTAAATATGTGCGGACATAACTCTAATTACAACTTCTATAACTCTAGATGTATGGTGTTATCACTCTAACTCTAAATGTTGGTGTGACTTTAACGAATATTCTATAAAATTCTAAACATGTGTTGATATAACTCTAATTACTATTTGATATAACTCTAAATAAGCATTTCTATAACTCTTAAAAACTACTCCTATATTATAACTCTAAACAAGTGTTGATATAACTCTAATTATTAGTTTCTACAACCGTAAACAAGTATGGACATAACTCTAGTTATTACTTTTATAACTCTAAACAAATGTTTCTATAACTCTAGAGAAGATTCAATATAACTCTAAACAAGCATCGCTATAACTCTAGAAAAATATTGCTATGACTCTAATTAGTTTCACAAGTTTAAATTAGTCAAAATCACTTCCATACAACACAAAGTAAGGGAAATCGGGGAAACAAAACAACTCAAAAAGATAACCATGATTTAAAATCACAATTCGACTCAAAGAATCCAAACTCAAAAAATTCGCATACAACAAACAGAGAACTTGCTTGAAGGAAACAAAAAAGATCAAAGTTCATAATACTCTTTTTGTAATTCCAACACAAAGCAACTCAATGTTTAGGCTACTAAACTGAACTACCAGCATTTAATATGTCAATGGAAGAAAAAATGAATTCAGTTTTTTTTTTTTTCATGAAAAAAACGATCCAACGATGAAGAAAAGCATGAGAATAAGAGGGAGAATGTATAAAAGGCAAAACCGATGAAGAGAAGCATGAGAATAAGATCAGGAGAAGAGTGAGTGGAGGAGAGAAAATATGGATTGTTGATCAATTAAAATCCGACGGCTGTGGTTCTTTCTCATTTCTCACCTATTTTTTTTTTCACATGATCTTGCCTATATATACATACATATATATATATGTATGTATATATATATATATATATATATATATACATATATATACATATATATACTTAGCGATATATGCGCGCGATGCGTGCGACGAGATATTAATATTAATATTAACATCAAAAACCTTAAAAAGTTAAGTGTAATATTTATGGTGAATATTGATGAGCGTTATGATTTTTATTTGCATTGCTCTAGTATAAAGAGTAATGTTTTCCATAAAAGACTATCTTAGAGGTATGATATATTATCTTGTATTTGGTAGATAATTCAACAACTCCCCTTTTAAACAATGATCTAGGTTATGTTTGATATATATTTAAAAATACATATATTTAATAGGCGTAATTGAGGTTTTAGGCATAATATGGTGCGTAGTGCTTCAATAAAAAATAAATTATAAATTGATATTATCTAATGATGTATGTTTATCTCTTTAATTATTTATTATCTCAACTGATTGTGAGCCCCAAAAAAATAAAATAAAATGAATATTATCTAAGTTTCTTAATTCTTTTATGGTTTGTTAATGCATGCTATTTGAAATTGTTATTGCAATTGAGATTTTAGATAGTAAAAATCTCAAGAACTCTTTGCTTTTATAATAATTTGAAAATTGATTTAGTCATCGATTATATTTTCAATTGTGAGTTTTCTCTTTTTACACATTTTTATGTATTTCTTTTTTATAATGTAGAACCTTCCTTATTACCCATATTTGTAAATGAGGAAGAATTAAGAAAAATCTTTTCTTCATTATTTTTGTGAGATTAATGGTATATAAGTCTTTTCAAGAGGGGACACCATAGCTCCCCCTTGGCTTATATAATAGATATATATATATATATATATATATATATATATATATATATATATATATATATATATATATATATATACACACACACAATGAATAATCACATAATTAATCTAATTATTTAAGGAGAGGAAAGAGAACGCCAAGCAGTTTGGGTCAATCCCCCGTAACCACTTACTTCAACATTGTAGGCCGGGTCAATCCCCGTAACCACCTACGAACAACATAATGACCATAACAAAGTCCCTAGTGTGCACACCCCTTCTACTTGGATCACAACAAGATAGACGGAAGACAAATAACGAAAAATCAAGATAGTAACTAGAGAACCCGTAGGTGGCCGCTAAACCTCCCATACAGGGCAACCTGTTCATCATTTCCCTCCGATATTTCACTTTAAGTGATTAATAGCTTTTAATTCAAGTCATCACATAACACATGTTCAGATATGCGTCAATTCATTTAATCAAGAGTGAATACTTTTATTCTAAATCCAGAATTCAATTCATACATAGCTTAATTCGAGAGCCCATTCGTATTCATTATCATAACCGTCACTTGGTTACATTGATTTACTCATAATCATCCAATTATCACAGGTCTTTGATAATTTCCAACTTTCACTCATAACTTCAATATTAATAACAAGGATAACAATAATAATAATGATAATTATAATGGAATTAGTAATAATTTTGAGAACGATAATAATAATAATAATAATAATAATAATAATAATAATAATAATAATAATAATAACATTACTGGCTGACATTAAACGATGTTGACGTGTTAATAACATTATAATAAAAATCATCATTGTCATATCGTCCGTTATACAGGTCATTTCATTTGTCATACTCATTCATCATGCATAATCCATAACTATAAACCATATTCATAATCCATATTCTAATTCACATAGTCACATAATTAATTCGTTTTATTCTAACGGGATCTACGTTTAGATGGACATCGGAGATTACCTCGTGACGCGTGCCCAAAAGTTAAGTTCACGAACGGATTAACACTCTTGATATTCCTCGTTTACGCAATCAGAGTCTACAATAGGCATTAACGAGGTCTAAGTCAATTACCTAATTAACCCCTTTTTATATAAAATAAACCATTTAAATAATTCAAATAACTTAAAGAATTCTTAATGACTTTAAGAGAGTTTATAAATCAAAGTTTATGGTTTCAAATTATTTATGAAATCATTTTAAGTACTCAAAGATTAGTTCAACTTAATTTTCATTAACTAACAATTACTTTAAATATAGAAACTAACTTTATTATACTTCTTACTTTGTTTTAGAAAATTAAGAAATATTTTCAAGTTATAAAAGACTAAGCTAAATAATCTAAAATATATCAACTTAATAAAGCAAGTCAATTTAGGAAAGTCATTTGTTTTTTTTTAAAAATAAACTAATAAAACTAATAAAACAAATAAAATGGGAAAAGAAAAAAATATGTACCGATTCAAAGAATCGGGTTCACCAAACTAGGAAAAACAAGAAAACGAAGAAGGGGAGGAAGAAACAAAGGACGAAGAATCAGGGGGAAAAGAAGAGAGGAAGGAAGGGAGGCTGGTGGCTCGGCGCACGGCGGCCGGAATCAGGCGGGGTCGGGAGTCAAGCGGTTCGAGTGCGGCTGGCACGATGCAGCGGCAGTAGGGGTGCTGCGAAGGGGAGGTCGCGCGGGGGAAGGTGAAGGGCTGGTGGTTCCGTGGAGGCTGGGTGGTTTTGGTGGCGTTGGATGGTGAAGTCCGGCAGGGACGACGGTGGTTTGAGGGGTGGTTGACGGCGGTTCGGATAAACAAGTGAAGATGTTAATGGTGGGTTGCAATTTAATTTTTTTTTTTTTTTTATTTTCAAAACAAAATTCAAATTAAGGGAGAAAGGGAAGATTGAAGCAAACCTTTAAAGTTTAATTTGTTTGCTTGAACAATTGGGTGGGTGTAGTTCAGTATTCATAGAGGGTTTTGGTTAGAATTTTGAGCTTTGGTGGGTCAAGCTCCATTAATGGTGGGTATGGTGAGGTATGGTGTTTGAGATTCACTTTTGACTAATTTTTGTTCCCAAAATCCGGGATTTGTGGATTGAGTTTCAAACTCTACCGACAAGAGTTGCCGATTTTGTTGAAAAATCGACCTTTGGCTCGTTCATCTAGTATGTGAGGAGGGATGAAGATGGTGATGATGATCACGCTTCTTTTTCTTTTTCTTTTTTTGTTTTTGTTTTTGTTTTGGCTTTTTCCTTTTTCTTTTGGCTAAATTGACACATGAGCTATGGACTTGACATTGGGCTACTAATATGGATGAACAATTGAATGAATAAGAATGCCCACAAACTAAATAAAGATTTTCAATTGCAACAATTAATAATTAAATTATTTATAGATAATGAATATGAGTAATTAGCTTAAAAATACATTTCAATTAAATCATTTAAATAAACTCGTTAAATAATTCAAACTAAATGAAATCATAATTATCAAAATAAAACTGAATTATCATGAAAATAAATTTAAGTGGAAATAATATTAAACCTTAATAAAATAAGCTCAAAATTAGGGTATTACAAAGAATATTGTTCATTTAAATTTGGGCCATTGTCCAATCCCAAGATCCGAAATTCCGAATCATTGATCCGCTTTTTTTTACCGATTTCAAAAAATTATATTGTATGTAATTAAGGGACACCAAATATTTAAGTTACAATATTTTGAATGCATGGCATGAATATTTTTTTTGGGGCCCTTTCGGGAACCCCATGGTAAGAATTTTTCCTCCGCCGCCCTCGCACAGACACCCACCTGGAGGCCCAACAAGCACCCCCCAACTCCCCCCCCAAAAAAACCACCACATAGAAATTTCGCTTCCACCAAGATTTGAACCTTGGTCTCCCATGCGAGATAGGAAGCGATACCATTAGGCTCTAAGGGTCTTTGGCGCATAGCATGAATAAATGACCTACTCTTTCGCACCAAAAGTACGCTACATATATATTAATCATAACTATTGCCCAAAGGATTTCTCCTTACCTATTAAAAAAATAATGTCCATTACTTGTTAAGTATTCCCTAATTTAAATAATTGTCTTGTTTGAATTAGACCGTATATAATGCAGTATTTTGACCATCCTTATCTCTCAAACCCTAGCTTCCATTAGTAATTTACTCCCTCCATTCCAATTTTTTTCCATTTGCTGTTCCTCCACAAACCAAGAAATATTATAAAGTATTGGTAGTGGGGTTGGAAGATTACTTTTTGGGGAGGAGAGAGAGAGTGTCATATGCAAATATCAAATTAAAAACTTAGGAGATAGAGGGTGTCGTATTTGGCAACTTGTGGGTCATATGCAAAATATTAAATCATTACAAGCTTACCAAATATGGAATAAAGTACAAATGAGAATAACTTTATGGAACATCCTTAAATGGAAAGTGAGAAGAACATTATGGAACAAAGGGACTAAGGGAGTATGTAGGAGCTTATGTCGGTTTCACCAGTGGGAAACCCTAATTATTTTTTATTCTCATCACTTTAATTTTAAGTTTCATTAGTCTTTATTTGCATGAGGATCTTATCCATATTATGATAGCTTTTTCTTCTCTCACTTTGAGAGTTATTTTTTGTTTTTAGTTTACCAGATTAAAGATATGAGAAAGCAATTTAATTAGTTGAAATCAAGAACATCAACACCAAAACTCATATTTCAATTTATTGTAACACCCAACCATTAAAGACGTTGAGTCATCAAAATTCTTTTATGGTTGAACATTACCAATATCACAAAAGCATCATCTAAACGTTCATACTAGTACTTGGAAATTTTAGATTTTGATGTTTCATGTTACTCCCTCTGTATTTTTTTTATCTTTCCTACTTTGATTCTTCATGGTTTCAACGCACTTATTCTACATTAAATATCTTTCATTACATATTAGTAAAAATTATAATAATTGAATATTAATAAAGTACTCATTAAGACGAATCAAACAAGACTCCACATGACTATATTTTTTCTTATATATTGAGAAAAATCTAAAAGATTCTCTCTAATTGTGAATAGTGTCAAGATTCTAAGTGAGAAAGATAAAAAAATACAGAGGGAGTACTATCTATTATTTAAGGATAAATATTATTTTAGGTGCTATATAATAGTTTATTAAAAATATTTGTTAATCCCCTTCAAACAAAAAGAAAGAAAAAAAAGACAATAGGATGAATCAAGTAAAAACTTCTTTAATACTTAAATTATTGAGTTTTTATACATTGTACCACCGTACTTCTTTAATTCAACGTTTATTTTAAGATAAGATGAATATTTTTGCACAAAAGTAGGGGAATTGAGGATCCCACTTGCGAGGTACGTTAATCGAACCCTTGTTATAAAGGTGGAAGGAGGATGCTGCAACCAACTGTACCAACATCGATCCTTTATTTAATGCTACGCAGCACCTAACTTTTTCGTAATTACACACGATACCTATAAACTTACAAATTTAATGCATTGTGCCCCGTCGTTAACTAGACGTTACTAAATTAATTCCACCAAATCACAAAATGCAAATAAAATGAATCACACATAATCAACGCCAACTCGCCTAAGGACATTGTAAATCACAAAATATAGGTTTAAGGATACAAGTAGAAAAACCTTATCTCATCGAAATGAATCGTTATTGCCGTGCGTATTGGTCCCGCGAATAAGGAAAAAATGGATGTTGAATACAAGCATAGAGTTGAAACTGAGGTCTCGTCTCGTTAGTCGTTCGTTTGACGCAGAAAACTCCCCCTATAGGCTATATCTCCATCCTGATTCCTGGTGGCTGCTGCGGGTGCCCCCCCAAATTTTACGGGTATTTAACGGTCTTCACATACTTCATTTAACATTTAAACATCCTCTCCCTCTCCATCCCCCAAACTCACTCATACGCCACTTTCTCTCTCCACATGTCATTTTCTGCCCTATAATATTCTTATTCTCTAATCAATCTATTCCAATTTCAATCTCAATTTTTAATTTAGCTACCAAATCGATAAATTAAGAACCCTAGAATTTTCAATTTGGTAGAATAAACGAACAAACCAACAAACATGGAGGTGGAGAGAGAAAATGGTCCGACGATGAAATCAGTCATTGAACCTCCGACGAATCCGATGGTTTCGCCGTTACTTACAGATCTTTATCAGTTTACTATGGCGTATGCTTATTGGAAAGCTGGCAAACACAATGAACGTGCTGTGTTAGTCTCACTCTTCCTTTTTCCTTTCATTTTCGACGCTTTTAATTCTGTGTTTAATGCAAAGTAATAGTAACATAGTACTGTTATACTTCAATTTGTGTTTTTTTTAGCTTGAATTGCATGTTTATTAAATGTAGTATTTTTGTAGAATTTGATGGATGACATGGATTGTTATGCTGTATTTTGTTGGTGCTGAGTTTGTTGTTTTACTTTTATGCGGCATGCTATTGTATATATGTTGAACTTGTGTTTTTTTTTTAGGTTCGATTTGTTTTTCCGAAAGAGTCCGTTCAATGGTGAGTTTACCGTATTTGCTGGTCTAGACGAGTGCCTAAGATTCATCGCCAATTTCAAGTTTACGGAAGAGCATGTTGCTTTTGTCCGAGATGCCATGCCGGGTAAATGCGAGGTACGTGTGTCTTTATGTTGTTACAATTCGTCTCCTAAGACACTCTTAGGAGTTAGGAGTTAGGAGTGCGGAATCAATATAAGGTGGCATGTGTAAAAACAAAAGTGGTAGATTATTCGAGTCGAGTAGAGAGTGTTCATGTTTGTTTACTATTAATATTAATCCAACTAATATCTAGTGGAATTTTAGTTCAAGCTTGTTTGTGACTTGTGAGCTCTAAGTTGATCTTTAAGGATATTTTGTGAGGAGTTATCCGAAGGAAAATGTAGAGGGGTGAATATTATTGATGTTGTGTTAAGGGTGTGATCTGACTTATATGAACTTATTTGATTTTATCTTAACTTATTGTAGGTTGTGAATTGAACCTTTCGGAATTTATTATAACTTCTCAAGACATTTTTTTCCAGATAAATCAAAATAAGTTGTCTAGAACTCTATCTGAGTATATAGATTTTTGAAGAATTAAAGTGCATAAAGATAAGAAATTGAAAAGAAACATATACTTATATATGAATAAATTATTTGAATGGTGCAATCTAGTTGTTCACAAACATAAACGAGTCAAATACTATGATGTTCGAGTTTTGGTCGTTTGATTATCAGTTCATGTTCGTTTATTTACTTAGCAAATGAACTTTGACTGATTTTGACTTAGTTTGCTCATGAATTGGTTTGTTTACAACTCTATGCCCTTTTGAACTGTAGCTTGGAAACAGAATTTGAGGCCCGAGGTTTCAACCTTTAACCTCAAGTTCAAAACAAGATTATTTAATCCCTTTGCCATAACCTCAAATATAATATAACACAACTTTTACCTATACTAACTCAACAGGAGTTTTTCGCTCTTTTTTTGTTGGTGGGAAGGGGGTGGCTGTGATCGTATAGAAGATCCTCTATTTGTGCTAGAAGAGTTATAGCTGTAAGTTATGAAAGTAACAAGGAAGAAATTTCTTGTATCATGTATGAACTTGTTTGGTACTTGGTCTGGCTGTTTCCTGCATTTTTCCTCAATCCCCACTGTTCAAAAGTCTTCCCTCTTGGCCAGCTCGCTTTTTATACATATCCATACGTATAATCGTATATGCAGTCTAAAGACATAAATATACACATTGCTTTAAGCATGAACTTTTTGATAATTTTTTTGTTTGTTGTATATCTTCTAAGTCGGTCCCTTTTTCTTTGAGCCTCCAGGAGGGTTTTTTGGATTATCTTCGACAACTGGACTGTTCGAAGTTGAAGTCTATTCCATACCCGAGGGATCAATTGTTTTTCCTAGGGTACCCCTTATAAGGGTGGAAGGACCAGTTGGTGTGAGTAATAATGATGAACATAATCATTCCTATATTTTCTGCTTTTCGTGGCATGCTGTACCATATTTGCGCTGAAGCTTTTTAATTGAGCACCGTGCTTCATATTCATCAGGTGGCTCAACTACTAGAAACAACGCTTGTCAATCTTGTAAATTTTGCATCACTGGTGGCTACCAATGCTGCAAGGCACCGGATTGTAGCTGGAAATTCCAAAATACTACTTGAATTCGGTCTTAGGCGGGCACAGGTCTTAGCTTTGGATACTGCTTAACAAAGTTTCAGAATTTGACTCTCTTGTATGGCCATCCTAAAATCTAATATATGTCCGCAACACTGTAGGGGCCCGATGGAGGAATTAGTGCATCAAAGTACTGTTATATGGGTGGTTTTGACGCAACAAGGTAAATTTTGTAAGTTAGAGGTTCTTAACTTCCTTTTTTTCATGATTATGAAACGCATGCTCATGGACGTGACATAGGATGAGACTTCAGAAAAATGGAAGTCTGTATAAGTATACATGAAGCTACCACCATTTGTTGTTGTTTCACGCGTTTAGCATTTCTTTGGAAAATACAATTAAAATTTAGTAGTAACTAACAAGATACTGTAAATCAAAGAGAAAAATTTCGGAAGTTTCTCTGATCAATTATCAGATATTATACTTATTTTAGAAAGGAACAAGGAGTTAAATATACTTTAGTAAATTAAGAAACGGTTTTACGGTTAAAGTTCTCTAATGTATGGTGAATATGTCAAAATACTATTATTGCTTCTCTGTTTGGCTTACTGTGAGCAGCAGGATGCTTATGAAATGGATGGGAAATTGGCCAATATCCTAACATTTCAATGACACTTCAAGTCTTATATCTGGGATTGTGTCATCTAAGCTAATTTTTATTACTCCTCTGTACAGCAATGTTGCAGCTGGAAGATTGTTTGGAATACCACTCAAGGGAACACACTCACATGCCTTTGTTAGCTCATTTATGGTCAGATTGCTCCTAATATTTTCTACCATCGAACTCCCTCACACTTTGTTTCTTTATAACTGTATATACTTTGCGATATAGATGCTATGTTAATGATCTTTTACTATGATGGAATTGGTGTAACCAGGCTTAAGTTGATTCATACTCTTGTCTTTTCACTGAAAGATGTTCTGTTGTTAAAATTGTTAGGAAGTGGTCAACGGAATCAATCTTGTATAGAAGTTTGCTATTGCGATGCACAAAATTAAATGCTGCCTTTAAGTACTCATGTAGCACATTGCCTATGGGTGATGTGGGGAGAACCGCAGATCCATAGCAATGGGTCTGGAATCTAGTGGTAGTTCATGTAGGCTTCATTTGATTCGTATAGACGTCTCAAAAGTTAGTTAAAAGTTATTGGAGATGAAATGTCAAGCATCTTAATAGTCATCTCATTCACATTGTCTATAGACCGGATTTCAGTTAATAGACTTTGTTGATATTATTCAAAAGTTGCAAAAATCTCTCTCTATGAGGGTTTTCCTTAAGGATGCCCAGATTTGTGACCTCTGCAGAATATGTTTGTAGATCCGTTATTCTCAAATTCGGTTTTTACATGATTTTGTCATCAGCAGTTTTTTAGCTACCTTGTAAAGAAGGAAAGAGGCTAACATGTATAACAATTGGAAAGCTCTGAGGTGGAAGTACTTTAAATCGTTAATTATACCTGGGATACTGATTATTCATTTTAATCATTTTTTAACTTTCTTGGAAGATGGCATACTAAATGAAGGTTCTGCTTCTGACTATTTTAGTTTTGATATGCAGAGCCTTGATGAGATTGTGGAGAAATCACTTCAAAGTGCTGATGGTTCTACTTTTTGTGAGGACTTTGTCAGTCTGGTTCAGACGTGGTTAAACAAAATTCAGGTGCTTGTTGTAAGCCTTCCCGATTTTTTTTGTTTTTGGTTTAATAAATATGTTTAGCCTATAAATAACCTCGTTCTTACTGATCATTTCACTTCAATAGTAAATAATAATTATTTCTCAGGCAAAAACAAAACCAATCCCCATATAACCAATAACTGAATATGACACTTTCAGGGATAAATCTAGATTTTCTAGAAACTTTCTGCTTGAATTTGATTTTTCTACATTTTTTGGAGTTAGAAAAGTTTTAGTATACAACAAATTTTCTTTGTTTAATTGGTTGGTTGGTGTGGCAAAGTAATCTATATGATGTGACATCAGAACTACTCGTTTCAATTGAGGCACCCAAACATAAAGAGACTTTTTTTATATCAAAAAGCACTAAAAAATGTAGCCAGGGAAATATTTGTTGCTGAAAATCTTTTACCTTCTCCTTTACAGTCTTTGGTGCTTGAATGTGCAAATGTGGAATAGTCTTCATGGTGTTCACTCACAAGAATCCTTCTTGGATCTGGTTAAACTTATTCATGGGGACTCCATCTTTTGTGAATATTGGACCAAAAATAAAAAGGGGTTACATTATTAAGTTCTTTTTTTGGCCTTTGGAAGTAGATATGCGTCATCTTGTTTATGTTCTTCGGTGCATGAATTTGCAATTGTAGAACAATTTCCATGGCACTAGCAAGTCATATCTCTATTTCAATCAAAATCATCCTTTTTGGATGGCCCCCACTTAATTATTGATACAGTAGCGGAGTTTTGTGACTGTCTTTATTTAAAAAAGAGAATTATTTATGTCATATATGTAGCTTTAGAAATTTGGAAAGTAAACTTATAGAGTCTGAAAATGTAATGCTGGGATCCTTTTGCACCATCATGGCTTAATATGGAAAAAGAGGAAGAGCAGGTGAAGTCCATAGCTTTGTGAACATAAGGTAACGACCTATTCTAATACAGAAGATTTAAACTTGCATGAGTTGTGGGCACTATGTGATGATATTACTAGTCACTTATGTAACTTTCTGTTGCATAAATGACTACATCAAGAGATGGTATGGTAGATGGCTTCTTCTTCCAACTCTGACTCTTGAAATTGTGTTGTGTGATGTCAGCTTTCTTTAATTAGACACAACATTACAGCACCTTCATCATCTTCTCTGTATGTGTTTCCAGAGGACGAAGTTTTTGACTGGTGGCGTTGGTGAGACAAATTTAAGCGAGTTAGCAGCTTTTACCTCCTATGCCCTGGCGTTCCCTGATAATTTTTTGGCACTAGTTGACACATATGATGTAAGTTTTGAAAATTTATCAAGTATAACAAAATTGCACAGCATGCATCTTCATATGGATTCATAAGACAAATTAAACATGATACCTCTTCATGTGTAAGCATATGAGCATGTCAATTCTTGCATACTTTTGTAGTTATGTTGTTTTACCTTGCTCTTCTTCATGGTTTTACTCTGGGAAATAATGTAGCTTTTTAACTATGGAGTTATTGGAAATAACTGTTGTGGTTAAACCAGATAACTGATGGAATGTAAAATTCGTAGCAAAGCGGTCATTATCCACTTGTTATTGCCAGTATGCCACAACCATGTCTTTCTAAATCATCTTTGTTGCCACATTTTTATCCAGGCTCACATAATCAATAAGAAGTACTATTCATTTCTTCCTTCATCTCTCATATTCTTAGATGTAGTTCGTTTTGCTATCCTTTTTTGGTTGAAAAGGGGGGGCTTGTAGGAAAAGCTAGGAAGTCCATTGGGGAAGATGGAGGTTTGAAACTCTAATCTTTACGAAGTTGTGTTCTTACAGATGTTCACTAGCATCAATCCCCCCATCAATATTTAACTGGAAGGAAAGATAGGCAAGACAATTAGGGATAGTGCATAAGCGTGGTGATTGCCAATCTGCTGAAATAAGTCTGATTATGAAGATGAAAAGATTCTATGCTATTAATGTTTCTAAATAGTAGAACTGAAAATTAAAAATATTTGGAAAAATTGTCGAGAAGGATCCCAACTTAACACATTCTTCTTTTTGCAGTCTCAACTTGTGATTGACTGGAAAAAACTTAAGTTTGGAATGTCTCTTCCTAAAACGATCCTTAGACTAAATTGGTCAGTTTAGCAACTCATAAGGACCGCTTTCACAATTTAATTGGTTTCCCTTTTATTTTTCGCCATCTATTTCTTTTTCTTTTTTCAGAAGCACCTCCCGTCTCCTCCCACTCACCGCTGCACCCCTGTCCAACACCATCAGAACCCCCTTCCCTCGATAGCTGGTCCCTAATGAACCAGCAGTCGCAGATGGATCCCTCCTCTAGCCCCAGCTTTGTCTTCCGTCCCTCTTTGCACGTGACATCAAAAGTTATTGATTAGAGTAAAAATATAAGTGTATCATTCAAGAGTACCAATGAAATTCCTCTGCCTCCACCCATTTTCTGCAACTCTCTTCTCTCAAATACCATAAAAAAATCTCTTTAACCAAAAAAATATAATGCTTTTGCTATGGCAAGTAAAGGAGAGTTGCAGATGGGAAAGTGTATTTGATATTGGGTTGTGATTAAAAAGGAATGATACCATCCTTTCGTTTTTTTTTTTTCTTGTCCAGAATTTCCTTTCCTCCTTTCAGTTTCACTGTCAATATTTTATTCATTTATGCTACAAAACCTAATTCTTACGTTAAATTTTTGAAAATGGGAACAATGATGGTACAGCTCTGTATTTACTTTAAACAATAATAAGTGGTGTTGAATCCTTCATTCTCTCAATAAGTTTTTTTCATACTTGCTTCCTACCTTCTATTGCCACTTTTTAAAATTATGGCTGATGGTTATGGAGGATCATCTTTTTTGTGGTTGTGGTTCCAGTTTGCTCTTTTTCCCTTTTGAACTGAAATTATAATAATAAAAAGAATCTGCTCTGTCCAGCTGGCACTCATTGATACTTCCTTAGGTTGTTGAATGCTGTCGGCAAGCCGGCGAGGTAGTCGCGACCGCAGCTGTTGCAGCCTCTGTCTCCCTCTGCTGTCCTCACTTTCGAACTCTCTTTCTCTCTCTCTTCTTCAGTTGTGTTCTGGGAATCAGAGGAAAAGTTCTTCAAAAAAAAAAAAAAAAAAAATAACACAAGTATCCTGTTTTAAGAAGATTATAAGAGAAAATTCAACATATTCAAGATAAAAGTAACTGGGGACAAAGAATATTAGGAAACTGATCAAATTTATAAGAGAAAATTGAAATTGACCAAAATTAGTAAGAAGAATTTTAAAAAATTATCATAAGTTAGTGGGGTCCATTGACCCCTAAATCACAATGTGGCTCTGCCACTGTATATAGGATTTAATCAAGAGCTTCTGCAAATATTCTCAGTTAGTCAGATGAAGGGACTGTTTTAAGAAGGACGAGCATAGATGGGACTATTCTTGTAAATCTTCGCCATTGATTTTAAAATGTAGATGAAGGTTTAAAAGTTTCACAATCTTCCGTCTCATGGAGTTTTTTACTCAATTTTGAGGACGAAGTCAGGAATATGGTATGTATTTTAAAATTCATTAAAATGAAACTGGTGAAAGGGAATTAGTTGTGAAGTTGATAAAAGGAAACAAAAAATTATGAAATTTCCGTTGAGATACCCCTATGTTTTGGATAATCTCATTGTGGTTGAAAAAAAAATGACGCCTTATTAAGTATATAAAATAGAATTAGTATAACTAATCATTTTTGTAATGAAATTTTCTGAACTTTTCAATTTTAAGTCAATATCACCAAAGTTCTGTAAATACGCTGCAGCAGTATTATCTTTTACGGTTATAGTTTAAGCATTTTAATTCCATGAAAAGTGAGGTAATTTAGGTTGTATTGGAGGTTCTTTGTGGTAGTACCATTTACTATGTTGGTCAAGTACCTATGCAGCAACTTCTCTTTGAAAGATTGGTTTTGTTTTGTTCTCATCAAAAAAGTCTGTACTGTCTTATATTTAATTCATGGAAACTTACAATACCAGACTTCTACATCATCAAAAGCTTGAAAATATCCCCATAATTCTGAAAATTTACTCTGCTCCTTTTGTTTTTTAACTTTTCATCTGTGCTTATCTGTCTAATATGTTAGCAATATAATATTTTGGTTTATAGTTTTAATTTGAGTTATGTTATTTTCTAATGTTGAATCTATAGCGGAAGAGGAGAAATTTATTTTCTTGGCCCTGAATCCTAATTACTTGAAAAAATCAGCATATAGCTCACAAATCATACCACAACAATGGGACTCGTTCTTGTGTATATATTCTCTTGGATTCTATTTTTGGTTTGATCTTTTCTAGTATTATGTGGGTAGGGTGAAGAGAATGAATATGCTCTCTTGGCCTTGAATGCCCGAGACACTTCACAAATTTCCATTCCCACTCTATACCACCTGTAAATTGGTTAATGGACGGTAATGTAGTTGTGAAGAAAAACACATGTTTGGGCATGGGTTTTTAATGCTGTGGAGACAAGAGTTTATTTATTTATTATAAAACAACAAAAAAAGTTCATTATCGCTACCAAATGGGCCATTAGGATCATACTAGAACCCGAATATTGGGATTGTTCTTGTTTTATCCAGAGAGCTCACCAAGTTAAAATCTTATTCACGTATCTATTATCTATCGCAATTATCCATGTGATAGCATGTGTTACTTTGTACTCAGAGTTGCAGATTGTGCTCCTTGTTTACCGAATGTTCATTGTTTTAATCCTATGACATGGAAGCTTAATTTGTGTCACCAACTTTTTCCCAGGTTTTGAGGAGTGGAATTCCAAATTTTTGTGCAGTTGCTTTGGCTCTGAAAGATCTAGGGTATGGAGGATTTATATGTGCATGAATTAGCTAACTGCTTGTTTAGAACATACTTTTTCTTCATTTAGATATCCCCCGAATGCATTGTTTTAGTAAGCAAAATACTTTGTAAATGGCGCCAGCCTGCTTGCTGGCTAATGATATAGTTACTTGATAAGGATCTAAGTTGGCCTACATGATTAGAATAATGTGGTCTCTGTGACTGGTTAATAATGTGCATCAGCTGCCAGAGGTGGGGCACTGGATTGTCGTTTTGAAGGCAGTGGATCTTATTAATTTAGATGTTTTCTCCTCCTGTTGTATTGGATAAAAATTTGGAGAGCAACTGCTCCTTCACAAACCATTTATTGAAATGCAATAGGAAAGGAAATATCTAAATGGTTTGTAGGGAGTAGGGACCTCCTTTGTCAGGATAGTTCTAGAATTTGAGGTGGCACTATGATTCTTTTCCTCACTTCATCACCCATGACATGCTTGCAGGTACAAGGCTATGGGAATTAGGTTGGATTCTGGTGACCTGGCATATTTGTCTTGTGAGGCTCGTAAGTTCTTTCAGGTGATTGAGAAAGAGTTTGGAGTACCAAATTTTGGAAAGATGAGTATTACTGCTAGCAATGACCTCAATGAGGAAACCCTGGACCATTTGAACAAACAGGTGATTGCATTATATTTTACCTTCTGATGCTAATTGGAGTTGCTGAAAGCTTATTCTACATGTAAGGCTGCAAAAGGCTTTTTAAAATCTTGCTTAAGTGGCTGATCTTTCTAATTAAGACAAGTTTGAACCAAGGGGATCCTTCTATATTATGCCTAGCATCTGTTCTTGCAGGTTAGAAACAGGAACATTCATTTGTAATTCAAAGTGGAATAGAAACCGATTATGAGATCTTGTTCTAAAGGGGATAGAGTATTAAACAGGACAAAGTCGATCGTGAAGACATCTTGCCGCAATTCATTTGTGCTGTGCTACATTTCATCAAGTCTTTATAAGCTAGTAATAGTATATGTTCTCCTGCCTCTCTCCTGTTGCAGAAGTAGAATCTAATGTTTTTTACTTACTAAGGATGCTATTTTCACTATGAGGTCTTATAATCTTTAGATGCATTAGCTATAGCCTCTTTGAAATCATTCTCATCTCTTTCAGCTTCCTAGAATGTGCCAGCTCTGCATGCATACCTTGTTTCCAATCTTTGACATGATTTGATTGTTGAGGCAATTTTAAAATGTCAGCATGCACGCTCTATGGGATTTTGAAAATAAGAGTTTCCCCCTTGCTTCCATTCTTGATTTTAAGAGACCCTTTAACTACTGTCCTTCTATAAGAATGACAGGGCATATAGGTTGTTCCCATTCTTTTCACTTCTTAAAAGTTGTAGGATTCGCTCATCCACCACCGAGCTCTTGGGTATATTAAAGATCGCCTAGCACTGAAAACAGTACGAGATTTTACTTTTTTGTTTTCATTATAATTGGATAAATTTTGCATAGACAGGGTCATGAGGTTGATGCGTTTGGAATAGGAACCTACCTGGTTACATGCTATGCTCAAGCTGCGCTAGGTTGTGTCTTCAAGCTCGTTGAAATTAATAACCAGCCCCGTATGAAGTTATCTGAAGATGTTTCCAAGGTACGTTTGTGTTCTCTACTAATTCTAGGGTAAAGTGCTATACTTTTGTGAGATTGTGTAATTCTCCTTACATGTATTTTTAGGTATCTATTCCATGTAAAAAAAGATGTTACAGATTGTATGGAAAAGAAGGATACCCGCTTGTAGATTTGATGATAGGAGAAAATGAACCGGCTCCAAAGGTATGAAGTAACCAAATCTCATATCCTCCCTCCTCTCTCTCATGAGTCATACTTTGATGATATTGATAAGAAGTTATTTTTGTAAGAGTTTGCTCTTGTTATTTTATTAAACGAGTTCACCTAAACGAAAAGCTGGGACACTTAGGGCATGTCTTGCCAAAAAAGGGATTTAAGGGCCTGCTTGTAGTGAATCCTGTCATGTGCATCTAAGAATTAAAAAGATTAAGTAGTACTTGATATATGAGTTCTTGGCCAATGCATGGTTGTGAAAGCATTATATATGAGTTTGGATTGAAAACATGAAAGTAATAGGTGAAGGCTGCTATGGGTGTTAACGAGCCGAACCTGGGCAGGCTCGGCTCGGCTCGAGATGGAGAAAGATCGAGCTCGAAAATCTTGGCTCGGCTAGAGAGAGGCTCGCAAACTATTTGGCTGGAAAACGGTAAATACTAAAAAAAAAAAAAAAGAAAAAAATTTAAAAAGGAGATAAAGAATCGAGTCATCAACTCATCATATGTCAAAGGAGGAAATCAAGAAAAATGAAAAGAATTTTTTTTTTAAAAAAAAAGGACAAACAATCATGATCGATATCAAAGCATGAAATAACGAAAAAGAAAAATAATTATAAAAAAGAGGGAGAAAGAATAGTTCATCATCATTCATTATACAAAGGATGCTCAAAGGAGGAAATCAAGAAAAGAAGGAAAAATAAAAATTGTTGCTCGCCGAATTGATTTGAGTTGCTAACCCAAAAAATATTTCTCATCTGTCATTCTCTAATGTTTGCTACTGACCCGCTTCTCACCGCCCCAAACCCCACTGCTCACCGGCATGATGTAGTGCGACTTCCCAACCCTCCCGTGTGCGGTGTGCCATATGTGAATTAGGGTTTAGCAGTCTTCTCATTCTTTTGTTATTTGTCATTCAGTAATTTGTAATTTTTTAAGTGGGTGGGGCGCTGGGAATTGGGATTAGAAGCTGGGCCCTTATTTTTGTAGTGGAGTCGAGGTAAGGTTTAAGTTCGGATTGAAAATCAATATATAAAATAGTAACTTAAAATATATCGAACCTGTTTACGAGCTTTCGAGCCGAACTCCATTAGGGTCTGGCTCGGGTCGTTAAGATCTCAAGCCGATCCGGAACTCTAATCAAGCTCACTCGAGCCGAGCTTTGACCGAAATTTGACCGATCCGAATTTAAATAGTTTGCGAGCCACCTTGGCTCATTAACACCCGTAGGTGAAGACATCTTTCTGTGGCTTGCATACTGCTATCAATGCTTTTAATTAGGGCTGACAAAAGTTGACCCAACCCGATAACCCGTCCCGACCTGAAAATTCTGGGTTTGGGTTGAGATTTTCGACCTGAAATAAAAAATGGGTCGACCTAACCCGACCTGAAAATATAATGGGTTAGGTTCGGGTTGACTTTTTGAACCTGAAAATAACCAGATTTAGAAATCGGATTATTTTCAGGTCGGGCCAACCTGAAATAACCCAAACTTTCATAATTTATACAACCCATCTTTTGTTATTCTTATTTTGTATTGGGCAAAGCTCATTTCTTGGATCACCTGAATTTCATTTCAGGTCATTAACTCATACTTTCATAACTTAGAGTGTATAATTGAATTTCATTTCAGGTCATTTGGGGTTGGTTTCGGGTCAACCCGAATTCGGTAAGGTCGGGTTTGGGTTATGATTTTCGACCTGAAATTAGAATCAGGTCGGGTTTGGGTTAGGGGTAAGTGACCTAAAATATAAATCAGGTCAACCTGAAATTGACCCAACTCGACCTGATTGCCAACCCTACTTTTAATAGCCTGTAGACGGGCTTGCCTTCGCAACTACATAGTTTCTTCTGGAGTGGAGAAAGAGCTTATAAAAGATGTAAAAAGCTTCTCTATTTCCAAATTACTCTTTCCAAGAGTGATCAAATCTATGTTTTGACTGCAGGTAGCGGAGAGAATTCTCTGCCGTCATCCATTCAATGAGTCCAAAAGAGCTTATGTAGTACCCCAGCGAGTTGAGGAGCTATTGAAATGTTATTGGAGAGGTAGCGCAGGTGAGCTCTAGTCTGTTTCTCTTCCTTTATCATGGCATTCACAGCATCACAACAATCAACACCAGTGAAGCTGCATTTATAGCTAGTTGGTCATCATTATTTTTTGAGAGGTCATTGATGGACATCAAACCACCTGAAGTACAAATTTATCCAGAAAGAAGGTTTCATTTTGCCAATTTTTAGTCGCTGGGAAATTTATACTGAACGTTATTTTTCTTTGGTTTTTATGCAGATAAAATCAGAGAAGATATGCTACCTCTGAAAGACATCAGAGATCGTTGTATAGGGCAGCTGGAACAAATGCGTCCGGACCACATGAGGAGATTGAATCCTACACCATACAAGGTGATTTCAACATCCATATTCTTTTCACCCAAAATAAGATGTCCTTGTTTTCTTGTTTGATATGGGAGTTCAATGATTGCTGTAACCTACTGATGTTTGTTCTTCTGGAAGCAGGTGAGTGTGAGTGCCAAGCTTTACGACTTCATTCATTTTCTATGGCTCAATGAAGCACCTGTCGGAGAATTACAATGAGCTTCATCTAGCTTAGGCTCCATATGCATCGTGGTATAGGAGACAAAATAGCGATCAGTCAAGAAGTTGCAAGATATCTCAAATGCAAACAAACTCCCATTTATGTGTACATGTTAATTTATAGTTGTTTTTTTCCCTCCTGTTTTTTCCATTTATGTCAGATGAGATCACAATATAATTCATTTTTTGTCGTTGACGAAATGTAATAAGTTCTTTCTTGTGTGTGGTTTGGGGGAGGGGGTGATTTTACTAGCATTTTGTTGTCAATGATATATATTTTTGAAGTCTTGGTTAAAATCTAATTATTGTTTTTTATAAAATCATAGGAACAAAATAACTCCAGGGACTTTGTATTGCTAACATTCATAGATGCAGCTCGACACTTTTAGCTACTTACATTGCAGAATTTTTGTTCCAAGTGTAGTGTTATGTGAGGGGTGTAAAGTGACACCCATATGCAGGAATCAGGATGAGGTTGTACACTTTTTTTTTTTTGAAGGGGGGGATGAGGTTGTACACTTGTACAGGATGGCAACGGGTCGGATCCGGATCGGGTCCATGTGGACCCGGACCCATATCCGTTTTCAGACGCTGGATCCAGATTCGTCCCGGATGCAACGGGTCTGAAAAGGTTGGGCCCGGATCCAGATTCGACGGATCCGCCCACAATTAAACGACAAAATTATCTAAAGCAAACAAAAATTCAGCAACAACATTACCAATTCAAAAAAAAAAAAGCAACAAAAGATTCCAAATTCAGCAATAAAAAACTAATTGTTGCTTGTATGATAATTAGAAAAAAAAATTAAGTAAAAATCACAATTGGTAAAATAAAAACTATTGTCGACTCCACCTACAATAACTCCTTCCATCCAATTCAAGCTCTCTTTTAGGAAATTTCAAACGCGAAAGAAAAAGACAAAGGCACGGCGTGCGGTGGAAGGCGCGGCGAAGAGAACTGATGCGGTGGAAGGCGCGAGGAAGGGAAGAACCTGGTGCGGCGAAGAGAAGAAACTGGTGCGGTGGAAGGCGCTGCGAAGAGAAGAACTCCGGTGGCCTAATCGGCGGTGGGAAACGTGGCGAAGAGAAGAAGAATCCGGTGGTCGGAACTAGTGCGGGTGCAAATGGTGGCCTGAATTGATGGCATATTGTGTCCCTAGAGAGAGGGAGTGAAAGGGCGTTAGGGTTTAGGAATTGAAGGGAAGGCGTGAGAATGAAATGAATTGTTGGGGTTTGAGAGAATCAGAGGCTTAAAAGCCCAGCGCTCCAACCCATCTTGGTTTTGTAAAAAACGGGTCCACATATCCAGATTCGAGTCTTGGGTTAGATTCGGACCCGGATCTGCAATCTAAAAAATGGATCCAGATCCGACCTGAATCCAACGGGTCCGAAATTTTAGGATACAAATTCGAAAAAACGTATTCGGGGTCCACTGATTCGGACCGGGTCCATGATCCATTGCCATCCCTACTTGTACTTGCATAGTGTTGAGGCTTCGTTGGTTGGTTGGATCGCTCATGTACCGGTTGAGTGTTTGTCCTTAAGCTAAGTTCCATTAAAAATAGGACTAATTGATTTGAACCATCTTATTAAGTCGATTTTTTGCAAAATAACCATCTTATAAACACTTGTTTATTTGGATTACTAACAACAGATTCCGTGTGAAAATTGACAATTTCTTCAACAGAATTCGTAGAGTGGTGGTAATTTAGAATTTAAATTATATATGGTGGTTATTTTAAAATATGCTAATAAAGTGGTTATTTGGAAAAAGTTGACTCTTATTAGGTGGTTTAAGGTTATGTTTAGTTCACCTTATATTTACTGATCTAAACTTATTTTTTCTGATCTTATCTGATCTGAACTTATCTTTTATAAAACATATTATTACTCCTCTCGTTTTTTTTACTTGCTACATTGTTGTGCAGGGTTTTCAAGACGTTATTTAACCCTTAATATCTCTTATTTCGTTTACGTAAAAATTATAAAATTTTAACGTCGAGACGAATCTAACAAGACCACACATGACTATATTTTTACTTATAAAATAATCAAAATAATCGGTCAAAGTTAGTGGCTTCATTCCCAAAGCAACAATGTAGCAAGTAAAAAAACGGAGGGAGTAGTATTACTTTGTTAATCATTACTAGTATTACTATTACTATCATTTTATTACTATGGACAACTTTTAATAATAATAATAATAATACTAATACTAATAATAATAATAATAGTAGTAGTAGTAGTAGTAGTAGTAGTAGTAGTAGTAGTAGTAGTAGTAGTAGTAGTAGTAGTAGTAATAATAATAATAATAATAATAATAATAATAGCGTAATTAGTTTTTTTTTAAAAGAACACATAGTATATGAACATACAATTAAAAATAAAAGAACACATGTTTTAGGTTAAAAAATATTATTTATGGTAAAAAGAACATATTGTTCATGTCTAAGGTCCGTTTATAATAATAATTTAGGTAGTAATGAAAGAACATATAATGATAATAAAAAAAACATATATTGAAAGAGCATACAAAATCTATTTGAAGAACACATTCTCAACATAAAAGATAGATGTCCCCTCAAAAAAAAATTAAAAGATAGAAGTTATTTTTATATTGATGACATGTTTGGATTTAACTAACAACATGTTTTTTGTTATATCAATCAATTGTTCTTTTTTCATATAAATAAATCTATAAATATATATAATCATATGATCTTAGCTTGAACAAAATTGTTAAATATTCTTCTTATATCATTGTCCTGTTCTATATAAACTTTATTTTTAAGGATAAGTTGAAATCTCGTGTAGGGGAAAATTTGAAGGTGATGCCAACACCATTAGGTTATCCCTCGCTACTCATGTTTTATATAAACTAGTAACATATACTTTATATTATTCCGCTAAAATTGTTAGAAAAAAAAATTAAACATCATATACTATTATCATGTTCTTTACATGTACACCATCAAAAATAACATCACATATCAAAATTGTTAATTAGAACAAATATAAAAAAGAACACGTACAAATGCCAAAATAACATTCTTTTTCTTGAACACAAATAGCTTGAAATAGTGATATCAATGACTTTTATAATAATAGCAACGACGTTAATAATAATTACCAATATTAATAATTTATAAGTACACAACACGACAACAACAATAATAATAATAAAATAATAATAATAGAATAATAATAATAATAAAATAATAATAATAATAATAATTATTATTATTATTATAATAATAATAATAATAATGATAATAATAAAAATAATAATAATAATAATAATAATAATAATAATAATAATAATAATAATAATAATAATAATAATAATAGCGTTAGTAATATTAATACTCATCATAACAATAACAATAATAAACCAAAGTATTAATCCTCCAAAAAAAGATGTGCTCTTAAAAATGAGAGAGAAAGAGAAGGAAAAAAATAAAGAGGAAAGCCCCGCATTCCCATTCCAAGAAACCCTAGAAACCCGAAAAATTTTCCAATGTTCAAATTCCATTCATATTCTAGTAAAATCTCAATCAATTGTATTAATCTCGTTCATTTGCAAAGAGATTAAAGTTCAGTTTGCTTCTTTGGTAGCTCAAAAAGTTGGTAATGTAAGAGGGAGGGCTGCTAATTTCTGCAATCCTATGTTTAATTATGACTACTCTACGCTGTCGCTATGGTGTAGTGTTAATTTTCATTCAATTCCGTCTTTGGGAGTTAATAGTACTATCTGTCAGCCTGTTTTTGGCTTCTTTGAGTTAATTATCCCTACGTTTATAGGGGTAATTACTAATTCGTTGCTTTGGCTAGGGTTTCATATTGAATTGGGGCTTTTATGTGTGAGTTGCTTTTCATTCGCATTTAATGCGTTTCAGAGTGAGTCAGAGAGAAGTGAGTGTTTCTAGTGTGTTAATGTGAAGTCTTTTGTGCTCGAGTGGTAATTATCCTTCCGGGTGCCGCAATTGTCGTGTTAATCTCTTTTGGGCTAAGCTTTTGGATTTGCAGCATTTCTCGCATTAAATGCGATGGTAAGTTACTTTAGTACCTTTGATTGCTTATTTGGTAGGCAATTGAGGAATGCAAACCCTAAGCTCTATATATATTTGTGTTGGAGGTGTTAGAGGTATTCACTTATCCCATTCACTTCTCTCTCTTTTCTTTTGTCTGGCTGTGTTAATTTGATCCTTGCTTATTCTGTTCTCTGTATGGCTATTATTTCCTCTTTTAAAGATGTTATTCTGTCCAACTCTGCTGTGGGAGTTGGAAGAGATTTGGTTGCATGGTCTGATGGTGATTCATCTGCTCATCATTCTGAGCTCCCTCCCTATGTTCATATATCTCCTGCCCAGCCTGGTATTGTCTGTGATCCCCTCTTTCTGTTAATTTCGATGAATCTTTTGTTTTAGATGATTTGTCTCAAGTGAAAAATGATGCCGATGAATTATCTAAGCCTTGTCTCATTGGAATTGTTGCTAAAACTAAAGCCGATTGGAAATTCCTTAAGGGGGGGTTGGATTATTTGGAGATGGGTAATCAATGGGTTTTGCTTAAATTTTCTAATCCAAGTGACATGATTATTGTGTGGACCGATCACCCTTGGCATGTTCAGGGGGATTTGTTTATGCTCTAGTCTTGGAAACCCGATTTTGATCCTTTTTTGGAGGAGTTGAAGTGGGTGGATTTATGGGTTCGCATTCCAAGGTTCCCCGTTGAACCGCTTAATTTCGACTCCGTAGCAAGTCCGTTAGCCTCTAACAATGTTGGTGCATCGGGTCAAACTCGATTCTAGGTCTTTGCTTAGACATAAGATTAGGTTTGCAAGAGCCCGTGTGAGGGTTAATATTTCCGAACCTCTCGTTAGAATATGCTGAAATTAAAAGGGTAGGTGGAAAGACTTGTGGTTATATTATTTGGTATGAGGATTTCTCCTCGGTTGCTCTTTTTTGTGGTTGTGATGATCACGATATTGATAAGTGCATCTTGTTGTCCGCTCCTCGAAAGAGGTGAAGGTTTGTTCACTGAAAACCCTAAACAGAAGTTCCTTTGTCGACATTCTATCTAAAGCTCATAGGCAAGAAACCGTTGGCACTTGGGTCGAGCAGCCAATCTTGTGCCAAAGAAAGCCTAAGTCTTTGGGTAGGAAGTTGCCTAATTTTCATAATGCCGCCGGTAAGAAGTTCTTTGGTCCCGTTGTCAAGAAAGCCCCCCGGTATTGTAATTAAGGACTCTCTCGAGTCTTGTGGTTGCCGGTAAGTCCGTCATTCTATCACCGGCCATGGCTTATAGAAAGGTAAAGCTATTTTATTGGCTTCTAAACAAGGTGGGTTCATTGATAGTGAGACAGATTCTAATGATGAGAATGAAGGGCTCCTCCAAGCTCGCCTTTCTAATAGGGTATTTCAGAAATTTTGCTAGAGAATGTGGAGGTATTTCGCTCCCTCTAATGCCGAGGTTCTCTCACATGTCCCTCTCCGAGTTGTGTACCCCGATGTTTTTGAAGGTAATCGGCTTGCTCCCATTGTTGGGTTTGAGCGTGCCAGCATCCTTCTATGTTTGGCTCGATGTGGAAAATGCCACTCTCCCCGTCGCGGCCGATAATTCTATGGATGATTTTAAATCCCAACCCGATGATTCCTATAACTTTGTTAATTCCGAAAGCTCAATTGTTAATAATATTGAGGCATCGGGGGTGGAGCATGATACTTCCCTCTCTAGCACTTCTAAGAAGAGAATGAGCTATGGAGATGATTCCCGCCTCCTCAACTCGAAGAAATATCGTGCTTAGCACCCGCCTTAGTCCAAGGTTTTTTGATGTAAAAATGTTTTTATGTCCGTAGGATTTTGGAATATCCGTAGTTGTAATAGGAAGAACGCCCTTTTGGAAGTCAAAAACTTTTGTAATGTAAATAGAGTTTCGATTTTTTATGGTTTGTGAAACTAAAGCTACTTTTCACCCTTCTCCGGCTGCGGTTAGGAGTGCGGGGTTCAGTCATGTTGAAGTTCTTCCCACCATAGGGTTAGCTGGTGGTGTATGGTTGTTTTAGAAAGATGACCAGCTAGCCCCATTTTCTATCTCGGTTATTCATAAAGCCGTGGAGATTTTTGGCTTGTAATATTTCTTACCTAAGGTCTAATGTTTCGTTTATTGCTATCTTTATTTATGCTCCAAACAAAAAACCATGAGAAAAATAATTTTTGGGATGAAGTATACTACAAAGTATATTTCCCTTCCATTTATAATCTTAGGGGATTTTAATGAAATTAGCTATAAAAATGATAAGTTAGGTGGTGCCGCTTTTAATTTTAACCGCCTTAACGTAATGAATAACCTAAAAATTATTTAGATTGTATTGAACTTAGCCATTCGGGTAATCCTTTCTCTGAGGAACAAAAAAGAGTGGTGAGAATAATATTCACGAAAGAATTGATAAGGTCGTTGCAATTATGTCTTGGTTCAATCTCTTCCTACAACTTCTCTCGTTTAATCATGTTTTTACTGGCCGGATCACCGCCAAGTTTTGTTAGATTTGGATCAAATTTCGCACTCTAAAATTCCCCCGTTTCGGTTTCAAAAGATGTGGTGCTCTCTAGAAAGATTTTGATGTCTTAGTTAAAGAAACGTGGTGTACCGCATTTTCCGGTTAGTTCATATATGTTTTGTTTCGTTAAGAAGTGTAAACTCTTAAAAAGCAAACTTAAGGAGTGGAGCAAGGTTAGATTTGGTAATGTTGATCGCCAAATCCAAGAAGTGGATGTCCATCTTAGTAATGTTTAATCAAAACCGTTAAATGATTTGCATAATAATAAACTTCAAGTGTCTCAGGATAGATTGATTAAAAAAACGTGCCAAATTATTTTCTTTTCAAGCTTCTTTTTGGAAGCAAAAGTGTAGAGATGATTTTTGGCATAAAGGGGATGCAAATACTTCTTATTTTCATAACTCAACTACGATAAAAAGAAATCGTAATCAAATTAAGTATTTTAAAATAAGTTTGGGCGAGGTTGTCTCAAATCCTTCCCCGTATCGAAAAGGAAATAACGTTAGATTTTCGAAGCGGTTTTCTTCAAATCACAATTGTCATTTTGATGCCGAGATTGATTTTAGTTTAATTTCTCCAATTTTATCAAGTAGGGGATAACGAAAGCTTGATTAAGATTGTGACTAATGAAGAAATAAAGAGTGCAAGTGTTTGAGCTTGCCTCCCGATAAAACTCGGGTCCGGATGGTTTTCCTCCTTTCTTTTTCAAAAGTATTGGACTTTGATCGGGGCCTCCGTTTGCATAGTCAGTAAAGCGTTTTTTCACTCAGCAAGTTGCTAAATGAAATTAACCATACTTTTATTACGTTGATCCCAAAGTTGAATCTCCCGAGTCACCCAACCATTTTAGACCTATTAGCCTATGTTCGACTATTGATAAAATTATCTCTAAAATTCTTACTAATCACCTCGAATGATTTTTTTGGATCTATTATCCATCCTCTTCAAGGTGCTTTCATCCCCGAAAGACTTATACAAGATAATATTTTAATTGCTCATGAAGTTTTCCATTCTTTCAAGAATAAGGAAGGGAAGGAGGGGTGGATTGCCATCAAGTTAGATATAGAAAAAGCGTATGATCGCATCGAATGGGACTTTGTCCCGATGATGCTAGAAAAGTTAGGCTTTCACTCGTTTGGATTCAATGGTAAAAAGAATGCATCTCCTCGCTTCCTTTTCAGTGCTTGTTAATAGTATTCCCGGTGATAGGTTCTACC
Organism: Beta lomatogona; assembly: GCA_947646795.1. Classification (NCBI taxonomy): domain Eukaryota; kingdom Viridiplantae; phylum Streptophyta; class Magnoliopsida; order Caryophyllales; family Amaranthaceae; genus Beta; species Beta lomatogona. The sequence goes on along the minus strand of CANSNZ010000065.1, from coordinate 260,825 downwards.
CTTCTCGGGTCTTCGCCAAGGTGATCCTCTTTCTCCTTATTTATTTATTTTATGTGCGAATTGCTAGCCCGTCATATCCATGTCCATAGTTTTAGTAATTCAAAGCTGCTTGGTGTTAAGCTTGGTAGATCAAGGGTTAAAGTTCCTTTTTAAACCTTTGCTGATGATACCATGTTGTTTGCAAAAGCTAATAGTGAGAGTCAGTAGCATAATTAAAGCCATTCTTGATAAATATTGCTCTATGTCGTGCCAATTAGTCAACTTTCATAAGTCACCTTTTCAATGCACTTCTAATGTTTCTCATGCATCGCCTCGTCTTTTAAGAATATTCTTCGTATGGATAATGTTTTTCATTAGGAAACTACTTAGGTTGTCCCATTATTGACTCTATAGTTAACACAAATACTTTTGGTGGTGTCCTTGAGAAATCTAGAAGTCAATTAGCTAAATGGAAAGCTAACTCGCTTTCCAAGCGGGTCGAGCAAAGCTTCGATCCATTCTTATCTTGCTACTAAGGCAAATTTCCAAATGTAGAGTTTCACTCTTCCTCTCGCTACTTTATAGGACCTACATAAGATTAACAGGAATTTTTTCCGGAATAAGGATCCTAATGCGGGTGTGGCTAATATGATTGGTTGGGACACCATCCGTAGGCCCAAATGCTTGGGTGGTTTAGGCTTTAGAAAGGCTAAGATTACTAATATGGCTTTTAAAATGAAATTGTTATGGAAAATTTTAGCTTCGCCTTCCAATATCTGGGTTGATTTAGTTCGAAAAAGTATTTAAAACATTCTTCTTTCCGGAATTATGTGTCGAGTAGTAACACTTCCCGGCAAAGGGAAAAATCTTATGCGCCTCCGTCCTATATTCAAGAGGGGTTTGAGGTGGCAAATTGGTAATGGTTCTAAGATCTCAATTTGGCATGATGATAACCGGGTCTACTCAGCCCCTCTTTCCTCTATTGTTTATGGTCCGTTGAGTTATGATAACCTCGTTTGTGGCTGATTTTATTCTTGATGATAGAACTTGGAAAAGGCTTTTTTGGAGGAGTGCTTCCCGGATTGTATTGTGAAGGATATTGTGGGTTTGTTTATTCCTACCTCTACTAACCAAGATAGGTCAAGTTGGGGCCTAAATCCCGATAGTATTTATTCAGCTTAAATCAGGTGTTAAGTTTATTCAATCTTTGGACAAGTCTATTCCACCTTTAGTGGGTTTTATATGGATTTGGTCGTTAAATGTCCCTCCCAAGATCAAATTTTTTCTTTGGAAAGTGTGTGTGGACGATCTGCCCACTAAGGTGTGTCTAGAGAAATCTCATGTCTTTATGCCAAAAGATTGTGTGTTCCCGTAATTATCATTCCGAGGACGCTTTTCATTAATTGTTTGAGTGCCCCTTTAGTCATGATGTTGCTTTTCAGCTCTCATCGCCGATACTTGGCCGCTATCTCGAGTGTGGATCGAAATGATGATATGGTTAGTACTTTTAGCTCTCGCATGACAATCTTCCCCCCTCTTCTATTTGTAAATTGGCTTGCCTTTTGGTGGCATGTCCGGGTTTGCTCGTAATAAAATTATTTTTCAAGGGGAAGGAATGTCTTGTTTTAAGTCGGCAACTCTTGTTAAGAAATTTTTTCAGAATGGTTATTTATCCGAAGGAGGATGAGATTTTTTTCCCGGTCCCGAGAATTCTCGTTGTCCCTTGTTCACTTCTTCTCCTAGTCCTAGGGAAGTTTGGTGGGTCAAACCCACTAATGCTTATTATAAATTAAATTTTGATGGGTCCAAACTTCGGGATGGTAGTGCCTCTTGTGGTTTTATCATTAGGGATGAGTCCGGAAGTATTGTTATTATGGGTGCCATGGCTATTAATCATAATCATTCCATCCTAATGGCGGAAGCTCGGGGTATGAGAGAAGGAGTTCGTGCTTAAGAATCCGATCGTTGAAGGGGATAATTTTGCCTGTGATCAATTCTCTCCCGGAGGACTCGGAAAATTCCTTGGGAAATTAATGCTCTAGTGGGTGATGCCCAGTCTGATTTGGCTTATTGTGGGAATGTTCTGTTTTCTCATTGTTTCAGGGAGGCGATCAAGTGGCGGACTTCCCGGCTCACAAAGGTCACTCATGTGGTTCTCTCCATCGCCGGTTTGAACAACCTCGACCTAAACTTTCTCTCTATCATCCGAAATGATGTTTTAGGTTGGGTCCTATATAAGGGACTAACCTAGTTTTTCTCTCTTGTTTCAAAGAAAAACAATAACAATAATAACAAGGAAAAATTGATAGAACAAATCCCAACTATGGGGGTTCCGCCATTTTCAAATCCCAACTAAGAATTATTTCCGAACGGCCCCAACTATGCATCATTTTTGCCAAAATTGGTCCCAACCGATCGTTACATGTTTAACAAGGTTAAATTTAAAATAAAAAAATTGAAGTCATTTTCCTTCTTTCTTTTTCTCTCCCCTACCACCCCCTCCCCACCCACCCCGAAATCCCATTCTCCCTCCCCCGCCACTCTTCCCCCCCAACCACCCCCGAAATCCCCTCCCCTTCCCAATCAAAACCCACCCACCCCCTTTGGCTCTATGCGAACCACCAATGCACAACGGGGAACGCCAATAGGGAGGGGGAGTATAAAGTTTAAACCCGAAATTACTCCACCACCAATACTCAATATTCAAGCCACTTAACAAAGAAACAATTAAACAAATATAATCAACATAATTAAACCCAAAGCTAGCAAATTGAGATAAAATAAACAAAACCCACAAACTACAAAACCTGTTTTTGCAAACATTTACGAAAACAAAACAAAATCACAATTTTTTTCCCCAAAAAGGAACAAATAAATTGAAAGAGAAAAAGGAAATTAATTAATTAATCAAATAATTAAAAAGAGTACTTTTTGGACTCGTCCGGACGGAGAACAAAGGGAGATGCGGAGGCGATCGGTGGTCAGGTTTAGGGCCATAAATGTTGCGAAAATCGTGAAGAGAAAGATCAATTTTGGAGTTAGGGACAAAGATATCCTCTATCTTTAAGCATCTCTAGAGTTGTTCTTCGAGCAAGAAAGTAACGGTGGCTTTCGCGCCTCTATAATTTGTTGTCAACTTCCCGCAACCTAATTGACCTCCAATTTGTGAAGGTTCTTTTTTTAAAAAAAATTCATAATATTCTACAGGGAGGATTTGTTTGATTAGGTTGATACAAACAACAATGTAAATTTGAGCAAATTGGGCGAGGCTGAGGAGAGAGAAATTGGGGGTAAGGAAGACCGCATACTCCGAGATCGCCAAAGGAGGGAGAAGAGGAAGGAAACCTGCAGGAGAGGGAAGGACATGGTGGAGGGAGGAGTGAGAAAAAGGTGGAGGAGGAAGATGAAAAAGGTTGTGGCGAAAACAAAAAAACGGTTTGTTTTTCTCAGTTAGTAGGATTCATTGACCGCTGGGACCAATTTTGGCAAAAATGATGCATAGTTGGGACCGCCTCGAAATAATCCTTAGTTGGGATCGAAAATGGCGGAACGCCCATAGTTGGGATTGCTCCTATCAATTTTTCCTAATAACAACAATAATAATAAGTTTTTAGATATAAGCATGATCTCAACTTATCCGATCCGATTTGATCCGAACTTATCTAACCGATCCGAATCGAAATAAGTAAAAATAAGATTTAACCGAACATACCTTAAAGAAAAAAACCTATAAAAATGGAGCGATAGAAAAAATTACACGCTTTGGAATGTCCTAGGCAAGGAAGACTTTTAATGAATAGACCAACAAGAGATTAGGGGAAATAAATGGTCCATCAGGCTTGAACCAACAGATCCTCTAAAAAGAACTCAATTAATCCACCCATCACTAATCCCATCGTCCCATAACTCGCTAAACAATCCCTACAAACTTTCCTTTTATTCCCCTTGCTCTAAACCCATTATCCTAAGGCTAATCACATAGCTCGACCAATTGACTTGTGTAAGGTTTCAATTGGGTAGTGCACTTCCTATCAATCCCCAAAAGAAAAAGTTTAGAAATCATCCCCATTAAGTCCATTATTGTTTAATTAATAGAAGTGTACATTTTCTTTCCCTTTTCAAGACTTAACAAGTTTAAATTAGTTCAATCTAGTTCAAAAGAGTTTAGTTAAATTAAGTTTATATAAGTTTAATTCTAACAAGTTGAGGAAAATTCAGCTAAAAAGAACACACCCTAAATTATTAAGATTTATCATAATAAATTAATTTTATTACATGTAGATGATAATGTTACATACTGACATTATATTAATTAGAAGTTGTATAACTTATCGTCCAATGCCAAAAAATAATATCGTTGAAGATAATAACATCTATTGTGAGCCAGAGATGCAAAAAGGATACAAGTGTGTTGTAAACTGTAACTCTCATTCACGCCTATACGTAATATTTACAAAATCCAAACTGGTTTTTTTTTTGGTAGACTTGATAACTAGCATTCTGGACTACGAATTCAAAGCACGACAAAGAGGTCATTCAGTCGCACCCATCCATAGGCACAGCGGTCCCTCAATTTCTGAGCTCTATCAGCCGCTAATTCAACACTGGGGCGAATTCTAATAAGCTCCTTTTCTAAGGGTAATCTTGCAGCAGCATCCACCTACAATTTACCCAGGAAAAGTGAATGAAATCCTGGTTTAGATAGCACCATAAAGACCTATAAACAGAAAGACATACCTTTTCGATGCAACGAACAGTGTCGAGAGTATAACAGAAGTATGTGAGCTGCTTGTATAAATCCGCCTCTGAATACTGTAGATAGAAATTAATGCATTAGCGAGAAAGTTGTATTTGATACTCTACTACACAACGTAAGGTTGGCGAATGGAGCACCTTTCTCACAAGACGGCCATTACAACGAGGGTAGTCAGGACAGACAGTTCCCTTCTCACAATCACCTATAGCCCGCAAGTTTAAGCTACGAGTAGTGTACTTGCAAGTCTCATCATCACACTACAAGAAATACAAGCTTCAGATAGATCACAAAATCTATAAAACAAATGTAGAAATTACCTAAAGGAGTGTTACCGTCATTAGACCCTTGTAGTACGTTGAGATGAAGCCATGAGCTTGCTTCTTGACCTGGTAACATCAGAGGACAATGTAATTAGTTCTACAAATGAACTGGAAGGACCTTGGTGCTAGATTATCAGACGAAAAGGAGGAAATACATGCAGCCCACATAATGACTTAATACACGTATATGTGGACTGACCACTAAAAAACTAAAATAAGCATACATTAGGATCAAGCTAAGTATAAAGCTCAGGCTATAAAGGTATAGAACTTTTGCAAACATCAGAACAGAAGCAAAATTGTAGTAGGAACAAATTACTGTCTGCAACCTTGGATAGCAGAAACTCCTTAAATATATCAAATTTACAGGAATAAAAGCCATAAGTATCAAGTCACCTGATTGGCAATCATCGCAGGAGATATTCGACCAACATCTCCTTCCCCAGGACACTTGGGGCAACACAAACTTTGCCAGATATTGAAAGTGGATTCCTCTGGCTGAACCTCATTAGACTTTTCTGCGATTGATTTACATAGGGAACTAAAGATGCTTGGGCAATCAAAAGTGCCAGAGCAGCTAGGGCAACTTAACATTAAAGGTTGACAGCCTTGATATCTGCAGCCCACATTGATACACAATCAACTCACTGACAATCAATCAGATCAATAATTTATTACCCAAGAAAGCAGAAGATGATCCCGTAGAAGATTAAAACAGTACTAGATATGATAACTCTTTTTTTTCGTGTGTATATAGGGGAAGGGGTGTTGGACATTCATTGATGTACTCATGTTACCGCTATTTACTAAAAAATGAAATATTTACGACAGTCTACACCAAATACTCCGGCATCATTCAGAGAAATTTTAGGCTGCTCACAAGAGACCACTAAAAAAGCCACAAATCTTTACCTGTCTTCATCATCAACAGAACACAACAGTGTGCTGGAAGGATCGTTCGTGAAGTGGTTAGATTTACTTTGGAACTGAACAATATAAATTGAGAGTCAGTAAATGTGGAGCATATTAAGGCAAAATGCAAACCAAGAAGTCAATAGATGGTGGACTTTCACCTTTGATGAATCAAGCCCTAGACAATCAGCCAAACGTGCAGGGTCTGTACCCTGGATGGATGCACATAAACGTGAAACCACTGGATGTATCTGCATGATATACTCAAGGCTTAAAGACTGATGAGGATTGTGAAAAGACAACGTTTTTCATTGAGGTATTATCAAAAGAAAACCTGTTGGGATAAATAATAATCAATGTCAATCATCCATTTGGAATTGCCACTACTCAATTCGTCAAGATGCCTAGCTCGCTGAGCAATACCACCAGAAGTCCCCAAACTAGTTCCCTGTCGAAACAGAAACCAACACGGTAAGCTGGCATCCATAGCACATACAACCATATCATGATGCACTTGCTGTTTCCAATTTAGTAACAACGGTAGATTAGACCAACCTGCTCAAAGCATATAATATAAGGAACAGTGTCTCCTGCGGAACAATCAGTAGAAGAACCATTTTGTTTCCGTCTCAGTGCCACCTAGTTAAAGAATAAACAGTCAGGTTTGAGATACGAATCAGTATATAGTACATAGTTATTTAGGTACTAGATAGAAGCCATAGTCGAACAATGGACCACAATCACCTGAACATGTGGTTGATTTTTGGCATCAGGATAAGCTTCAGGTGGTTTTGTCAATGACTTTCTTATAATATACTTTTCAACAGGTACTTCTCCCTTCCTCATCTCCTCTTGCACCTGTTGGTACCCACAAGTGCTTAGTTACTCACTATGAAATCCTAGCCACATTCAGTTATCTAGTTCACTGCCATATTAACATGGATCTATTTTTTAAGACTCTAGAACCAAACTTGAATCTTCATTCTTGAGATGATAATTTGAGTTTACAGAATTATACATAAGAGCTATGCTGTCCTAATCCTTAATAAAGAGACATCAACCATGTCAATACAGCTGTGAATCTGGATCCTAAATCTCTAATTTCCACATGATGTTTCTGTCAGTTTCATCATTGGCCAACAAACAGTAAAAGAAGGTATTGCTTTACCTTCATAAGAGAACTATGTATAGACTCCACCACATCCTCACAGGATCTGCAAGGAATAAAAAGCATAAATTCGGCCAATATCATTTAGGAAAGAAAGAGGACATAAAAGCAAATAAATCCCATCTGTGGAACTTGATAGCATGCAAATTTAAGAAAAGGGATGCTTAATGCCAAATAGAAGTATAATCATACCCCCCAGAAAGTATCTGACTCAGGCAAAAGTCCCCAACTTCCTTTGACAACAAGCTCCAATCACGACGTACCATATCAAGACCCTTTCGTTCAATTACCTGAAACAGCCATTGAGATTAACATTGATATACTGGAGCAGCCACACTACCAACTTTTCAAGAAGGTTGCTAGAGATACCTCATATGGTCTTCCATCCCTAAATTGCAATTTGACAGCTGCATATTTTTTCTTCTTGAGGAGCAGCATCCTCTTGTACAGCCCATCCAGATCAATTTCCAAACACCTATATTTCTTATTAACCTGAAAATAATGGAAGCCATCAGACTCAACTCCATGCTGAAAAGAAGATTAAAAATGAAAACGCCAGCCAAAAAAGTCAGAAAATTAATTTTACCTCTTGGATGACTTTCCCAGCAATGGCTTTAGCTTTTGCAATATCATCAAGCCCACTATATATCATTATTGAATCTGTGTCACCATAGATAACCTTCCCAAGATGGAAAAATATTAGTACTTGTTAATTATTGCAGGACTGTGGTAAATGCAATAACACTAATGAGCTTTATTAATGGCCTAACCTCTAAGTTCAATGTGTTCTGCACAAGATCAACAGTACTTTGCAAAATTTCTCTTCCCTGCATATCAATTGTGAATTTTGTCAATGGATATTTGAAAATATATACAGTAGGGCAGCTTCTGCAATACTGTAGAGGAACATCTTACTTGTAGAGTTATAAGTTCTGCAAGGGGCTTTGCGTAAAATCTTGAGTTGGAAAAACCCAGGCATCCATACATACTGCACAAGGTAAATGAGGTACAGATAAAATGGCAAAGAAAGATATATAGAAAAAGCTTTCAGAGTAGAAAGAGAATAAACAAGAAACATCAACCTGTTTGCTGTGAGCTTAAGTGCTTGCTGCTGTATGTCAAACTGTTGGGCCTTGAGGCCTGATGCTGTCTTCAGCCAAGACTTCACCATTCTCCTCCTCTCAACCAGATTTTTTAGCAACTACGATAGAAAAAAAATAATTCTAAACAATAATGGAAGTGGAGAAAGCTAAGACAAACAATCTACCATCTTAAGGAATATAGTGAGAAAAGCAAGACACGATTCTGGTTTGTGTGCCTCTGTTGCTGTCCAATATCCTCAAAAGAATAATGACACCAGAAGTAGGAGAGTTTAGCATTTCCATTGCTAAAGCATGCCATCCTTCATAGCAGTGAAGTACTAAGGTGTAGAAAGTGGTGCTCATGCCTTGTGAGCTACAATAAGAGAAACCATAGTCTAGACTTTATCTTAATTTGATGCCCAACCTCTGACGATTATGTTTTCAAGCACAGCAGTAATAACATTTAATCCCCTCTATCCTTGATTAACTGCTTGCACATCTACACTGTTAATGTATTTTTCTCAGACTATCCATACAATATGAAATGTTAAGGAAGTATGAGGTTTAAGCGAAGAAAACAATTTAAACCGGCCTCTTAAATTGTTTGATAGCTAATAAGCAGAGAATGAAGATTTCTGGTGGACATAATGTTGGCAAAGGCCCAAAAATTAAAGGCAAATAAGACAAAGGCACTTGAATGATCTAGAATGATACTCCAAGCAAAAGCTCCATATTTTTGAAAAAGGATCAACATTTTGTTTTCAGAACCAAAAACTATGCCTTAGAAAGACTTTAATTTGCAAGATGCTGCCAGCTCTCACTAAACATCTCAAACACCATGACTAATTAGGCTCTATTCTGTTGGACTGAATTGAATTGAACTGAATTGAATTGAATTTGTCTGAACTGAACTGAATTGAATGTCTGAACTGAACTAAATAAACCTGAACTAAACTGAAGTGAATGAAAATTGTGAGAGGAAACTAACTGAACTGAATAAACCTGAACTGAATAAACCTGAACTGAACTGAATTGAATTTGTCTGAACTGAATTTTTATTAATTCAGTCCAAAAGAACAGAGCCTTACTCCTAAGTAATTATAAAGGCAAGCAAAGGTGTTCATTATCTCTGCATAATCTTGCTATTAATTCTGTTGTGTATATCAAGAACAGCAGTCTATTTAAGCCTTCACCTAGCATCCTAGAGGATAATCGTAGATACTAAACAAAAAGGCATGGAAAGCAGTAATCATGCATTTGTAGAAGGGTTTACAAGAAACTAGTATATGTATGCAAAAACAACAATTTGATCACCAAAAATATAAGTTCTAACGATATTTTTCTTTGGCTCATCGAGCTCATTCCATATAATTCCAAGGGACAAAAGCTATCAGAAAAGTGAAAGTGAAGTACAGGGGCCTGATAGAGGAAAGAAAGAGCGTAAAAACAAGGAAAATACTGCATGAAAAAGGCTCTCAACCCATAATCCTCCATGAACATATTTCACTGACAAAACCCATCCTGCAATGACCAGGGCAAATGGGGGAAGCAATGAAAGCCTCCTGAGAGATAAACTTCTATCGACCCGCTCAACTAATGTTGCAACCTGATATTGCATCACATCCTGTGTATAATAGTTTGTAGTCTGGACATATTACTCTATCCTGATGAAATCTGGCCCCAAGGGAAACTGTCGCAACCGTTTCTCAACCACAGAGATACTCTTAGACACAAGATCACAGATTATCATCTCTTAGCATGATATGCAGTGCCATCACTTGAGGATGGGGTCGGGAAGGAAGCATATGCTTGCTGCTGTGTCTATTGGCGAAGGCTGGGCCAAGAACACCTAAAATATTGAGGTAGGGCCGCTGATATTGGAGGCCGAAAGGTAGGGGTAGGGTGGAGCTGTGGAGGTGCCCAGTCTCGACAAGAACTGCTGTCAACCCATAATTAACCCCAATATCGAGGTTGCTGCTACTGCCAATTTGTTTCCAAGCACTTTGTCACTCTGATTATTATAGTTTTGGCTTCCTCTAACTTTCATATGGCACTGACACCACCCTTGTGCAGTTCCCAGCAAATCTGCTCAAATCCGTATGGTGTGCATAAAAGGCAATAAACATGCCTACTGTTATTAGTTTATTACAAGAATTGCACAATACCTCTCTATATGGTACTATGCTCTTTAATAGGTTCCTTGGCCTAATCTTGCAATAAGAGTACCTCATTATTGATTAGAAGCAAACTTCTAAAAAAATATTTGTCATCCAAGGTGAAGTTATGGATAGAGGAAAAGCAATTGAACATAGCATCGACAAAAGCAGTGTTATAATTATTTAATAGCATATGTATCTTGAGAGAGATCAATGATTGTCTGATTCTAGCTGTTACAAGAGACTTCAAAGCCTGGGTGACCAAAAAGGAATTCTATTGGCCTCAAATATCATTAAGGGTAAGCAATGTTATTGTTTCGGTCCTAAAGCTACATACCCCCCTCCTCCAATCAAATGGTCATGAAACTTTCCCTAGGTCTTCTAATATACTGTACAAAAGAAGCTGCACATAGACCCTCGTGAAAGAACAGATCACAAGAAAGTAGCAAAAGTACACAAACAAAAGAGATAGAGGAAGACAAGTCAATAAACACATACAGAAGAAAAGAATAAACAAACGAAATACAAGGAAAAAGAGAGAGAACTTTTAATTAAGACAATAAACTATACCTCAGGTAGAACTCCTGTTTTCCCAGAAGATGGTATACGTGGAACTGATCCATCAGGATATCTTTCAACTGTTGTAAAACAGATATTGTACTCCTAACAGAATTCAAGATTACTCATTAGACAATTTGTCTCATGAGAAGAGTAACACAAGGAAACACTAAGAAGAGATGTATAAAACCTGAATAATAGATGGATAAAGACTATTGAAGTCCAGAAGTAGCACATATCTGTCATATAAACCTCTTTTAGGATCCAAAACCAATCCACCTGCATAAGCAGGACCTTTCTTTCCTTTCCCCTGATCTTCATGCGGAGCCTCATTCTCATTGTTTAAGTTATCCAAATCTTTATCATCTCCATTGTCCACTTTGCGTTTTGTCAATTTACTTTCCTTTCCACGAGAAGAATATTTGTCAGGAAGAATATACTTCTTTGCATGAAAAGCATGTAATAGAAGATACTCCACCCGTTGTGCTCTAGCTCCCTGAAAGCAGATATTATTCACATAAATTTCACATACAGAAAGGACACTTAGAAATATACAGTATAGTAAGTCCCACTAACTTGTAGAGTCTTTCCCCAAAGGTTGCCACTGATATTAGTCAGTTGACGTGTAAGTGGAAGAATACTCAAGTGGAACATGAGTTCCATAGACAACCATGCATCTGTCTCATTGCATTCTATCTGGAAACACAAAAACATGTTAGGCATGAACGTGATAGTGAGCACGCCAGCTTTTAGCAAAAATACATAATGGGGATACATGATTCTGAACTCATTAATGTATATAAACTTTCATATAGAAGTCTCCCAGGCCAGAATGATCATTGAAGATTCCTAGAACTTTACGCTCAAGAGGTCATAATGATGTGTACAAAGAAGATTAGGTTCTAGACTTCTAGCCTGCAAGATTGCATGGACATTCAATTACAAACAACATTCAGAAGTGAATTTAACTATTCCTCGAAGTAGTTTTTTTCTTAATTTTTTAATGTGGGCAATACATTCTCCTTAACAAGGTTCGCAGTATTCATAACTAGATACGACTTACTCTCAAGAATTAACAGTTCTAAAAGTAAAGGCAATCATGACATACAAGATCCATAAGAGATTCAGCTGTTTGATACATTGTGGGAAAGTCTTTCGGTTCAATCTCCTTCCGATCCTTGTTCAGCTGTGTCTTTGCTAGCTGTGTCAGTGAGTAGCTCACCTGCAACAAACTCTCAGTTGAGAAGTCAAAGCACACTAGTACTTTCATTTTCCTGTTACTATTGACACCAAAATACTATACCTCTTTCAAGAGGTCTCGGGAGCACAAGTATGTGTCACATAAGAGACGACCAGCAATACAAGACATTATTCCTAGACTAGCTCCTGCTCCAAAAATGGTGCTTCCTTTTGTCAGCTTAGGCATTGTAGATCGCTTGAGACGACCTATTTTAGACCACATGCTGCTTGGTACTTTGCATGCCTGCAAAAAGTGGACAGAAGCAATTTAGGTTTCAGCATATAATTAGTAACAACACAAACTTTCAATCAGAATGCTTCAAGACTTCTACTATACAGGCCATAAAATAAAGACTTCTACTATACTTCCAGATTGATATCCTTCCAGAAAGTTTTATGCAGGAAAGACATGTTTCCATTATTGTGGGAATGCAACTTATACGCCATTCACTTAATATACTTCCTCCGTTGTGTTTTAAATGAAAAGTAGGGCCTTGACACGAGGATTTAGGGGAGGAGAGAGATAGAGAGAAAGAAAAGGAGGGACCCATGTGATGAGGGAGAGAGATAGAGAGAAGTGAATACCAATTAAAGTAACATTTCATTTATTTTGAGACGGCCTAAAATGGCAAGTGTTTCATTTATTTTAGAACGGAGGAAGTATGTAGTTACGTGCACTCCATCACTTGTCAATTTAAATACCACAACAATACCTAACATCTATTCAAACTTTTGTAGGCAAGAGTCGCCCGTCATCTAGTTAAATTCTAGCATTTATTTGTTCCAAAGTGTTCTTTGTTCTTGATAGGTAATAGAGTATAGCTTTGACAGACATTAGGGACATACAGGGATTCTCAACCCTACACTAAAAGGAGGGGTTGCAACCCAAAAACACATAACTTCCCAAGATACTGACATATCTGCAATATCAAAGCAACACATAGACCACACGACCTCAATCTATAAAACCATGCATGATCTATCCACAATAACTGATGTTCATGTCAACGCGCGCTTAAATCTAATTGCATAGATCCTTAAAATATTTAAATTTGATCTTGGAGTAGTCGGGTATCCCTCAAAATTCTATGGGTTCCTCTTCTTCCAGATACACCACCAAATAGTTTGATTTATGCTTTCCCTCCAAGTATACACCTAATAATCAACAAAGCTAGCTTACAAGTACATGTTCTCATTTCCATTCGTGTATTTGTAAGCTAGTACATGTTGTATTTGTAATCCAGACAGTACATGTTCTTTAGTAAATACCAAGAACCTTATTGAAAGAGTTGTAGTGCAGGTATCTGCTATTGTACCCACCAGAACTCTATGGAGGAGAACATCTAGATCAAATCCAGAGATATTATGGCCCACAAGAACATCACTGTCCAACTTGTACATCTCTGTAATCAGACGGTTCAACAAAGCTCTTTCGCTGTCAGATGTAGCAAAATTAACAAATTAGAATACTCAAATTCCTTCAGTTGTTAAACAATAAAAGATTAACAAATGAGATGTAATTTTAAAAAAAAAACGGATGAGATATGAGCCTTGGCTTATTTACTTGTTCTAAAGAAAGTGCAATAGATTTAATAGTTAAAACAAGTTCACAACAGGGACATGCCTGCTTTCAGAAGCAAGTACGGTGCTTCCCGCCTTGGAGTTCTTTTCCGCCGCTTCTTTAGCGAATCCCATCGGAAAGATACCATCAAGCTTCCTTACAACAGTAAAATGATTAAGCACACCAGGTCTCTTCCACTCCGAAGCCAGCATTGGAGTGTCAATCTGAAGATAAAATATGAGGTAAGTGAAGCATTGCAAGTTGTAAATCCAATGTGCTACATTTGATCATATGAAAGAAAAAAGTATGATTGAGGCTCAGACAAAGATCAAGTCATCAAACCACCCCCCCCCCAAAAAAAAAAAAAAAAGCAAAAACTCACTGTTCCTCTAAGATCATATGAAAGAAATCCCCAAATGCATTATCTGTCTAAATTAAGTAAATATTGCAGCTTACTAATATCATTCTTTCACCCCTCCCCTCCACTATACAAGCTAATTTATGTTAAAAGGTCTTGAATAGAATTTATCAGCCAAACATGGACCTATGGGAGAGAAAAGACTGTTGAGCAATGAGGTGTAAATCCAATTAAGGGATACGATTAATCTAGAAGAACAAGGAGCTCAAAAATTTGTGGTAGATTGGCCAATAGCTATGTCTTAACTCTTAAGTTACCTAACTAGCTTTTATAGAAACTGCATCTGGGCATTACCCAAGCAATCATGAAATTATGGTTGAGAGTGCAAAGAAGTAAAGGAAAGAGATAACAGCTTTACAGAGCACCTCCCCGTAATAAGAAATCATCGCAAACATACCTTCACTTTACTACATGTGATAAGGGATGCCGAAACAATTTCATTGACATTTTGTTTCTCATTGATGATTGTTTTCAAATTGATTGTTGTTACAATAACTGGAGGAATCTCTGCAGTGTTCTTGGTGGAAGTTGACACCTGGATGTCCTTCGGACAGTCAACAGCTATCTCAAATTTGCACCAGCTCACCTGCTCAAAAGCACCTCTTAGATATCAAACGCACATACACGCATGTTATAATCTCCCTGTATGGTGTTGCAAATCTCACCCGTTGATGAGAAGAGCTGCTAGAGAATTTAGATATTGACAACCATGATGGTCCTTTTATCTTCCTTTTGATCAGAAAGAGCTCCAGGGCACTGTCAATGAGATACGCATTCATTATTTCTTGCACACAATATAGACCAAAAAATCTATGACACTTGTAACTATTAACTTCAGGCCTTCAACAACTTGGACTGATGAACATCAGAACTAAAAATTCAGAATATCACTTAATCTATATTTGGTAGTTTGATTCTCTACTAGGTATTTTTGATGCTATGCTTGTACTCATTCTATATATTTAAATTTCATTGTCCCCTAATAAAACAACCTCAAAAATCCACTAATGCGAGTAATTAATGTTCAGAACAAACAAAGGTGTCAAGAATAGGGACAAACATTCAGAACATCACGATTTAATACTTCACACTAGGATACCTCCTAATTTATATAGAAATAACTCCTAACAATATGTCAAGCTGTAGACCAGACACAAATGAGCTTGTCATAATTCATAAAACACTGGGGACTAGTATTTGGAATGAAGAGTCGCTGGTTGTCACTTGCCTTGAGTGAGTCCCTAGCACTGCACAGAAGGTGTCTCCTGTAAGATCTGATGGGAGTGAAGGGTCCTGCGATTATAAAATTCATACAACTGCAGGTTAAACTCAATCAAGAGAGTAACTATGGAGACAAGTATGAGCTTTAAGAAAAAAGGAACAGAAAAAGCGTAAGGGTGTCTGTATCCTAAGGTGAACATAGAGTACCCAAAGTCCAAAATTTGCTAACATGGAGTACTCGAGAAAAAAAACGTTAACGTGTTTTATGTAGCCACAAGAATGTTTCCTCTCTCAAAATAAATTAAAAATAATATAGACACACACAAGCACAATATTACCACAAGCATATTTCGGACGAAAAGATGGTTAGAAAATCCACGTAAAGAATAGTACCTTGAACGGATAATTGATCTTAAGAGCATAATTCTCCCCATGAGGTATGTCAAAGCGCTCAAATGCATAACTCCTCTATACCAAGTTCCAACATTACAAAAGCATACATTTATAATATATAAGAACCAACACAAAACTAATAAACTTGAATGTCCAAACAGAATTACAAATGTTAGATTGATCTTCCAGACCTTAACTGGCGCCATGCTAAATGTTGATACATTGAGGCCTACCAGATGTTTTGCAAATTCAGTTTTCAATCCCGATGCCACTTTCTAGTGAAAAACAAAAAAAAAGACAGGACAATTAACAAAAGAACATAAGAATGGAGAAAAAAGAATTTACAATAACTACGATTGGAGAATTAACTAACATGAAGCTTGCCGCGAAATTCTGCAGCTGAAATCTTATCATCAGCAACGTCCTTCTCCAACTTCAACACTACCTCATTGTGAAATACAGAACTATTTGGGATAGCATACAAGCACCTCTGCATATTCTTTACAACAACACAGCAACTATGATATGCATTTCCTGCTTTAACCTAACAAAAATGTACCATATGATATGAATTACCAGTCATTCAACTTACACAAAACATACCAAAACGTTAAAAAAGAGAGAAATTCAGACAGTAACATACTTTACCGAATAGATATATTGTGCCAGGATTAGCACCATACATCTCTTCATGTGCATCAAGTATATAAAAAGGCAATGATCCATCAGTCTCCAACACAAACTCCGAATTCTCATCCGTTTCCATAACAGAACTTCTCTCGACTGGCTTACACTCAGCACCATTTCCTTTTGCTGCATCGTTAATAGTTTTCCACTCCGCCGCTGCACTGAAAGACTGAACATTTTCCTCCTTAATCTTGGCATTAAATGCAAAAACCTTGTGATCATCCTCCTTCAAATCTGAATCAACCTTACTCTCAACTACAACTGCCAATTTCTCTTCCTTATCATTCACACCATTAAAATCACCTTCACATTGCTTCAATTCATGATTCAAACCTAAATCATCGAAATCCTCCCCCGCTTCTACAGCTACCTTATCATCAATTACCTCAACCTTTGGTGCTAAATCCGGTGATAATAACCGATTATCATCTTCAACCTTCCTACAAGATTCACTAACATTAGCCTTATTGACACCTAACCCTAACCCTAACCCTAACCCTAACCCTAAATTGTTCGATTTCGGTCTTCTCCTTCGCTCTCTATCCCCATCATCAAGCGCAAACTCCGCAATGACATCATCCACAACATTATCAGACGCCAACATCCCTTTCCCTTTCTCCTCAGTCCTCTTCTTAAACACGGAAGTCGTAAACATAGACGAAATCCGTTGTTTCCCCATCAAAGCAGCAGCAGCAGAAAGAGCATTAGCAGTAGCAGAAGGCTTCTTCTCCTTTTCCACCTTCTCTTTCTTCTTCCTCTTCAATTTATCTCCTCCTTCACCATCCAATTCTTCATCAGATGAAAAGGAAACTCCAGCTTTAGTCCAATCCTCCTCCTCTCCATCATCAATGTATCCGTCCCCGGCCTCGCCGACAATGAAATCACTGAACTCTTCTCGGCGTTTAGCTACTAGGTCTTTATACTCGTCTTCGTCTACGGTATCGTAGATTGGTGCATCCATCTTGATGTCGTATGAAGGACGGCTTTCGCCGTTGCGTAGAGCTTTTAGGCGTTCTAGAGCTTGTGTTCGGGCGGTTAACGCCGCATTTGATCCTCTACTCCGACGCCTTCCTGCCGCCATTGCCTGTTCTTCGTCCTCCATTTCTCTCTCGCTCTTTCTTTCTTTCTTTCTTTCTTTCTTTTGGAGTTGAGCTCACTGTGTCTTCTGGTGTGTAATTTTCTCAATTTTAGAGTGTTACTGTTTGTTAAATCAAAAATGTAGATATAAAGTAGAAATAGGCGGGAAGTTTTAGCGCCAAAACGCCGATGGTTTCGGCCCACCCAGAATTGTGGAATTGTTGGGCTGGGTTATAACAAGTCAGGCCCTTTTTTTGATGGAGAATTGGGCCAGTGGCCCACAAATTGTTGATGCAATGTCTGTTTTATGAACTCAAATTTTGATGTTCGATTGCCTGAGCTGAGGCTGAGGGAAGAAAGAAAGACGTTAAAATGAAACAAATGTTGGAAATCCAGCCTTAATTTTTTTTTTTTTTTGAAAGAACAATTTATTAATTAAAGGTCAAACGACATCTACAATAGTTTTTAAAGAAAAACAAGATACAATCAAATAAGGTTAAATTGTCTTCGAATAAACTACAATGAACCATATCGAGCAATACAGCGCAACCCCCTTGTATTTGCTGAATCAAGCAGCTATTGATGAGGAAGTCTATCATTCTGACATAGTTTGGAAAGAGCATTCTTGATCGAGCCATGCTAACCGCATCCGATATTCCAATACCTTCATGTTGAGTCTTGAACTTCAACCAATGAGAACAATATCTCATACCTAAAGACAAAAAAACCATACTCACAACTCCCATAGGGGAGAAGGAGATCTCCACAAAAGAGACTAAAATCCCCATAACAGGGTTTGAAAAATCTCATAAAGAGAGACTAATTTATTCAACAAAACAAGAAAATGAACTAAAAGCTGAAAATAAAAGGGGGAAAATGGGCTTACCATGGATGAAATCATCCATGGCAGCCCCTAATGATGAAGAAGGGGTAGAGGAGGCTAGGGTTTGAGAGGAAAAAAAAAATCCAACCTTAATTTGTTTATGGAAAATGATATGTGCAGCATATATAAAAGAAAAATCACCTTTTTTTCAATTTTTAATAATTTCTTTCCAATAAGGCAATACTTGCTAATAATATTACACGACGGCAAAAATAGACCATTTTTATTAGTTATTACTGTATTTAGTTTACATTTTTCTGGCTGTGTTAACATGCCAAGTACTTGTTCCGTATATTATTAATTGGAACAGCTCGTCTTTCAATAGACCGCCTAATTATAACATTATAATTAGGCAGGCCCAAGTCCAAATAATATGAGCTAATCAGCCCATATTGCAAATTAAAAAAAAAAAAAACACAACAACGTTCCTCTCTCCTCCCTTCTCTTGCGCGTTTCTCTTACCTCTCTCTCTCCTCTCTCCACTCTTCATTCTCTTCAATTGTGGAATTTTCCCATCAAGGGAAATCCTCCATAGCAGCTCTATCATCACCTTCTCCGATTTCGATTCTCCGATTACAAGGATGCCGAAATTCTCCGAGATAAGCTCCGAAATTCGACGGCTGCATCGATTCGTCCGCCATTGACGTTTCTCTACAACTTCAAAATCTTCCATTAGAAGATGCTCTCTCCAAGATCTACTCCGATGTTCTACCTCACACAATTGACGCTTGTTATGGCGATTTTCCAATCACTTCCCGCCCTAGCCATGGCGAATTTCGAATTTCGGAGGTTAATTTTGAATTTTGACTTTTTCTCGTGAATTTTTGTGTGTTTACGTCTTTAATTCTACCGTTGAATTTTAGGTCTTCGGTGTTAATTTAGTGTTTGAATTATCTCTAATTGTTTCTGGAGCTGAGAACGGCGAACGGACATGAGATTGTATGTATGCTTTGATTTTGGAGGCCATATTGATATGCTTGAAAATCTAAGCTCTGTTTGATATCCTTTATGATTTGAATATGATGAAATTGTCACTTACGATTACAATGCGTTTGCAACAGGTTCTCGTTTATGAGGGATGCTCTTTGTTGGAATTGTTTTCAAGAAAATGGGCTTTAGTATTTTAGATTGGTGATTTAAATGTGATGGAGGAAGGATGGAATTCAGTGATTGTTTTGTGATTGAGAAATGTTTTCTTTTATTCCTTGTGCAAAGCATTACATGGATTCATATTTATAATGGTGTTCCACCGACATTAAAGCTTTCTAGAGCTATCTACCAACCTTTTTACAACCTTCAAGCTTCATCAAGATCAATCTTCTTTTAGCTAGATAATTCTAGTATCTATGCATGTGACTACTTCCTCTAGATTTCTCTAGGTACTGGATAGTTTTATAGATTATTCTAGATTAGTTTTCAACACTCCCCCTAATCTAGAAAATCTTGTACTCCGAGTTGTCTTCTGAATTGGATGAACTTCTCTGTTGGAATTGCTTTTGTGAATATGTCCGCGAGCTGCTCTCCCATCTTGCAGAATTGTAGTTCGATCTCTTGTTTTGTCGACCAACTCTCGGATGGAATGGTGTCTTATCTCTATGTGCTTCGTGCGGCTGTGAAAGACTGGATTCTTTGTCATGGCTATTGCAGACATGTTGTCACAATAGATAGTTGTTGGTTCTTCTGATGTCTGTTGTAGATCATCAAGAATTCTTCTAAGCCATACTGCTTCACATGCTGTACTTGTTGCTGCTACGTACTCTGCTTCTGCTGATGACAGAGCTATTGTTGCTTGTTTCTTTGATGACCAAGATATAGCCTTGGTTCCCAACTGAAACACGTAGCCGCTGGTACTTTTTCGGTCATCAATACTTCCGGCCCAATCATTGTCTGTGTATCCTGTAAGCTTGTGATTTTCCTCTGTTCTATACAGAATTCCATAACCTTTTTGTTCCCTTGACGTACCTGAGTATCCTTTTTGATGCTGTCAGGTGAGCTTTACTTGGCTCACTCATGAACCTGGATACGATGCTGACAGCATGTACTATGTCAGGCCTTGTATGTGTAAGATAGATGAGAGAGCCGACCAAACTTCGATATATTGATGCATCGACCTTCTCTTTGCCATCATTCTTTGATAGCCTTTCATTAAGTGCTATTGGTGTGGCCACTGGCTTGCATTCACTCATGTTGAATTTCTTGAGTAGGTCGTCTGCATATTTCTCTTGCGAAAGAAATATTCTTCCTGGGCTTTGCTTGACTTGCATGCCAAGGAAGTACTTCATGGCTCCAAGGTCGGTCATTTCATATTCCGACATCATTGTCTTCTTAAATTCTTTAATCATTTTCGGATTAGTGCATGTGTAGATTAGATCATCTACATAAAAGGCACAATATGAGAAAATCTTGTGATCCTTGGGCTTTGACATATAGTGATGGCTCACTTAGGCTTTTTGTAAACCCATTTTGAAGTAGGTAGCCATGCATTTATTTTGCTATTCTAGGCCCTGGGTGCTTGCTTAAGCCCATAAAGAACTTTACGGAGGCGGTATACTTTGTCTTCTTTGCCTTCGATGAGATATCCTTGCAGTTGCTCAACATATACTTCTTCTTCGAGCTCCCCATTTAGAGATGCTGATTTGACATCTAATTGAAAGACTGGTAATTTAAGTTGAGCAGCAAGAGCAAAGACTGACCTGATAGTCTTCATGCGGACAACGGGAGCATATGTCTCGTTAAAGTCAATCCCTGGTTGTTGGGAGTAACCTTTTGCAACTAGACGTGCCTTGTACTTCTGGATGGAGCCATCTTCGTTATACTTGACCTTGTAGACCCATTTGAGACCAATGACTTCTTTGTCTTCAGGTTTCTCAACAAGCTCCCATGTGTTGTTTTTCTCGATCATCTTGATTTCTTCATTTATGGCCTCGATCCATTTGTCTTCTCGAGCAGCTTCTTGAAAACTTTGTGGTTCGCTTGTGAATAGAGTCATGATAGCTTGATTGCACTGGAAATCCTCCAAGTAGCCTGGTGGTCGCCAATCTCTTTGTGAACGTTGCACTACTGGCCTTGATCCTGATGTTGAACTCACCGATCTCGAGGATGTTGCTGGAGATCTCGGTGATGATGGACTGGAGGATGATTGCGTTGCTGGATGATTTGGGCCTTCATCTTCACTTGGACTTGGTTGAAGGAAATCTCCTTCATGTGGTTGAGATTCCTTCTCCGTCCACGTCCATTGTGCTCCTTCGTCGAAGATGACATCTCTTGAGATAATTACTTTCTTGGATTCAGGCTGATAGAGAGGATACCCCTTAGATTCATCACTGTATCCAATGAATATACATTTTTCTCCTTTTCCATCAAGTTTTTTCCGATTTTCTTTCGGGATGTGGGCATATGCTATGCACCCGAATACTTTGAGGTGCTCCACTCTTGGCTTTCTCATATGCCAAGCTTCATAGGGTGTCATACCATTCACTGCTTTCGTGGGAGACTTATTGAGAATATATACTGCTGTATGGACAGCTTCGGCCCAAAAATATTTTGGCAATTTCTTTGCTTGCATCATACTACGGGTCATTTCAGCAATTGTTCTATTTTCCTTTCCGCAACACCGTTTTGTTGAGGTGTGCGTCTTACTTTTTACTCTTTTTTGATCCCATGCTCCTTACAGAAGCTGTTAAATTCTTTACTTGTAAATTCTCCCCCACGATCTATTCTAAGAATTTTTATTGAATGCCCACTTTGTTTTTCTGTAAGGGCTTTAAATTGCATGAAGTGGGAAAATGCTTCTGATTTTTGCTCCAAGATATAAACCCACAGCATGCGAGTGAAATCATCGACAAATAATAGAAAATATCTCTTTCCGCTAAGAGACGGATTTCTGGTAGGTCCCCATATATCTGCATGAACGAGCTCTAATGGAGCTCTAGCTCTCCAAGATGAAGTGGGAAATGGCAGTCTATGCATTTTGCCATATATACAGCCCTCACATATCTTTCTTTCATTAGTTATAAATGGAAGCCCAATCACCATTTCTTTTTGTTTTAACAGTTTTAAACTGTTAAAATTTAGATGCCCGAATCTTAAATGCCACAATGTGGTTTCATCCATTATAGAACTTAGGGCAACATTATGCTCCAATTGCATTCTTAATAGGAATATTTTATTAGGAGCCATTTGAGTAGTAGTGATTACTTGTCCTTTTTTCTTATCAAATATGAGGCATTTATTAGCATCAAATTTCACCATATAGCCTCTTTGAATTAGTTGGCCTACACTAAAGCATCACTATTTTAGCCAAAACACATTCAACCCAAACACAATAAATAAATAAAATCAAAAATCAAAAATAAAAGGTGTTGGGTTTGTCGGTGGTGGTCGAAAGGTGGGGGTTAAAGCAGAATAAATAAATAAAATCAAAAATCAGACGCCATTGTTAAAGCTCAACGTTTTCTCTCTGATTTTCTTGGTTGTAATTAAGAGTTGGAATTCTAAATTGGGGAGAATATGAAGAAGAGAAATTAGGGAGACTTGAGGGAGACTTGGACGTTTCTGGGTATGTTCATATCTTGATAATGTTGGATATATGCTTATCGTATGCTCTTTAGTATCAATCATGGGGTTGAAGTTCATATCTTGATAATGTTGGACTTTCTTTTTCATTTGTAATCCCAACACCCTCACCAAAAGGAACATGACAAACGGAGGTTGTCCTCAATAGATGATACTTAAAGAAAATAAATCAATGAAATCAGCGCACCCAATCAGCGCAAAGGAGAGAGGAAATGAAGAGGAGAGAGAAAGTGGCGGACACCATTGATGAGTGCTTGAGAAGTATGAGAATTGAAGAACATGAGAAAGAAATAGATGAGTTTTTTTTATTAAAAAAAGCCCTAATTATTTTAGTTTTGAAACCATGTTAACGTCGTCTGACATTCTGTTAGGTTTAATGACAAAAATCAAGTTCAGGGTTATCGGAGACAGGGCTGCCAAAATCGGGGTTATATTGGAAAAAGGCCTATAAGTCAGGGTTATCTGAGATAATATCCATATAAATTACAATGACTGTTAACAGCCCAACTCTCCCAATCCCAATGTTCGGGGGAGAAAATTATGATTTTTGGAAGATTAAGATGAAGACAATGTTGAGGTCTTATGGTTTATGGATATATGCTAACAATGGATATACTAAGTATGAGGATGAGAACAATTTAAGTGCAGCACAAAAGAAGCAATCCGAGGAAGATCGGATGAAGGATGCTAAAGCGTTGTATCTCATACAAAACGCAGTTAATGATACAATATTCCCAAGAATATTAAGGTCCAACACAGCAAAGGAGGCTTGGGAGGTCCTGCAACAAGAGTTTCAAGGAGATGACAAGGTGAGAAGTATTAAACTTCAATCTTTAAGGAGAGATTTTGAAAACTTAAAAATGAAAGAAGGGGAATCAATAAAAAATTATTTTTCAAAAGTAATAGAGATAGTTAATCAAATGAAATCATATGGAGAAGAAATTTCAGATGAAAAAATTGTAAAGAATGTTTCATTAAGTTTAACAGAAAAATATGATAACATTGTTGCTATTATTGAATAAACAAAAGATATATCAAAAATAACAATGGAGCAACTTATGGGATCTTTGGAGTCCCATGAACAAAGGAAAAATCGGCATATCGATGAAGAAATAGTTGAGACTGCTCTTGCAGTAAAATTTATGAAAATGCCCAAGAAAAATGTTGAGGATGAAGACGAAGAGAAATCACCCAAAGGTATGAATCAAAAACTATCCTGCAATATTTGCAAAAAGACTAACCATGATACTGCAGACTGTTGGCATAAAGGAAAGCCACAGTGTTGGGAGTGCAAAAGGTTTGGTCATCTAGGGAAGAATTGCAGGTCTAAGAAAAACAATGAGATCGTCAATTTTGGCAAAGAAAATGTAAGAAGAAACAATTGTTTTTGTAAAAGTCAACTCTTCCACAAAATCTCTCCAATATCATAGCATAGCCTTGTTATATTTTTTACCAAAGCTTAAAAGCCCACTAGTCTTCCGCCAAATTCCAACATTTGGTATAAAAACACATTCAACCCAAACATAACATAAATCAGAATGGCACTCAACAACCCAAACTTTCCCAATTCCATTTTTCAGGGGTGAAAAATATGATTTTAGGAAAATTATAAGATGAAGACAATGTTGAGGTCATATGGTTTATGCAGATATACTATCAACGGATATACGGAGTATGAGGATGAGACTAATTTAACCGCAGCACAAAAGAAGCAACTCGAGAAAGATTGAACCAAGGATGTTAATTAAGGCGTTGTATCTTATACAAAATGCGGTTAATGATACAATATTCCAAGAATATTGAGAGCCAACACGGCAAAGGAGGCTTGGAATATGCTACAACAAGAATTTAAAGGAGATAGCAAGGTGAGAAGTATAAATCTCCAATCTTTAAGGAGAGATTTTGAAAACTTAAGAATGAGAGAAGAAGGATTATGAGATTTGAAGATAGTATGGAACATAGCAAGACCCAACTCCCAAGACATATGAAGAAACCGATTGTAAAAAGTCAACTACTCATTCCTAAATTTCTTCTCCACTAACATCATAAATCAAGCATCTCACATAAAATAAAACCATCCACTACAACTTCCGTAAAACAATTTTACATCAGATACCATGATAGATTAAGAAGGATGGAGAAACAAAACTTTTGGTGAAAATTTGGAGGAAGATAGAGTAAGAAAAAGGAGAAGTAGTTGTTTAGTGACATGAGCACTAACAAAAAAAAAATGATGGGAGAGGTTGATGACATGAGCATTAACAAGAAAAGCAAAATTGAAAAATTTTAGTAAAAGAATGTTGAAAAAAAATATTTTAAAATGGGAAAATTTATTAAATGCAGGAGAAAGAAAGATTAGTAGTAAGAAAGTAAAAATATTTCTCAACATAAAAAAAGCAAGTCAACCTTTTCCTACTCCCCACTATCATTATCAAATCAAGAGTATAGTTTATCCCAAAACATTTAAACCACCAAACTTCCACAGCTAAATTCTACCAGTGGTATCAGAGCTAGAAAGCGATTACGAAGAAATTGAAGACCGAAGACCCGAGAGAAGAAGGATTATGAGATTCGAAGATAGTATGGAACATAGCAAGAGAAAAAGAGGTACGTGTTAAATCTAAATTTTCTTAAAGAAAATTTTATAGAAGGGAAAATGAAACTAGAAAAAGAAATTTATGGAGGAAAATGGAGAAAAATAAAAGTTGAGAAAAGAAATGAAGAAGGATGGAGAAACAAAACTTTTGGTGAAAATTTGGAGGAAGATAGAGTAAGAAAAAGGAGAAGTAGTTGTTTAGTGACATGAGCACTAACAAAAAAAATAAAAATGATAGGGGAGGTTGATGGCATGAGCATTAACAAGAAAAGCAAAATTGAAAATTTTTAGTAAAAGAATGTTGAAGAAAAATATTTTAAAATGGGAAAATTTATTAAATGTTGGAGAAAGAAAGATTAGTAGTAAGAAAGTGAAAATATTTCTCAAAAAAAAAAAAGCAAGTCAACATTTTCCTACTCCCCACTATCATTATCAAATCAAGAGTATAGTTTATCCCAAAACATTTAAACCATCAAACTTCCGCAGCTAAATTCTATCCAAAACACATTATTAAGTGTAGGCCAACTATCCAAAACACATTATTAAGTGTAGGGCATTAGCAGAGTATGTTGGTGACAAGAGCATCGACGGTTAGGAAAAACAAAACAATATTCACAGAGAGAATTTTGGAGTTTGCTAATGGTATGACCATTAGCAGTGATGTGTGGTGACATGATCACCAACAACGAAAGAAAATTTGAAGGAAAAAAAAATATTTTGGGCGATGACTGGTGACACGAGCATCAGTAAGATAGTTGGTAACTTGAGTACCAACCGGAAGATAAAAAAAAATTGAGAAGTCATAAATATTTACAAGATGGAAGTTGGTAACACGAGTACCAACATTGGAACTCAAAAGAACATATCCTCTGATAGTTGGTGATAAGTGCATCAACACGATTTTTCCTTTGAAGAATTTTGGAGTTCAAGATTTTTCAGATAAAAGAGGAGTGTTGGAAAAGTTTATCTAGAAAAATCTAGCAAGATATTCCTAGAATGTAGTTTAGTAAAATCTAGTTTACAAACAATCTAGAATAATCTTAGTCTACAAAAATCTTAAGTAAGACTAAGAAGACAAATCTAGAAGAACATCTATGTATTGTGTAAGTTGGTGAAAACAACCGACATGTGCATAAAAAAAAACAAAAAAAATGATGGGGGAGGTTGATGACATGAGCATTAACAAGAAAAGCAAAATTGAAAAATTTTAGTAAAAGAATGTTGAAGAAAAAAATTTTAAAATGAGAAAATTTATTAAATGTTGGAGAAAGAAAGATTAGAAGAAGAAAATGAAAATATTTCTCAACAAAAAAAAAGCAAGTCAACCTTTTCCTACTCCCCACTATCATTATCAAATCAAGAGTATAGTTTATCCCAAAAATCTATCATGGTATACTGATGTAAAATTGTTTTACGGAAGTTGTAGTGGATGGTTTTATTTGTGTTTGGTGTATAAGGTTTATGGGAGTATGATAATTTGTATGATGTAGTAGAGGCTTTGGATTAAAATGGCTCTGATACCAAATGTTGGAATTGTTTTCAAGAAAATGGGATTTAGTATTTTAGATTGGTAATTTAAATGTGATGGAGGAAGGATGGAATTCAGTGATTGTTTTGTGATTGAGAGATGTTTTCTTTTATTCCTTGTGCAAAGCATTACATGGCTTCATATTTATAATGGTGTTCCATTGACATCAAAGCTTTCTAGAGCTATCTACCAACCTTTTTTTTTCTTTTTTTTTACAACCTTCAAGCTTCATCTAGATCAATCTTCTTTTAGCTAGATAATTCTAGCATTTATGCATGTGACTACTTCCTCTAGATTTCTCTAGGTAGTAGATAGTTTTATAGATTATTCTAGATTAGTTTTCAACACTCTTATGGTTTATGTTGTAGATAGTTACTTGCCGTATATGAGGGGTGATGATGAGGTTGTTGAGTTGTTGGATAAAGAATTTTCGGAGAAGATGGAGAAGGAAAATGGGACATTGGAAGCTAATTTGAAGTTGTTCGATGATGAAGCAAAGTTACTGGAGTTGGAGCTTGAAGGGTTGAAAATCAAACCTTCTGAGAGGGAGATGTATGAGAGTCAGAGGAAGGATCTTCAACGTGTTTCTGGAATTTACTTTCTTATGTAGTAATGTGACAAGTTTAAGTTCTTTGGTAGCCACTTTAATTAATTTAGTATCCACTATAACTTGATTGTTGATTAGTTTCTTATTGTCCTTTCTGAGACTCCTTTATAATATATGGACACTAACAAGACTACAAATGAAATTGAAACTGTTACAGGCATTAAGTATCCACTTTAACTCATTTAGTAACCAGTTTAGGTTTATTTGTGACGACTTTAACTCAATTCTCCATCCGTTCAGTGAGAAGTTTCAAATGTCATGATTGCCATCTTTACAGACCATCTTGTGGTATTTCGATTGTTAATGGAGGAGCAGGTGGTGGAATTGTGCTTCAAAATATCCCTTGGGGTGAAATAGTTCTATCTATTGCACGTGAAGTTTTGTTACAGTTTGGCGATGGCATAAAATTGTACTCTTTCAAAAACCACTCCTCGTGGCTATGTCTATGTCAGACTTGACGAACTTTCCAATGAGTATGTTTCTTTTTTTGCTATCATAAAATCATGCTTTAGTCTATAATATGCTTAGGAATTATGTACCAAACCATATCCCCACCAACGCAAGTGCAATATAATTATGAATCTGTAGAATATGTAGCAGCCTGATGCTAGTAAAAACTCTCAGTAAGTATGATGTAATAACAATATCCCTTGGGAGACCTTCAAGGCTGTTATTGTAGGCTAATGCTGTAACATATCCATCGGAATCCTAACTCTGGCTTAGTTCATGTTGACTATGTTCTATTCGACTGATATTTATTCATCTGAACTTACTTTTTTTTTCTCTTAGATCAGTCATACTTAGTTGAACAGAACACTACTTTAGTTTGATGTATGTAAAATCTATATTAGTGCATTGAGAATTCAGATGCTTGTTTAAGACTTTATTCTTCTCACATGATGAATTACTTTGTGAAATATGCTGATTGACTAGCTATTTATATGAACATCGTTACACCGTAAATGGAGATCCCTAAATCATGTCAAACTTTGGAGACTTTTCCCTCCGTAGATAAAATAACTGCAATCTTTTATTGTATGCACGATTTGCAGCCAGGGTATTGTTATATACTTGTATGGTGAAGAATTTATAATCCTTGCGATAATTCTTAAGAGAACATTTTCATTAGTTTCAGCTCTTGCATACACAAGTGGTATGTGGCTTAGCTTCTCGAATCCTGATATTGATTTCTGGCAAAATATACAATCATTATGGCCATATGCATCTTTAATAAATTGGCCTGTTAAGTTTGCTATATGTTATTAATTGTTGTGTGATTTGCTAAGGTATGGCTACCCTAGTGGATTTAATTGAAAGTTATAGTCGGGAATACAAGAAACGTTTCGAGGAAGAAGGATCTAAGGGAGAGATACCTAATGATCTTGCTCTTGAGGTGAATTAATCCTGTTTAATGGATTTCACACCATTCTTTATTGTGAAAAGAAAGAAGGCTGTTTGAGAACACAAATTAGGTCTAATGGTTCATTCTTTTATCTTGCAGGTATCTTCTCCAGGTGCAGAACGTCTACTAAGAGTACCAGATGATCTGCTTCGATCCAAAGATTTACCTATGGTGTACCCGGGCTACTAGCTTAAGTTATGACAAGGTAATTATCGAGGTTTAAGTCATAAGAAGGTCCTTGTTTCTTCGCCAGTATAATTTGATCCTTAATAAACCTGTTTTAGAAGCCATTTATTTAATGAGTAATGACAATATAGTACGGGTTATCCGATTACAAGCCGGCTTTGAGTACTTGCATTATCTTTATAATAAGTTCATATTACTTGTCTAAGTAAGTTACTGTTACAAATTCATTTAGCATATATTATCCTAATTAGACTTAATTATCCTTAATATCCATATTGATTCACCCGTTTTGCCATACCTTGTCTAAGCAGTGGGTATCTTGTAATACACAGATCCTAGTTTAGGAAAGAATGGGCGAAAACAAGAAAAAAAGTGTACACATATTATGATAGAGAGTGGACAAACAAAGGGGGGTGTGTAAATTGTACTTGGTTCTTCTAGGTATAGGGAAAAGCCAAGGGAGTAGTGCCCACAAGCCATGGGATTGACACACCCCCTCTTTATGCTTCTAATTATTGGGAAACATTGGAAGCTAATTTGAAGTTGTTCGATGATGAAGTAAAGTTACTGGAGTTGGAGCTTGAAGAGTTGAAAACTAAACCTTCTGAGAGGGAGATGTATGAGAGTCAGAGGAAGGATCTTCAACGTGTTTCTGGAATTTACTTTCTTATGTAGTTATGTGACCAGTATAAGTTCTTTGGTAGCCACTTTAATTAATTTAGTATCCACTATAACTTGATTGTTGATTAGTTTCTTATTATCATTTCTAAGACTCCTTTATAATATATGGACACTAACAAGACTACAAATGAAACTGAAACTGTTACAGGCATTAAGTATCCACTTTAACTCATTTAGTAACCAGTTTAGGTTTATTTGTGACCACTTTAACTCATTTCTCCATCCGTTCAGTGCGAAGTTTCAAATTCAATTACTCACTGCTTTCCTAATTCTTTTATAAGGCTAAACAAGTTCTCATTGCAACATACTAATCTCCTAATGAATTGTCATTTGGGTTCTTGTTATTTGAAAGATGCTTAATTTTCTGGCAGTTAATTTCATCAAGTAACTAGTTTACTTCCTTATGTGACCAATTTAAGTTCTTTGGTAGCCACTTTATTTTTTTGTAAGCATTTTGAATCATTTGGTTTTCACTGTAAATGAATTTGCTGTATAATCTGATTCCACAGCCACAAAAACAACAACCTCAAATTCCCACCAAGCAAGCAGATGAAGTTAATCAAGCGTTTTGCAGGAGATCGAAAAGACACCAAGACGTACCCAACACAGCCACTGTAGTTCTGCAAAAGCTGCAAAAACCATCTCCCCCGAAGCAAAACTCTCATGTGAAGGAATCCGGACCAGCAACTAGATCATCTCCAAGAAAGTAGTTTGAACAAAAACTGATTTGGTTACTAACAGTGATGATTAATTAGTTTTGAACAAAAGTAGAACTTTATGTAATTAGTAGAAGTACAAACAAAACAATTACCACTGGTTTGTTATTTTGTAAAATCTCAACTTTAGGTTCTAATTACAAGTTATGTTGATCATTAAGTTTTATGTTCTTAAATGAATGTTATATGTCAATTAGAGACCATGATATGCCAATTAGTCACTATTCCATGCTGACTTTAGATTTCTTCAAATTAGAGACTACTTTAATCCATTTGATGCTTGTTCAAATTAGTCACCTATTCATTTGCTGACTGCTTTAATTTAAAAAACACAAAGCTGAACATCTAATATATTTCAATAAGTGACTATTTAAATTCATTTGGTACCTAATTTAAGCTAATTGGTGCCCATTTTACTCTATTTACTAAATATATAAGAAATTAAATGACAAAATATATAATAATAACCGAGAAACTTCAAATGTGAAATGGAAATAACCAACTGTATTTATTGCCATAATCACTAACAAAATGTCACTCCAATTACATGTGTGGGTTCCTAAATGTTAAAAAAATAAGTGACCAACAATAACCATTGTGTCACCAACATAAATCATCATGTGACCACTATAATCATTCAAGAAGCTACAAACAATCTAGCATTCTTTAACTTTGTTTCATGCTCATGTGATGGAGAATCATAAAACTTTTGACGTTGTCTAGGTGGTGACAAATCATCACGCCCTGGTGAAGGAGCGTCGTTACGTTGGCGACACTATCGTGGTGGTGACAGATCAGTAAGTTATCAACCTAACTCTGAAGCATCTACCCCAGCCTCTGGAGAAGGTGTGTCATACACTCATACCTAGCTTTTCGATTACGAGGTGGGAAATATCTGAACTTGGATCAAGAAAAGTTGAGCTCTTTGGCACCTCATAAATAGGAACCCAACCACTACGATCTTCGGCGCAGGACAAAAATGAACCATCGCCGACGGAGGAGGCGGAGGAGGAGGAACGATCATCACTCTAGGATTGGAGGCAGGAATCGTGCTCGTCAGAGTCGGCGAAATCGACTTCTTTGGCACGAACTCCGGCGCCTTCGCATTGAGTTTTCTCGAGGACGAGTTCTGAGTCAACGAGCCTGACTCGGCGGATGCAGTCGCCGGAGAATCGATCAACAATATTACTTTATGCCACAAATCAATAACAACACAAAAGACATCATGACAGTTTATTAGGTGACCAATTTATTCCATAAAGAGACTAATATAAGACAAAAAGGGACTAAGATAAAAAAAAATTAAAAAGCCAACATACCAAGTACAACCAAAGACCTCGATTTAACATTAGACTCAGCAACAACAGAAACATCTGAATTTAATTCAAACCAATGAAGCAACACACTGCTTAAACTCAGCAAACAACCAAGAACAAAGCATTGCCATAATATGTTCAATATAAGATCAATGACCCCCAAAACACACATAAAAAAAACTTCAAAATGTAGAACATGTTGAACACATCATAGCAATAGACAACTCGATCCAACGAAACAATTACAATGCACCCAATTCAATCAATAAGTACATAATGCAGAACATGTTGAACACATGAGAGCAATAGACAACTCAATCCAACGAAACGATTACAATGCAGCCAATTCAATCAATGAATACTAAACAAAATACTTAAAAGAAAAAAGAGGGATTGAATGAATCACCTTATGAGCAGAGAATTGAACAAGGGGAGAAAGAAAGTTGAAAGGGGAAAGAGAATTGAAGTCAAAAGAGGTATTATGAGAAAAAGTGGGAGGGGAAAAAGTGGGAGGGGAAGAAGGGGGCAAAGTAGAAGAGGAAGAAGAAGGAGGAGAAGTGGTTGAAATAGGTAGGGGGAAAGCAACTACAACTACAACAGGTTGAGGAGAAGCAGGAGATGTTCGAAACGGGACCGCAGTCGGCTGCAACGGCGAGCTGAATACAGGCGGCCCGGGCGGTGTACTCAATTGCAATGCAATGCAGTACAATGGAACAGAACAACTCAAAATCAGATAATAAATTCGAAAATCAGAGACGAAAAACAGAGGATTCAACAAAAACATAATTCGAAATTACCTTAGGACTATTGATTGCAATTGATGTAGAGGTTTAGCTTCTGTAATCAATTTTCAGCTTCTCATCTCTCTAATCAACAAACAACTAAAAATCATAGATGGAAAATTACAAACAAGTTGATGATGATTCGAAATCAGCAATATAATCACCACTCCATAAAACCACTCCACAAAATTTAATCCAAGATATTCTATTCAAGCGTCCAAAGTATAAGAATCAACAAAACCACTCCACAAGATTCTCAAAAATTAACCAAATCATCATTACAAATACAACGTAATGGACAAAATGCAGGATCAAAATCACACATAATTCAACTACTTAAATGATCACAATTCCATAAAATCACCACGAATGAAAAAATTCAACTTGCAAATGTTCATCTAAAAGAAAAACTGAAATTAACAAGCAAATGTTACTAAAATTGCGTCATTAGGAAGTAACTGAAACTCAAAATTGAATACAAGACATTCAGTTCAAGCGTTTAAAACCACTCCACAAGAGTCTGTATAATCAACTAAATCATAATCTCAAATTCAACTTATTCAATGAAATGCAGGATCAAACTCACAAACAAGAAAGAGAAAAAGAGGTGAAAATCACATTAAAAAAACAAACAGATCTAAAAATGAAATGGAAGAAACAAGATCGAAATTAAAAAAACCAAACCTCGAATTTCTTATGAATGTCGAACACACCTTCATCATCCTTCTAATTCAGTATCCAGAAACCTTAATTTAACAAATTTTCGATTCCATTGACGAGCGAGAATGAGTTAGGTAAAATAGGAGGAGAAACTGAGAAAGGAGCGAGAAAGAGGTGAGATGAGCAGAGAGAAAGAGGTGAGGTGAGCAGAGAGACTCGTGAGGTGAGATGAGCAGAGAGAAAAAAGTAATGAAGCTGGGTTGGGGTTGGTCGCTGTTTTGAAAAAGCTTGGGCTCCTCTATTAGAATTGGGCATGGGCTGGTCTAACTTTAATGTTAAAGTTAGGCAGTCTTTCTAGATAAATTGTGTAATTGGAATGCTTGCTTTTACTTAGTCTAAGGAAAATATTTTATAAAAAATAGATAGATAGAGATTAAAAGTTAGAGTTTCTTAGGGAGAGAAATAAAGAGGGGCAGCTGACTCATTAATTAATTGAATTATATATATAGTTACACATATAATCGTTAAATAAGTTATATATGTATAAATCAATTAGCAATTTTGTTAGGAAATTTATTTTATATTTGAAAATTTGTTCAACTGTTATGTGAATGGGTTGTGGTGTATCTGAAATAAAGTTAGCGGTTCTAATAATAAAATCACTAACTCGTATGAAGCGCTAACGGCTAACTCATATAGTTCATTAGTTAAGCAAGATCACTACCTGAAATAGCGGTTCACCTTTAGTTAGCGGTTTTGCACTGAGCTTTTTTAAAAATAAATTTTCACACTTCTATCCCTCTGTGGATGGTATGGGGGGTTAATTATATAATTTTTGAGTGAAGTAGGCATTATTTGTTAAATTAGCAATATTGCGGGAAGAAATTCATAAAAGTAAGAGAAAGACAAAGTTGGCCCATGTGAATTTGTTGTCCTTATTTTAAGGAAAATGGATCAAATGTATACATTATAAAGTAATTCATCTGTTTCTTAATTGATGTATCACATGGACTTTTTATATTATTTGGATATCAACTTTGAGTCTTTGACCATATATAATCACAATTTTATAAAAATAAATGTGATTAATCATTTATCATTGAATTAATCTCAATGTATATTTTCAAGATATTATTTTTTATAATTTTTTAGTAATATACATTTGAACATATTAATGGTCAAAGTTGTACATCGGCAAATGCGCCTAACCAATATGATGAATCTATTAAGACATAGAGGAAGTACAACCTTAGCTATTATGACACATTGTATAAATTTCAAAATAAATAGATGGAGTCAGGGAGTACTTTTAAAGAAATGTAGGCTCCTTAAAAATGAGAAAGAAGACACAATAAAAAGGGAGATAACATTTTTTAGTTTAGTGAATTAGCGTATAGAAGGTGAAATTCAAAATTTATAACTTACAACACCCTAAATATTCTACATCTTTTACACTATTTTCATAACACGTCCTATTTTCCCCCAAGTTTCTTCCTCAAATCCCCTGTTTTAAGTTATAACCGTTAAGAGAGGTTGAGGTGGTGGAGTAGTGGTATCGCTTCCCACCTCATATCCCTGATTTCTAGGGATCAAACCTCATGTGACTCATTTAATTTCCCCTTACCCCCCTCAAAATGAGTCCCCTTCATCTTACCTTAGAAAAAAAAAGTTATAACCGTTTAAGAGTACGTTATCCCTCGTATAAAAGTGCTACCCCTATGGTATTATATACTCCAAAATTTATACTCGTTTTCTCCATTATATCAAGAGAAGAAGAGTGAGAATGAGGGAGTGGAAGGGTGGTAAGCTCTTTCATCTTCCACCCACATGTTGTGGGTTCGATTCTCATCAGGGGGGTTGGGGGCTTTGGGGTAGGTTGTATTTAAGTGCCCTGTGAGAAGACATTAATGTAATTTATCTTACCAAATTTTTGAAAAGAGAAGAAGAGTTCTCGAAATACTATGCTAGGCCATCCATGACTGATTGTATCTCAAATTATAATACTACCTCTGTTTTTAATTAGTTGCAACAAATGCCTTTTTGCATAAATATTAAAAGAAGATGAGAGAGAAAGATTTGACCCAATTGCCCATACTTTTTGCAAGTGGGTAGGTAAAGTGAGGATAAAATGGTCAAAATGCCCCATAACATTTACCAATAAAAGAAATATTACATCTAAATAAAAACACCTATAAATGAACATTGTTGCAACTAAAATTAATAGACTGTGTAGACAACAAGTGCTCTCTCGAAACTTCTCCCCAAAAACGCCCTCTCTACTATTCTAAAGAATTCTGCTCGCCGGTGGTTGTGTTCTCCGCAGTCGCCGACGAGGTTCCTTCCATTTCAGATTCCGATTTGTGGTCCCGTGTTCCAGGTTCGATTTTCTGCTTGTCTATTTAGTAAAATTTGTCAATGTGTCTGTGAATTGTTGTGTGGTGTCTGGGTCATCTAAATCTGGTTTGCAAATTCAGGGGTGTTTTTTCCTTTTCTCTTTCCTTGAGCTAAACTGGTTGTCTATAACATTATTGTTGTGCTGTTCTTACTGCTATTTGCTGGTCAAGTTGCTGCTTTTGTTGGTTAAATTGGTTAAGTATGGTTCGTATTGATGATATGGGGGAGGAATTTACACTTTCTTCTCTAGTATTGCATCATCTGATTGAGTTGGATGAAGATGCTGAAGACGTAGATGAGTTGTTCGAAAAAAATTCAGGTCATGATGAAGTCATTCCATTTGTGGAATCTTATAAACAAGAGGGAAATAACCTTTTTAAGTTAAATGATTTTACTAATGCTTATGCTAAATATGAAAAAGCTATCAAATCAATATGTGTAGTATTGTCGGTAGTCTGTGATGACATTGATAGGAGTGATGATAATTTGCTTGTTCGAGAATTGGCGATTTTTCTGCATTTAAATCTTGCAGCTTGCGCATTAAAATTGAAAAATTGAATACTGCTATTTTAGTTTGCTCTATGGTTTTGGGAGTCGATAAGAGGAATGTGAAGGCAATTTTCAGGAGGGGGTTAGCCTTTAGGAAATTAGGGTGTTTGGAAAAGGCTTACGATGATTTCAAGAATGCTAGGGAGTTAAGCCAAAAAATAAGGAAATTAACAGAGAAATAGCCAGTTTGGAACAATCCCTACGTCAAACGCAAGGAGTAGATGGAGATGATTCAAGTAAGGTCAAAGGGTGCGCAATTCCAAACACTCAAGATCAAGGAGCATGTGAGCAAACAAAATCAAGTTCTAAGATGCAACAAATAAGTAAGGATAGTCAAGCAAAAGTGGGGTATGAAGGAATGCCTTGCGTCAAGGAAGCTAGTGAAAGTATGGAGGTTGATATTATAAAGGATTCTATAGTCCATAATGGAGGGCATATTGGTAACAAAGGGGCAGGTAATAAGGTTATCTATGTCAATAAAAGGAGACCTGGAATGTATTTAAAATTATCACAAGAAGATGTACTTAAGCTTAAGCAAGGGAGAAATTTGTATGTTTATCACCCCCACTCAATGTCTCTTATGAAGGCCCATAACCTTATTTCAAAATCAAACATATCGATGGTGGCTCATCGAACACCATCGGAGTTGCCGGAAATAATGGACATGGATTTTGCATCCCCTCGAGAAAAGTGTGAGGCGCAAGCAGAGATCATGGAGGACACTAATTGTTGTGCTCATCAATCTGATTTGGAATAGTCGGTGATTCTTGGAAAAGATGAAGTGAAGAAAGCATCCTTTTTAGGGCAGAATGTCACCAACTACATTAACCAGTCTGGAACTTAGAAGGAAGATACAGAGATGCAACAAATCTCAGCAGGTGAAGCAGCCCAACAGAAGGTGGATTATAAAGAAGAGCCAATTACAGGGTTATCGTCTAAGGGATACGTTTCATCAGTAAATCCAATAGTGTCCGCAAAGAGGAAAGCATCTAGAGAAGCTAGGATGAGAGCTCTTAGAATTGTCAGGTCTAATATGCACAAGGAGGTTCTCAATGTCAGCTCGAGATCACGCAAAAGTCTGTCCTCAGGGAATCCAAGAACGAGTAGCTTTCAACATGCAGCATTAAGGATTCGTTCCCCCGTGTTGGTTGCAAGCGAAAGTTAGTAGGGTCCATTCCCTTAGAAGTGATCCCCTCTCCCTCTAAGAAGTGTATTATTAGTGTGATGTCCTACAGTATGTGTCCTAGGAATAAGGAGTCGATCCATGATATGATTTGTGGTCACTTGTCAGAGTTCATGGGGTAGTGTTGGAAATACATCATCAATATTGAATCAAGGGGCCTGATTATCAGTCCAGGCCTGCTTATTAGTCCAGCCCAACTGCATTCTCTCTTAGCTTAGTTTCCTAGTAATAATGTGATGAGGTGTAAGGGAGTAGTGATTGTACTGTCACTCTAGGTAATTTCCTTCTTGTTTCCTAGGTACTTTATTACCGTTTTAGCTATTTTGTCATCTAGTATTGCTGCTATTGTACTAGGGAGGTTATATATACAGCTAGGGTGAAAAGGCAAAGATCAATTTTGGGAATGCAACATTCTCTCTGATATTCTCTCTGATATTCTCTGTGTGCTTTTATCCTTTCCTGCTCATATTATTTCACTCATCATGGTATCAGAGCTGCGTTACATATAAAAGCATACACAAAAGAGAAATTTGTCAAGTTGCAAAACAAAGATTAAATCTTTGTTTAAACCTCAGTTCTAAAACTGTGACTGTTCTTCTGCAATCAGCACAATGGCAAAAGAAAAAATTGCTTTGTCTGATATCCAACACCCTTTGTATCTCCACCCTTCTGAAAACCCAAACTCCTTCTCAATAGAGAAACTTCAAGGATCTGGTGATTACAGAGGCTGGCGCAGGTCTATGGAAATCTCTCTTGCTGCAAAGAGGAAGCTAGGATTCGTTACTGGTGTGATAAAGAAGGATGCTGATGATTCTGCAAAGGCAGACCAATGGGACACATGTAGGGGTGTGCACAAACCGGTCCGGACCGGAATTTGGACCGGACCGGACCGGAATTTGGACCGGACCGGACCGGACCGAGATTCCGGTCCGGTCCCCAATCCATCGAAAATCGGGATTCCGGTCCACCGGTCCGGTCCGGTCCAAACCCGGAAAATTCCGGTCCGAACCGGTTGGACCGGAATTTCTATTATTTTGGTAAAAAAAAAAAATTTATATGTTAAAAAAAAATTAAAAGGTAGAAAGTTAGAAACTTAAAAAATCTACTATTTATTCTTTTAGGATTATTGACATTAAAATTATTAATTTTTAATGTATATAATTTATAAATATATTTAAATAAAATAAAAAAGATTTTTTTTTTTTAAAAAAAAAATTCCGGTCCAAGAGGTCGGGACCGGACCGGACCGAAAAATTCCGGTCCAGACCGGACCGGACCGGAATTTTTCCGGTCCGGTCCCGGTCCGGAAAAAACCCCGGATTCCGGTCCACCGGTCCAGCCGGTTCCGGTCCGGTCCGGTCCTGGACCGGTGCACACCCCTAGACACATGTAATAACATGGTCATAGCCTGGATACATGCGTCTGTCTCTGAACAGATCAAGAAAACCATTCGGTATTACAACACTGCAAAAGAAGTGTGGAAACATCTTGAATCCATGTACAATGTTACTAATGGATCAAGGAAATACAAACTTGAAAAAGATTTGTATGAAACAAAACAGAATGAGTCAAAAATTCATGAATATTACATTGTAATGAAGGGGCTGTGGGAGAAGCAAGACTCTCTCAACATTTTGCCACCTATTACAGAAATGACACCTGAGGTAAATGAGTTTGTAAGGGCTCTGAATGCTCAAAAGGAGGAGCAAAGGCTCTTTTAGTTTCTGAATGGCCTTCATGAAGGGTATGGAGCACAAAGGAGTCAGTTCCTGATGCAAACACCTCTGCCAAGTGTTGAAACTGTATGTGCATCTCTTCAACAAGAGGAAATGCAGAGAGATATCCTAGATATCTCCAAGCTAAGCATTGAGTCCTCTCGCTATGTATAGCATGGGACAACAAGTGAAGGTTTGCCGCTCTGTGGGAAGAAAAACCACACAGCAGAAGTATGCTGGAGTGTTGTAGGGTATCCTAAGGGACGCTCTAAGTACAAGAAAGAAGTGAGAAACTCAGGAAAAGATGCAGGAAAGACTGGAGATGGAAACAGATGGAGTAAGAATAGAGCTTATGGGCAAAAAATTTGCTGGAAATGCTCAAGGAATGGAGAACACACAGATGCTCACTTTACAACAAATAGCACAGTTGCTGAAACTCATTCCATCTAGCAGCAACCCTGGCTCAGAAAGTGAGGAAGAAATTGATGCTGGATTTGCAGGTATGATAACTTGTTGTTCTGCTGTTGTTTACTTGAAAAATTGGGTAATAGACACAGGAGCATCGGATCATATGGTGAGTGATGTAAAAATGTTGAATAATGTCATGAAAACACACAAAAAACCTGGTATCAACTTACCAAATGGAACAGCTGTGCATATATCTCACACTGGTGATATTATGCTGAAAAATGGGTTGATTTTGAAAGATGTGTTGTGTGTGCCTGATTTTAAACACAACTTGTTATCTGTAAACAAATTGATACAGCACAACAAGTGCAGTGTAAAATTCTTTCATGACATGTGTGTGATTCAGGACTCTCAAACTCAGAAAATTAAGGGGGTTGGAAGAGCTCAGAATGGACTATACTTCCTGATAGAAGTACCAACTGAGCAGATGATGGCTGATGCAGAGAAGAAGTGCTTGGTTTTGAAAGAAGAAGAAAGAAGAAATGCTGAGAAGAAAGTAGGGAAAGAAAGCTTGATTGACAAAGTAAATTTAAAAAGTGTCAATCATGTAGCTAGTAGGGAAGAAAATTATGCTCTATGGCATAATAGATTAGGACATGCACCACTGAAAAAACTGAAAATGATAGGATGTATCTCTGAAAGTTTTGATAAATCAAAATGTGTGTGTTTAACATGCCCTATGGCTAAATTTACAAAGCTTCCCTACACTGCATCTGAATTCATAGCTAATGAAGCATTTGATTTAATACACCTAGATATTTGGGGACCTTACAAAGTGAGTACTAGAAACAAACACAGGTACTTCATGACCCTGGTGGATGATCACACCAGAGCAACTTGGGTGTATTTACTAAAACTCAAGTCTGAAAGCTTGGAAATAATCAAGCTATTTAGCAACTTTGCTGAAAATCACTTTGGGAAAACCATCAAAACCATCAGGTCAGATAATGCCCTGGAGTTTGATGATGGACCATGTAGGGAATTCTTTGCAAAAAAGGGAATTGTGCACCAAACTAGCCGTGTGGGACCGACCACGCAGAATGGGAGAGCTGAAAGGAAACACGTAAATGTGCTTGAGATGGCAAGAGCTCTTAGGCTCCAAGCTGGGTTACCTTTGACATTCTGGGGAGATTGTGTTTTGACTTCTGTGTACTTAATAAACAGGCTTCCTAGTACTGTTATTGGGAACATGACACCCTATGAGAGGTTGTTCAAAAAAAGGCCCACATACAACCACATTAAAACATTTGGATGTCTAGCTTTTGCTAGCAATCCAGCTAGAGACAAGGACAAATTTGTCTCAAGAGGTGTGCCCTGTGTATTCCTAGGGTATCCTAATGAAAAGAAGGGATACAAGTTACTGAATCTGATCAATCATCAAATCTTCATTTCAAGAGATGTGAAGTTTGTGGAACATATTTTCCCATACAACAAACACAACAATCCTAACTACCTTCAACCCATACCTACACCAATGCCTAACATCACAAATCAACCTACAAAAACAAACACCTATCCTGACTGTGATCTCTCAATAGACACAGATCCTGAAAATGAACATGACACACCTGAAAATCAACCACCTGAACCTAGATCATCTGATTTCACCAGGGAAACTACTCCATCTCCTGAGAGAGAAATTCCTGCACCACCTGATCCAGTTGCTCCCAGAAAAACTAGTAGAGTTACAAAGCAACCAACTTGGTTGTCTGAATATGTAACTCAATTTCAACAAGGAAAGAAACAACATGAACCTACTGCTCTCCATACTGTAAGCCAATCTGAGGCCTCTTATGCTTTTACAGCTTTTGTTAATCAGGTTGTGGATCGCGGATGCACCCTACTCAGTTCAAGGCAGTTGTTCAAGAAGAAAAATGGGTTCATGCCATGAATGAAGAATTGAAAGCATTAGAAAGCAACAATACCTGGACCCTCACTGAGTTGCCCTCTGGTAAAAAGGCCATAGGATGTAAATGGCTTTACAAAACCAAGTTCAACCCTGATGGGTCTGTAGATAGAGAAAAAGCAAGACTGGTGGTGCTTGGAAATAGGCAAAGGAAAGGCATAGACTATGAGCAAACATTTGCTCCAGTAGCCAAACTCACTACAGTAAGATCATTACTTGCAGTTGCAGCTCTGAAAGGATGGAAAGTGTGCCAAATGGATGTGAAGAATGCATTCTTGCATGGTAGCCTTGAAGAAGATGTGTATATGCAGCCTCCACCTGGATATGCAGGGCATGGCATTCCTATCACTAAGGGTCAGGGGGAGCATGTCTCTCACACTCAAGTCTGTAAACTTCAGAAATACTTGTATGGATTGAAACAGGCACCAAGACAGTGGTTTGCCAAGCTATCCACTGCCTTGCAAGCCTATGAATTCACTCAGTCAAAGGCTGACTACTCCCTATTTACAAAGCAGATCCAACACTCCTTTGTTAGTGTGCTTGCTTATGTAGATGACCTTCTGCTAGCTGGCAACAATGAGTCACTCATTAATGACGTCAAACAATTCTTATCATCTCAGTTTCACATGAAAGATCTAGGTATCATCAGATACTTCTTGGACATAGAGGTGGATAGAACTGAACAAGGCATCTTTTTGTCTCAGAAGAAATATGTGCTTGATCTCTTGAGAGAATTCAACATGTTGAATGTGAAGGGACTAAAACTCCCTATGGACCCTCATGTGAAACTTCTCCTTGACTCAGGTAATCCCCTACCTGATCCATCTATCTATCAACACCTTATTGGGAAGTTGATATATCTCACCATCACAAGGCCTGATATAGCCTACACAGTTCATACTCTGAGTCAGTTCATGCACAGCCCCACAAGTGTCCATATGCAAGCTGCGAGAAGGGTCTTAAGGTACTTGAAAACCTCTCCAGGCCAAGGTGTATTACTTGCTTCCAACTCTGCTGCCATACTCACTGCATACTCAGACAATGATTGGGCAGGATGTCCCATTTCAAGAAAATCTACTACTGGCTTCTGTGTCCTTCTTGGAAGGTCTCCTATATCTTGGAAAACTAAAAAACAAAATGTTGTGGCAAGATCCACCGCCGAGGCTGAATACGAGCCATGGCTCTCACCACATGTGAAGTTGTGTGGCTCACTCACTCT
Source organism: Beta lomatogona (assembly GCA_947646795.1). Lineage (NCBI taxonomy): Eukaryota > Viridiplantae > Streptophyta > Magnoliopsida > Caryophyllales > Amaranthaceae > Beta > Beta lomatogona. The sequence continues at coordinate 217,932 of CANSNZ010000065.1, read as the reverse complement.
TAAAGGACCTTGGAGTTCGGTTCAATGATCCAGTCAATCTCGAGATGTGATAATCAAGCTGCACTATCTATTGCTGTGAACCCAGTTCATCATGAAAAGACCAAGCATGTGGAGGTGGACTGTCACTTTGTGAGAGACAAAGTAACACAACAAGTAATCAAACCCACCTACATCTCCACTCATGAACAACTAGCTGATATTCTCACCAAGAGCCTGCCTGTTGCTAAACATCAACAGCTGCTCCACAAGATGGGAGTTCAGCCTCACTCTTCACTCTCATCTTGAGGGGGAGTGTTGGAAATACATCATCAATATTGAATCAAGGGGCCTGATTATCAGTCCAGGCCTGCTTATTAGTCCAGCCCAACTGCATTCTCTCTTAGCTTAGTTTCCTAGTAATAATGTGATGAGGTGTAAGGGAGTAGTGATTGTACTGTCACTCTAGGTAATTTCCTTCTTGTTTCCTAGGTACTTTATTACCGTTTTAGCTATTTTGTCATCTAGTATTGCTGCTATTGTACTAGGGAGGTTATATATACAGCTAGGGTGAAAAGGCAAAGATCAATTTTGGGAATGCAACATTCTCTCTGATATTCTCTCTGATATTCTCTGTGTGCTTTTATCCTTTCCTGCTCATATTATTTCACTCATCAGGTAGTTTGTGTGTCCTTATTTGTGTACTTATTGTTAAAAAAAAAAAAACAGAAGAAATATTTGCTAATTGAAAAACTTATAATTCATGGAAGGAATAGGGAGATATGGTGGGGGAAGATTCAGAGAACGAGATGACAACGTCGAAGACAGTTAAAGCTGTGATTTGGAGTATGTATTATAGGCCCAATAATTATTAATCTGAATCCAGACATATTTTAAGCCCATTGATACGATCCACTCAACGCGTTTTCCCGGCCACTTGATTGTGAAACACTGAAACTTTACCAGGATATGCTGACATGGAGTAGAAGAAAATAAAATAATAAAAAAGAAAAAAGCTGACATGGAGTAAATTCGTGAGTTAATAGCCTAATTAGTTTATTTTGTTCTGGAGTGTGGTGTTTAATAGTGCCTGTCTCTTTGTCTAAATGTTGTTTCTGTGTTGGTGGCAGTTGGTCAGAACTCTGGGATTATAGTTTTAGTTTTTGGAGTACAATCTTACTACTATCACTTTTTAGTAGTTTTTTTTTTCCATGAAGAGTCACAAGAGCAAATAACTTTGATGAGATTTAGGCCCCGTTCTTTTGGATTGAACTGGGTTGAACCGAACTAAATTGAACGGAACTGAACTGAACTGAACTGAAATGCATATAGTAACTGAACTGAACTGAAAATAAGTCCAAAAGAACAGGACCTAAATCTCAGGTTTTTAACATCACTTGTTAAGATTTCACACTACTAAACTAGTTGACATCCACATCACTTGGTAAATTTAATTGCCACAACAAACGAACCATACTTTTTTTCTTTTTCTATTTTGTGTGTAAGAGCCAAGAAGTTCTAAAGTATCTTATATTAAAAAGAGGTCTTAATTATGAGACAATTTATTTTTACGTGAGCACCAACAAGGCTTAGCCTGATATTAAAGGTTTGGTCTAATAATGATCAAACTCTACTAGGAGCTCTTTTTTTGGGGGGGTGAGGTTTCCTTTACCATTTCACCTCCCTCTCTCGAAATCTGACCTGGCTGATTATACATATGAGAGGTGTCAGTTTAATAGGGTCTTTTATCTTACCTATCTAAAAAATAAAATAATTTTTTTTAACGTGGGCCCTTTGATGATTTGATTAATGTGATGATGTAATAAATGGCAATTATAATAATCTATTATATAAAGGAACTCTTGTGGACTTACTGTCCACATAAAGTTATAGAAATACCCTCTAAAACACAAACTCAACTTTATCATTTTTCTTAAAAAAAAACTCAAACACCCTAATTATGCAACAAATTATTACCAACTCCCTTCCTCTTCTATCATCATAAACTGTTATACAAACTCAATTTTATCACCTTTTTATTATTAAAAAAAACACAACTAACATTTAAATTTAGTTACTTTGTAATTAAAATTTTGCACTATTTAGATGTTTGCTAAATACTTCACAAATTATGTCAAATTTTTGTTCTGAGAAACTTTTTGAATAATTTTTCTTACATGTTATTTGAGGTTATTAGATGTAATACAATTTAGTTTTATTTTGTTACTATCACACACATCGCGTGCATATAGGACTAGTGAATTTATATATAGAGTCTAAAGTCAATATTTTTATTTAATTAAAATATCAAATGGCCACTAATTAAAACAAAAAAAAATATAATTTTTAAAGATACCATGTTTCTTTCTTAGCAGAGAAGATAGGGCAGGGTAATAATGTTTTATTTTATCAGACGCCTTCATTAATTATTAGTTTAGGAGGATTTTGCCACAAAAAAAAAATCCCAGAATTCTTATTTCCACTAATCTTTTAACTCTATGGAATCTCTTTGCAACCATACAATCCTTAAGCCATCCCATTCCCCACCACTCTAAATATAAGCTCAAATTACTAGTTTAATATTGCTTCCTCTGCTTTTTTTTTTTTACCTTTCTCAATAAAAATCTTGACACTATTCATACTTAGAGAGAATCTTCTAAAATTTTCTCAATTTATAAGAAAAAATATAGTCATGTGGGGTCTTATTTGATTCGTCTCAATTAGTACTTTATTAATATTCAATCGTTATAAATTTTACTAATATATAATGAAAAATTTATAAGTTCTAAGAGGTGTATTGGGAGACACGCACAGAAAAATGAGAATGATAAAAGAAACTGAGGGAATACTCTCCAACTTTTCTAGAATAAAGGCCATATAGAAACAAAAGATATTATGTGCAACTAATTATGTGCAAATTCAAACGAGGACCTTACTTCCTTTGTCATATAGAAGTAGTAGTAGTATCATTTTTAAAAGATATTAAGTGTGCAATTTCAATAAGTATATTGCTTGAAAAAAAGTACATAGCTTCAGCCTTCACACCCGAAAAGCACCGACGCAAACAAAAACCGGCATAATAAAACATGATCGCCAAAGAAGACATACACTTAAATTGTTTGTGGGTGGCCCTTCTTTTCAGTAGTGGAAAGATCTCTTGTAGTAATTTGTTAATTGTTATAAAAACATAACAATAACATATTTTTTCATCAGTATCATTTTTCTTTAATTACTTTGGGTTGACAAACAATTACATTAGTAGCTCCTCCGTTTCTAATTAACTTACACACTTTATCTTTCAGCATATTCAATAAAAAAGTCAAAAAGTTCAAAAAAGAGAGGAAAAGTATGAGAAAGAATAAAAAGTAGTCAGAGTCCAAAAATAACATCACATAGAACTGTAGAAGTTTGATTGGATAAAAGGTGTGTGGGAGGAGGGGCATATTTTAGAATGGTATTATAAGAACAATATGTAGATTAAAAAGAAAATAATTAACCAAAATGAACCATTTGTAGATTAAAGAGATACATAGGGACTATGATGTGTGAAATTTTCCAAACCCGAAGCCTTAATGTAAAGCATTGAATATAATTCAAAAAAATTGTTAGTTAGGGATACTCTCTCCGTTTCATTTTAATTTACTCACTTCACTTTGGGGGAGAACCAAGGAGAAAGTGCAAAAGTATGAGAGAGAAACTGAAAAGGTGGAGAGAGAAATTGAAAAGTGAGAGAGAAATAAAAAACTGGGTTAAAATATTAAAAAGTGGACGACATGGGTGGAAAAAGAGGAGAAAGTAGATGTGACATGTTACCAAAAATAGATAAAGCAACAGTGTGTAGATTAAAAAGAAACGGACCAAAAAGGAAAGCGTGTAGATTAAAAAGAAATGGAGGGAGTATATGTTAAACTTTACGTGTCAGTTATAATTTTCATAACACATATGTAATCCTTACGGCTGCATATATCATCTCCCTTTTTCTTATACTGTAATAGTGTCGTCGAATATGTTTTCGGACTACTCCCTTCGTTCTTGTTTGATTTTTAGTTTGGCTTTTATTGTGTCTTAAAAAGGTTTAAATTAGAAAAATCATAAGAATTTATGAGAGTAAAATTCCTTTCAGTTCACTCAAACAATTACGTCCTCCGTGTCTAATTAGCTTACACACTTTATCTTTCAGCATAACCAATAAAAAAGTCAAAAGTATAAAAAAAGAGGAAAAATATGAGAAAGAATCAAAAAATATTAGCCAGAGTCCAAAAAGAACATCACATAGAAGTTTGATTGGATAAAAGGTGGGGGGCACATTTTACAATGGTATAAGACCAATCCGTAGATTAAAAAGAAAATAACCAAAAGGAATTGTTTGTAAATTAAAGAGATACATAGGGAGTATGATATGTGAATAATTTTTATTACAATTTTCATATGTGCAACCCGAAGTCTTAATGATAAGCATTGAATATAATTTCGAAAAATTTGTTAGTTAGGGTTATATGTTAAGACTTTCACGTGTCAATTATAATTTTCATAACACATGTGTAATCCTTAGGGCTGCATATATCATCTCCATTTTTCTTATACTATAATGATGTCGTGCAATATTTTTTTCGGACTACTCCCTTCGTTCTTGTTTGATTTTTTTAGTCTTGGATTTTGCCTTTTTATATTAATTTTTAATACGAAAGTAAATTATACCCTCATTACTTAATATTGAGTTTTATTACAAATTGAATTTATAGCTTGGTGGTTGGGTAATTACATTCTAAGTAAGTCGTTAGGGATTTAAAGCCTCATACAAACCTTTTTCAATGAGCAACATAATTGGGAATTTAGTATGATGTAAGGTCAGGGTATCCAAACCTTTTAAGCAACATTTTAGATGCTAAAAAGAATAACGACGTTGCCAACAAAATAATATAAAAGAACAATGACATGTCACAAGTGACATGTGCGAGCTTCATGTCATATGTAAGTGTAACGCATGGCGGACTTTAAAATACCATGTCGTACATGACATGTGACGAGCTTCAAATGCTCCTCACATATGTTAATAATATATAGATTTTTCATACTTCACAAATAAATAAAAGTTGTTAGCAATTTCAACCATGTCTCGTTATATTTGAATGTTTTCAATTATTAATTAACTCAACATAGTCCTAATGTCAGAGGTATTTTCTTGACGTATGATAACATGACTTATAACATGTTAAATATGTGTAAAAGTAAAAAAAAAAAAAAACATTTCTAGCAATTACTTCCTATTTTTCTTTCTTTTATCTATCTCCTTTTGATTAGCACACTCTCCGTTTTTCACAAATAAATTATTTGGCGGATTAAGAAAAGGAATTTACAATACCTGAATAAGTGAATATTAGATATACAATAGGCTATAAGTTTAGAATGTGTGATAAAATCACCATACTACAATGCACAAGCATAATTAATATCGTCATTTATTTGTTGCACTAATTATTTTTTTCTAAAAGCATGACAAGTTGATCAACAATATCTTTTAAAAAATATAAAATCCCCTGAAAAAGAAAATAGTAATAAAATTATGTGATGGTTACAAGAAACAGCCAACCATAAAAATGGTAGTAGTAGTACTACCGTTGCAAAGAATGAAGAAGGTTTTTTGGTGCAAAAAGAATGAAGCAAAAGATGGTAGTAATACAAAACCCCCCGAACTGCCAAAGAATAAAAAAATAAACCAAACAAAACAGTATTGACAAAGCGTGGTTGCGTAGCAAAACCCCAGGACCTTTATTTGATCGTAACAGCCGGGGAAAGCTCACGGCGCATTAATAGCTCAAACACCCACCAAGCTCAACATTTTTTTATTACATTGCTTATAAGTGTTTAATGCACTTTTATGTTTTTTCTGGCAGCAGTTTCATTATGTATTTATTTTAAAAAAATAATGAAAACTTTCCTTTAAAAAAAACATGTCATGTTTTTTTTGTCCGAGAGGATCCCATCAGAGCGCCTTTTACTTCTAATAGACTATAAACTAGATAAAAATTATCCTTAATGAGTCCGTAATCCCATTTTATTCATCAAGGTTCGGGTAGAGAACAAAAGATCTTGAATGACCGATCCAACAGAACAACTCAAAATATAAAGAAGTATCATCAATTTCTTCATGCTCGTTCTAACTGCTAAGTTCTACAATTTAATATAAACAAATACATAATATACTACCTCGGTTTTTTAATACTATTAACATATTTTTTAATCAATGGCCAATCAGATTTAATATTTAATGGGTTCAAACACATTTGACAAATTTTATTGGGGTCAATTGGTCCATTTTTATTTAAAAATATTGCAAAATCCAAAATTACATACTTATCTTCTTATAAACTAGATGAGTCTTGTATCACTCTATTTCCTTCTCGTTGGTTCATTTATCAATTTCTTAGAGCTGAACATATTAGTCCGACCCGAATTTTTCCCTGGCTTGGGAAGTTTTTTTGGCCCTGTTACGAGCCTGGCCCGACCCGTTATTTGACTTGGGGACGGATTTTGGGCAAGCCGAAATGACTATTCAGTCTAAATTTAGGTATGACTCGATTTTGGCTCAAAAAAGCCGTTATTTTTTGCCCGAAATAGCGGGTTTTTGGCACAAAAAATTGGCCCGAATTTAGGCCCAATTCGCCCCAACTATTGGGTATTTATTAGGAGGGGTCCGGCCCGAACCCGATCCGACTCGCTATTTGATCACCTCTCCAATTTGTTTTATGTTACAACTAGCATTTTGGCCCGGGCGATGCCTCGGGTCAGTTACAATAAATGAACATTTTTCATTTTTTTGTCCATTAAGAAATTGAAATATTCATGTCATGACGTGATAAGTAAAAAAATCTGAAAGGTTTGAGTTTGAAATAATAGCTTAATAAGAATTGTGGTAAAATAATATGACATCAATAATCTCTTGTTAGTTAAGTAATAAGAGTGTTAGAGATATATATACTTGTTTAAGTCTTTTTAGTTAAGTATAATTATTAAAAAGACTTTATCATAATGTATTTGAAACTTTAGACAATAAAGCTATAATGTATTGATGGTTAAGCTCTTACTTTTCATTTCAAAGGTCACGTGTTCAATTCCTTACAGTTACACAATATTTATAGAATGCCACGTGACACATCGACTTCCTTATGCACGCCTTTTGATATATTTCCATAGTTTTTTGATTAAAAACCAAAGGTTGTACAATTAATTATACAAGCTATAAAATAGTAATTTTTCATTATAAAACTTTTTGATTACTTGTTGGTGATAAATGCTAAATAATCACAAATATGAGATACGTTATGTTTGGTCAATATAGATTCTACTAGATTAACGGGACACACTTGTTTATTTTATACCTCTACTAACTTCTTTGATTCAGTTATGTTTGATTAAATTTCACTGTTTCTCCGCAAAACCAGTGGAAAATGTCACCATCACTTAATCAACTAAATTTTCTTCACCACTCCATCTTTTCACCAAAAACCCACTTGTATCAATTTCTTTTTAAGCTCACACCCACCTTCTTCTTCTTCTCTCTCTTTCCTACTTCAACTTTTATGCAAGTATATTTTCTTGTATGATTAAAAAGAATGCACACCAGCTGTTCGATGAATTGCTTCTGAACATCAAAAAGCTTGAAAATTAAGTTTTAATGGAAGACCAACTTTCTAAACAAACATCAGTTTTTGGGATACGATTATGGGTTGTGGTTGGAATTGCTGTAGGAGCCGCCATTGTTGTCTTCCTTTTTCTTATGTCTCTTTGGCTCATCTCAAAACGCAACACTAACAAGTCAAAACGCAAGACAGAATCTCAAATACCCACCACAAATACAACAACAATAATCCCAGTTTTATCAAAAGAAATTCAAGAGATTACTACTGTTGCAAAACAATCCGACCCGTTAAATGACCCGAATAGAATTATGGGTGCTGAGAATCAAGCGTTGATTTTGAAAGCAGGTGGTGAAGAAAGGATCCAAATTGAGATCATGGGTCAGAATAAATTGGGTGGGTCATCGTCGGTGGGTCGGAATTTGGTGGATCATCCAGGCCCAAATGTGGTTCCTGAGGTTTCTCATTTGGGTTGGGGTCGTTGGTATACTCTTAGAGAGTTAGAGGTTGCTACAAATGAGTTTTCTGACCAAAATGTCATTGGTGAAGGTGGTTATGGTATTGTTTATTATGGGGTTTTAGATGATAATACCCAAATTGCTGTCAAAAACTTGCTTAATAATAAGTGAGTGTTTTTATGTTACTACTAATTTCTTACTTTCTTTGGTTGATTTCCATCTATAACTTGTTTGGTAAATGCATGTCTGTGGGAAATTTGTTGCATTCAGTGTTTAGTGTTTTTTATTTATATGGGTGTAAGAGAGCGGCTAAGCGCACTGATGTAGATGGGATTCGATCCTAGGTCCCCGATACAACTTCCCACTAAACTAGATGACATCGACTACATTAAGTGCTTAGTGATTGTTTACTAATTAGTTCCTTGTTGCTTGGAGTGGTTGTAGGAGGTTAGGTTTTGTATATTTGGGTTATTGTTCTTTTTTGTTAATTGTCTTTGTTTTTTTAGATTTGTAAATTGATGGTTGATTTGTTGTGTTATCATTCAATTGAGATAGAACTTGAATTTGATTATCAGGGGACAAGCTGAGAAAGAATTTAAGGTTGAAGTGGAAGCGATTGGAAGAGTTCGGCATAAGTGCTTAGTTAAATTGTTGGGTTATTGTGCTGAAGGAGCTCAAAGGTACTATGTCTGCTGATTATTAAGTTTTTTCTGCTGATTTCAAGGATATTCTTATTGTCTTTCTGAAATGTACTACTTATTTTGTGTAGGATGCTTGTTTATGAGTATGTAGATAATGGAAACTTAGAACAATGGCTTCATGGGGACGTAGGTCCTTGTAGTCCGCTTACATGGGAGATCAGAATGAACATCATCCTGTGTACAGCAAAAGGGTATAATCTTGTTTACTACTACGCCTTTTTTCTTTATATTTTCTGCTTGTGTTGTGGCGTTTCATTGCTATAAGTTGGCCACTAAATGACATTTTCAGGCTAACTTACCTTCACGAAGGACTTGAACCTAAGGTTGTTCATCGGGATATAAAGTCAAGCAACATATTGCTTGACAAGCAATGGAATGCTAAGGTTTCTGATTTTGGGCTTGCGAAACTTCTTGGCCCGGAGCACAGCTACGTAACAACTCGTGTAATGGGAACATTTGGGTACGCAGTCACTCTCCTGTTGACTTGTTTTGATACAAGCGTATCAATATGTGCTAATTTTGAAGTGTAATCTATTTGTAGCTATGTTGCCCCGGAGTATGCAAGTACAGGGATGTTGAATGAAAGGAATGATGTTTATAGTTTTGGGATCCTCATTATGGAAATTATCTCTGGAAGAACCCCAGTTGACTATAGCCGGCCTCCAGCAGAGGTGATAGATCTCTACTGGTTTCTCTGTACTTCAAACACTTTCCATATCTGACTTTCATCATGTTAAACATCTTGAAATTCAGGTGAACTTAGTTGACTGGCTTAAGATGATGGTTACAAATAGGAATCCAGAGGGAGTGGTGGATCCGAAGCTATCTGAAAAACCAACCTCCAGATCACTCAAGAAAACTCTGCTGGTAGCCTTGCGTTGTGTTGATCCCAATGCACAAAAGAGGCCAAAAATGGGACAAGTTGTACATATGCTTGAAGCCGAACAAGATTCTTCCTTTAGAGATGTATGTATCCTGAACTATTTCTTGTTTTTTTTGGATTTTGATTATCTGTTCTTCGTGTGATACAAAGCTGGGAAGCTCTGTTGTACGCGAAACCTTTTTGAGACCGGCATTTTTGTAACTGACACTGAGAAACGCGTTTCAAAACGCTAGAAACTGTTCGGCAGAGAAATAAATGTAGCATCAATACGAGTTCAAATTTTAGATTCAATGGTTGATAGATTAATTGGTGGAGAAAAGTTATGACACCTTGGCCAGGGGTTTCGACAATTGAACAAAGGGAGCTCTAATTATTAACTTCTTCTCACAAACAATTTTTATATCAAAAACTATATTGGAAATTAACGTTGCCTAATTTGAGAATTTGTGTTTTCTAGTTTCCCCGCTTTCCTTTCCGTTTTCGTGCAACATAGGCTGTAATTGGATTTGCAATAATACACCATCTGTCCATCCATGATGATAGGAAGAAAGCACTATATTCTGTGAAGTTTCATTTTTCTTTCCACTGCAAGTTTGTTTTATTTGTTTGTCAATTCTTACATCTCAGGACCGAACACGAACATCAGTAAGGACACAAATTGAGAGTCAAAAAGAAGCATCGGGACCAAAGCAGGCGAACGAGTAGTGAACGAAAAGTGAGGTAGATTTTTGAATTCTTCTTTTGCAAGTCTCCAACACGGGAAAGCATGAATATTTTGCCAATGCAACGTATGGAAGTTTCATTCGCCGTGCCATTTTTTTGTTTTAGTGTTGCACTGGCCAGTTCATTCAAGATGTCAACCTTTTTCACATCTCTTTTGTAAGCCATCTTGCCTATTCTCCTCTAAAAGGGATCTTCTCCTACCTTCCTTTACACTTATTTGAATAGCATCAATTCTATATAGACAAGTTTTGTAAAGTGAATCTTAAGTGATGCTAGTGCTTTAGAGCTGTTAAAATTGATGAATCTGGCATACTTCAAGAAATCCATCTCATATTTTTTTTTTTACAAAATCCTTATATCATGTCAATTGTTCTTTGTAATAGATTATACAGTATACACTTTTATAATGTATGGTATGATATAATAACGAAAAGAATTTATGTGTTGGCCCCCTTGGCGTTGAGCCTTTTCTTTTCAAAATGAGCAACATAAGAGTTACTTTGGTACTCTATTATTATACTGGCCCATCTTTTGGTAATTGATCTTTTTGCCATTTTTTCTCGTTGGCCTTATTTAATACTCCTACTTAATTAGAGCCGTTTGGTTAGCTAGAGCTTATAAGTCATCTTTTTGGCCAAAATGAAAAAACCAACTGGAGCACCTTTTTTCATGGATCAAAACAATCCATAAGGGCTTACTAAAATTATCATTTTGCTAGGTTGATAGTATGCATAAAGTGATTTTATATAAATTTTTGACAAGTTACTGGTATATTGGAGATTCTGCAGAAAAATATGGATGTTTTGGAAAGTTTTTTTTTTTTCATGAGATTACAGAAAATGTAGCTTGGGTCCAATGGTATGGCTTCCTATCTCTCACATGGGAGACCAAGGTTCAAATCTTGGTGAAAGCAAATATCAATGTTTGGAGGGGGTTTGGGGATTGTTGGGCCTCTGTATGTGACCCCGTGCGAGGGCAGTCCAGAAGAAATTCTTCTTACCATGAGTTTCCGAAAGGGGCCCCCAAAAAAAAAAAAAAAAGATTTGCATATTATAGTGATAATATAGTAGTTTCTCAAATGTATGAGCTCATAGTTTATGCAGGAAAATGGTGTACATTTTATGCTTTGCATCAACAGAATTATTCGATCTCCACTGTAGCCATACTTTACCAAGTTCCCCTTCTTTTTTTTGTGGCTTTATCCCCAGTCCATACTGTCTTGCGAATTACTTTTTGGATCAAAGGCCTGCTTTCGTTTACATTATGTTGCTTGTCCTCTATAAAACATTATCAAGTGGGAATTAATTAAAGTTCAAATTATGTTGCTCAAGGGAGACCAAGCCACAAAAACTGTTCCAAAATAGTGAAGTTCAATCGATTGAGGTTAAATCTTGTCAACTTTGAACATTATCGACCATTATTGTTAATCACTAAATAAGACATACACTTCTAAAATGATAAAGCTTTAAATTGAATTTATTTTATATGACGAATTAATGATCAAAATGGACGATGTTATGGGTAGTTAACGGCTTAACGCCAAATGTGACATTCCTTCACCTTTTCAATTGCAACATATTGACTTTAATACTTGTCAATGTACAAGTTTGACTATTAGTAATTACTTATTAGTAAAAGTTCAATTTTTTTATAATTTTTATAAAATATACATTGAGATAATTCAACATCCTACAAAGTACATACTAATATTAGTTTCTATATTAGACACAAAAATTTCAGCCAAAACTAATATATAAATGCTGTAAAAGTCAAAATATTGCAACTAAAAAGGACGAAGAGAGTATTAGTTTGGAATGAAGTCATTAATAGTTGGTAGCAATAGGCTAAATATATGTTTAGTACTCTGGCATTTCCTAAACAACAGAAAATCAAATGATTAATGTCAATTTGTCATGAATTAGGTAGAATTCTCAAAAGAAGGATCACAATTTTCTCGTACCATCCCCACCCTTTTTGGGGTCAATTATCTGATTAATGTAAGAATTCATCTTAGTCCCTTTTATCACAAACAACTCTTGTACCCTTCGAATGAAAACAAGCTTCTTTATCCTTCCAGTGCTGTCGTGGTCTTATAATTTACATCTTGTACCGCCTTTTATTATGAGAAAGGGTAACAAAGTACTTGAAAGTTGAAAGGACATCTTTCTGTTTCTACCTTGACAACTAACATGATAAGAAGCCATGGGAATTTGTCCTTGCCGCAGCCTGCAATCATTTGTACATGGTGATTGTCTGATTGGCAGAGAATTGTTTGACAACTCTCCGAGAGTTGATAACCAATAACAGCAGGAGTCCAATTTTGAGCACTAATACTTGTTAATAGTATCAAATTAGCATTTTATCCATACCTAATGACGTATTAATGTTACAACAAAAGACATTATAAGATACAAATTTTATGGTACACTGAAAGGTTTTACAGTACCAAAAATCTTTATGGTAATACCAAATACCAATGTACATGATTCGTACATAAAAAAAAAAAGGAGAAAGAAATCGGTAAAAGACTTCAGGGTCTTGTACACAAGACCTAAGCTTTGAGTTTAATTAGCATGTAATGAATAAGGAATTCCTAAGTGAAGAAAAGCATATGAAAAGGAAAACATAGAGGTTAAGGAAATATGCCAATGGGATTCTGATCTAAAAGGAATTGCATAACGTGTATAGAGACCATACAGTGATATAACATATACTACTATTACACACAGTGGGAAAAAATTGGTAAAGAGTAGCTCCATGAACCCTCACCTCCATCATAGGTGGTTGAGGCAACCATTGAGCATACAAACAATACTCAGACGATCTGACAACAGCTTACACGACTAACAATAATATCGATGTAAGCAATGATCCATACAACCAACGTTGTAAAATCTTCTGATTATCTTTATGAGCATCACTAGATTGAGTAGATGGATTCCCATTAGAGGAGGAGGATGATAGTGCTGCTGGAGGAGGAGGTGCAAGTTTCGGGATATCGCATGAGCCAAAGGTTCCACCAGCCTGTTCATATAACCAAATTATTAGAGTTACATTCTTGCTCGCATTATTGATGTGTCCATCTAGTAAGCAATAATAGATTACACTGTACACTGGCATTTTAGTAAGTTTAAATATGTAATTTTGTAAGGAAACTTTCGTACTAATGTCCATATTAATGTAACCACTCCCAACTTTCCCAACTCCCAAGTAGGTGTTTCCTTCACATGTCGTCATAACCAATCAATACCATATTGAAGGTGGTATAGAGTGATAACGAGAAATTGTGAATTAAAACACGTACTTAAGGAGTTAGGGCCAAGTAGGGTTGCAATTTGCATTTCCATGACTTTGGCATTAGACTTTCCTGGTAAATAAGATACAAACACATTACTATCACAGTATTACTGTCATTTATTACCGCCAATCAATCAGGCTGCGAGGTTTTGTATCAGACTACCAATATGTGTTAGGTTATCAACTCATCATCAAAGGATACACAAAATTACAAATCGAGAATAGATTATAGAGTAGATATCAAACCTTGCAATAGGCAATATTGTCACATCCACAAGTTAAATGACCGTTGGCTACATCAACTGCCTCTGAAGCTCCACCACCATCACTCCTCTGCAATAACAAAACCAAAGTAGCCCACACAACTTTAATTTTACAGCATTGGCTAACTACTTTAGAAAGAAGGATTCACTTAAAGATGCAGAGCTAAATACCTGATAATAGTCAACAGCAATGAAGTTGGGCCATCTTCTTCCATCTTGTTGGAAGCAGGTATTGATCATATTAATCAAGGGAGCTGAGTTCTTTGTGCAAGCTTCTGTAGAGTTGGGATTGGTTGGAAAGTAATTTACAAGAACCAAAGAGGCTGTTGTCGTGTTCATTGGCGGTGATTCACCACGGTTTGGACATGAGCCATCAATCATCCCTTCATCTCCATCTGCATCTCATCAAGAGATGATGGGTAAGTAGAAACTTCTATAGCATGTAATATTGGAAAAATAAAAATGGGAAAAGCAAAAAGACATGTTGTTTTCTTCAGCTTGCTTAATCGAATGAAGACAAAAGATTGTAATGCTTCCAGACTAAGCTTGTTTACTAATTTATTTTGCTCATACAAATTACCATTACCAGTAGCCACAAAATTCTTAACTTCCCCATTTTGTAGGCAATAAGAATTTGTACAATTTCGTGAGAAATTTTCATATCAACTTGTATAATAATACAACTATTTTCAATATGTTTTCCTTCTCAACTTCCAATAATACTCGAACATAATTTCAAAAGAGGCACTGAATAAAATATTTTCTTGTTTGAGAAAAGCAAAAACTTAAATGAAACAGTATTATCATGATTCATGAATCATGAAATCTGGCATGACAACAAGATAATCTCCTTGCAAACTCATGACCATCACCGTCTCAGTGGTGGCATTTAATCTTTAGTGGAATAACAATGAAGCATCATATTATCCCCTGAGCAGTAATTGTAAAGCCTTTAAGCTTCCCACCAACATTGACATAGCTTGGGAAAGAAGTGTGATCCTAATGCCTCAGCATACATCTCTGCATCTGAACCTAGGTTGCAGGATGAAATCTTAATCCGTATAAACAGAAAATGGACAACTCGAGAATCAAATGGGACCGTAATGGTAGAAGCATGAGATTAGGGATTTGATTCTCGTCACACTCAAGTTGCGGTACTGTGGTGGACTGGTGGTTTCTTTTGGTAAAGTTTTCTGTTATCAGGCCTAATGGTTGTACTTTTCTTGTGGGTCGAGATCCATTTATGTCCACCCACCTTACAAGGGTTGTGTGTGCCAACTGTGCGTCTATGTCTAGATAATTTCTGAAACAAAAGAAAAAAAATGAAGGACAACTCACATTGATTTTCTACCATATAGTTCCACTGATAAGCAATCCCTTCAGAGGCCTCTTTTGATTTCACAGAAGTGAAGACCAACAATCGCTGATTCTTCTGCACCATATCATCCACAGTTGGCCAATCACTGCCATCTTTAGGCATCCGAGACAGTGGAAACATGAATTTGCTGAGCCCGGCTGCATTGAAGACTTTGGTCAGGCCCATCGATGAAGTCACATAATCCTCTATAATGATTGTAACAATTTCTGTTGGGTTTGCTTGCAGAAAAGTCTGGATCTCTCTGAGAACATTAACTGCTGGTTGCTGTTATGTAGGAGTTAGATCAATCAGAAAAGTTTCACAGCCTTGCATTTAGCTTACTGACAGATAATGTAGCTTGATGGGCAATAACTTACAAATGCTGTGAAATTGAAGCACTTGCCTCCGAATGAATGGCACAACCAAATGTTACTCTGGAAGTCATACATGTCTAGCATGAGCCCTCGGACACCGTTCTGCAGGAAGATGCAGAATGTCAGACTCTTTCCTTCGATTTCTCAACACTTAAACCCTTCAGTTTCCAATATCAACATATCAAGTGTGAAAAATTGTTGGGATGCCTTGAATTTGACACTTCCAGTGTTTTAACATGGTGTTATTCTTTCTGGGCTTTCTTCGTGCAATCATGCCTAGTCCGTTTATATGATATGGAAATAATATATTAACTCCCTTATACTTAAATTTGGATCTGTCTAAACTCTGAACTCCACAAGTTGAACAAAACTTCTTCCCTACATCATGGATGTAAGTAACATAGAGATAATGACTGTTTGTCAATTTCTCTTATCTTTCTAGCATCTTTCGTAAAAATAAGAGATTTTCGCCAGAGATGCTGATTGCTGAACAGGATGAACTACGATACTTCATTTGGCAAGAACTAGTTATTTTTTAAAGCGAAGCATGTAAGCACAAAATTAGTGCCTATGTTATGTTGTTGTCTTGTTGACACTTTGGTTTATAGCTTTTTAAAACTTGATCTTCTTCCATCCAGTTTAGACATTGACATTGATATGGATCATATAACCAAAGGTAAATTGATAACCCTTTTCAGTCTTCAGGACGCCTACATCTATAATTTTGAAATGCAGTCGCTCACTGAGATTCAACTTTTGTAATAGCCATGATATTACTATCAGTAAGCTGCATGCAGAAGACACCCAAAGGCAGATAGAGGTCGACAGCTCATAAGAACAAGCCAAACCCTGAATGGATTAACTCTAGATTGGACCAAGAACCTATTGAACTGCTAAATAAACTGTTAGTTTTGGTAAACTCCCTTGATTGGAGTGATATCATTGATCACATTATATAGGTTACAACCTAACGCATATCCTAAACATATTAGGAAATCTAACTAGAATAGAATTCTAATTATACAAACTATATCCAAATATAAAAATGTTTTTATATTCTATCATAAACTTAATAGACCAATGGGCTTCTTTTCCCATTTTTCGCGACATTTTTGTAGACCTGGGTGGCATCTCTGCAGAAACTAACTGAAGGGCTAACCCAAAGCCACCGGGTTCGTACTCACGCTCAGCCAGACCTGAGCACCTAGGTCGGCTGGACTCGATTATGGTCACTGGCTACTTGTATTCAGCAATACTTTCAAATGCATAAATATCAAACTTTGGTATGAATTCTTATGAGCGTTATCATCCAGTAGCTAATTAAACAAGTAAACGCGGCAATTCCATTAATTAACAAATCTTAGTTGTTGATATTGATTATTGTTTATGACAATTGACAGGGCTTTCTAGGAAACAATATGATTAGAGGTTGTAATAACTCCACATGAGAGCAGCTTACTAATTGAGGGTTAGGTAACAGAGGATGCTTATTTTATAATCTATTAAAACTTGGCAGTCAGGAGATTTGGTAGAAAAAACAGTTTTGCTTGGTTCCTTGTAGATCAGTAAAAGCATCAAATGTGATTCCAAATACATTAAACAGAACTCTGCTGACATAGGAAATAGGAGTTTTGAGGATTCAAAACTGGGTATTGTAAGAGGAAATTAATAACATTTGTTTTTTTGGTGTCGATGATATAACAGAATAATAATATATTTACTAAAGAAAAATCTTTACCAACTTCCTGCCTCTTTCCTTCTCATGGAATATCGTCTTTTTATATTTGGGATAAAATTGCCACTCTACTATCAGCTTTTTTTTTTTTTTTTTTAGGAGAACTCTAATTCCTCCGTTCTTTTATAATTACAATATTTCCCTTATTTGGAAGTTTATCTATCTATATCTCTCTCCTCTTCACATGAATTTTTTTTAAATGTGTCAATAAGGTATGTTGCAATTATTATAGAACAGAGGAAGTATCAACTTTTTTTTTTTTTGATCCATATGAGCCACGAAGGCAGTACAAAGTACAAAGAGGGGAAAGGGGGATTCGAACAGAGGAAGTATCAGCTTATGATAACTAAAACTTTGGTATTGATAATAGAGAGTAGTCTGACAACCTCCATCACATACCCGAGTTAACTTATAGGTACACAGTACACTCAAGAGTCAAGGCTAATGAGTGAGAAAGTAATCTTGTAACCAAAGCTACATTACATACAATCCGGTGCATATTTACATGTTAAATTTAAAAATTTAAAGTCTTATATGTTACTTTCAGCTTAGCAAATTGCAATTACTCCTTAAAAAAAAATGTAAAAGTTGTCACCTTGTCGAACATAAAAAATTAAGGATATGCATATTATATATACTTTATATATATAGGTCCCCATGAGAAACACCCTTACGATGCAAACGCAATGACAATTATTGGATCATGTAAGTCAAGGGTGAAATCACTAGTTTAATTAGAATTAGGTTTTATTTATATAAAGAAGAAAGTTGTCTAAAGACAATCCAAAAGCCATACATAAAGCAACCAACAGCCACAAACATAAAGCTACCTAAAAAACAAACACAAGTCTTAAAAGTAAAGAAGAATCAACAAAGTACTACGCCACAATATTTTAGTCTATCCGAATTGCATTCCCAATCCTATAAGCACACTTCCAAATGGCCCATGAGAGTATTTTGATCTAATAAGTACTTCTTTTTTGTTGGAAAAATAGTATTATTTTTTAATGAGCAATTTAACAAAAGCAAAATCCCCCTCAAAAATAAAAGATAGAAAAAGCAAACTAAAACTTTTCTTCACTAATATACAAAAACATGTCATCATATATTCACATCTAATACAGCCGTGATGTTTAAGGATCGCAAAATAAAATTGTTGAGTCATTATTTAGACATGCTTCATTCATCAAACAACAATTGAAGAAACTCTGCAACTAATATGATGTGGCGTTGCCTCATTGATTTTATGCGTCAACGTTTTTGTAGATGGAGACCACGGTTTACAAGTGTCTCCATTGGGCCTTCTGGCTAAATAGGAGTTGTTTTCACAAGTCAATTACTAGTATCGTGCATCATTTGTTATTCAAGAGTTACAACTGTTTGATTTTCGTGTTTAATAATTTGTTGATACTTTTTTTTAAGTATATATATTTTAAAAATATATATTAAGACAAATTTAATAAAAGTTTACATGATAATATGATTAACATGGTGCAATTTTACAGAAAAAGGGAAGAATATTAGAAGGATTAATGATTTTTGCTACTTAATGCTATGTTCTCTTCAATGTGTTTTGAGAACTTATTAATTATTTTTGTTAGAGACAAATCGAATCAAACTAGACTAGAAAAATTTCAGACTAGTTTAAACCTTTTTATAATTCCATTTACTTATTACTAAATATGTTTGACTTCGTATACTGATATTATAAAAAAATTATTTTTTAAAATGAATCCAACAAGATCCCGAACAATATTTTCCTTATAATTGGCATAAGTATATTGTTAAAATTCAATCCAATATAAGGCTAGATCGAATTAGGTCAACTCATCAACGGTATAAAAAGTATAGCCTGAATTACGCCTCTACTTCACACTAACTTTATATTATTTAATCAAAAGTTGTGTGAAATGTAATAAGAATATCATGTTCATGTACCGCATTTTAGCAGTGGGTGAGGTAGGTTAGAAGAAGTGATAGAATTAAAACCATATTTTAATCTTTGAAATTCTAAAGAAAGAGGCTTCAAAAAACCAGATCTCCAAAATAAAACAAAAATTATTACAAAGAGACTACAAGAGGCTTAACTATTCGAGTTTCTAGCTAGGGTGCTTTCGATTCTATGTTTTACTTCCTCCGTAGCCCGTAGGGGAATTCATTCTCGGATCTTGATAGGTTGAAAAGGGGAAAGTTTCACTCGTCATCTTCTCAGAAAGTTGTACACTGCACGGGAATGGATTACTGGTTTTTGATTTGTTTTAAAAAGTACCCTATCGACTTTTTCACTATTCACATGATTTACTTTGATTATAATATTTAATTATATAAAATATTCTTATATATATCTTAATGCATATTTTGCAACATGTTAGCTTTTCATAATCTTATTAATGAGTAATTAGATATGTTAATGGCCAAAATCATATATTGACAGGTGTGTCAATCTAACTTCAAACTATTACATATATTTTGGGACTGAGAGCATTCCATTAAATGATAATGTCATGAAACTAGAACTTTCCATTTTCCTTTAATAAGCCAAACATTGTTTTAGAAAAGTTTATTTGATTATAAAAATATCTTATACTCCCTCTGTTTTTTTTATCATTCTCACTCTCATGTGCGCGTCTCTCAATGCACCTCTTTGAACTTAAATATCTTTCATTATATATTAGTAAAAATTATAACGATTGAATATTAATAATAAACTAATTGAGACGAATCAAACAAGACCCCACATGACTATATTTTTTCTTGTAAATTGAAAAAAATTGAGAAGATTCACTCTAAGTATGAATAGTGCCAATATTCCAAGTGTGAAAGATAAAAAAAAAAAAAACAGAGGGAGTACTTCTTTTAAATTGCAAAAGTTATACCATTACTTTCATAATAATATAAATAAATAATACTCAAAATTCATTCCAAACTTCATGTGTGCGGTGTGCCTCATGAAAGAGAAACGAAGGGAGCAACTAATTCTATGTTTTCTTACTAAAATAAAAAAAAAAACACTTACTTTTATCTTGACTTTGTCACCGAAATGTAATATTGTACACAAAAATACATAAAGAAACAATGTAAATAGGAACACGTGAAAATACTTGGAAAAGGGCTACAATAAACAGCAAACCAATTTTTTTATAAATTATGACAACCTCCATTCTTTTCTATGCTAATGCCATTACATTTCTTTCAATTTCTTTTCCTATTAAATGACCCACAAGATATACTATAATGAGCGCGTTCTCTTTCCCCCAAATTACTACATACACACGTCCATAGGAAGAAAACCATACTCACGAATCACGATGAATCAAGGACTAGATTATGCAAAAGCCCAATACCAATAAACATGTACCAACCAAAGATGTACATATGGTTATTGACTTGTTATCCATATACATATGTTCATTTGACTTTATTATCCACGTATACGTGTGGCACCACGCCTCACGTACTAGCGTGTGCACAGTGCACCATCTAAGCTTTGCTCTTACCTGAATAATGCTGAACTTATATAAACTTAATTAATTCTCCTAAAACATTCTTTTTTTTAAGGTGGAGGGGACGATATAACAATAAAATGCATAGCACTACAAAGAAAATAAAACATGAAATTCAGAATGAACTAGTAAACAGAAAAGAATTATAAAAATAGAAAACAAAAAGGCTGGTTAGATGGAAGAGAGGAGAGAGAGAGAAAACTATACACGGAGTTGGGAGGTGACGGAGTCTTCCTGATTGGTAGGAGCTAGAAGAATAGAGCCCGTACTTGACTTTATGGTCCCCGACATTGCAAACGAATTATGGCTCGTTAGCCATGAATACTTGTTAAACGCCAATCCCTTCACCTATTTATTTTTACCCACAATTCAAATCAAAATTTCATTCTTCATCATATTAATCATAAAAAATTAAGCAAAGGACATAAACCAAATAACCAACCACTGGATATCAACTAACTTAGTTGGTTAAAACCTCGGATCAAATCCCGTCTACATCATTTACCCCTATGCCTCTCTCGGCACGAAAGAAGCTAGCAACTAACCTTAGATGTGGGAATGAGGGGTTGAGTACGAGAACATCTGGGACGAGTATTACCATTGGCTTTACAAGTCTCGCATCGAAGTCCGGCGTCACAATCGCTGTCCTTCGAACACGTTTCTCCGATCTAATTATTATTACCACAAATAAAAGTACACAACAAAAAATGTGAGAAACTAATTAGCTGATGAAATTAATTGAGAATAACTGTAATTTACCTTAAGACTGGAAGATGAGTGGAAAAGAGAAGCAGAAATAAAGAAGATGAAGAAGAGAAGAAAATGATGATGATGGTTGAAACTCCATTTTTTCATTATGGCCAGAAAATGAAATTAGGAGAGAGAAAGTAATAGAAAAAAGAGGTTGCGACTTGGTTTTGTTCCCAAAGAGAATTTGGAATTAGGGGGGGTTTTGTGTTTGATTTGAAATGGTCGAGTACTCGAATGTCTTATGGGTTTGTCATTTGTTGGAGGTTAATATTTATACTCATTTGCTAAACGACGCCATTTTTTTACTTACTAACGCCCTAAATACGTGTATAAAAATACGGCTTTGGTATATTTCCATCTCTTTTCTCATTTCACCCTTCCTTCTTCACTTCCCCTCCCTATCATCTTCAACATCACCACTTGCCTCCAGACACACCACCACCGGCGGCCAGGCATACCACCACCACGGCCGCCGGCATACCACCACGACCCAGGCACACCACCACCACCACGCCCAGGCGCACCACCATCGCACCCACCCTTCTTCTCTCCTCTTTTTTTTTTTTTTTTTTAAAAAAAGGCAAAGGCCAGGCGGGCGCCTAATTTAGGTGCGCCACCATTGTGGGGCGCCTAAATTAGGCGCCGCACCATTGGTGGGGCGCCTAATTTAGGCGCCCCCCCCAAGTGTGCGGCGCTGACTAAGGCGCCCTATGTGCGCCGCACCTAAATTAAACTTCCTCTCTTTTTAAAAAAAAAAAAAAGAGGAGAGGAAGGGTGGTGGTGATGATTTGTCGGTGTACGGTGGTGGTGGTGTGTCGGTGTACGGTGGTGGTGGTGGTGGTGGTGCCGTCGAGAAGAAGATGGTGATGGTGGTGGTGGTGGTTGTGGAGGAGGAGGGGTTAGGGAAGTGAGTCAAGGGGAGGAGAGAGAAAAGAATTGGATGTATATAAATACAGTATAAAAATACTGTATTTATGGCGTTAATAGGAAATTTTAGGGCGTTGTTTAGCAAAACCCTATTTATATGACTGTTAAGTATTTGAAATTTTAGGACAAAGTTGTTTTATTTTTACCAATAAAAGGGTCTCATGTAGCCTAGGCTATTAGTACCCCTTCTAGAATTTTTAAGCCAACATTCACAGATAGATCTCAAGATTTTTTTTTAAATGAAATAATCAAAACCACTCTTGCTTGTGACCTTGTCTACAAAATTATCTGTGTTATTCCAAACTTCAAAAAAAATATATTCATGACAATCTTTTCGCTTTCACTTAGGCTATGTTCTTTTGGACTAAATTAATGAAAATTCAGTCAGTTCAATTCAAATAAATTCAATTCAATTCAGTTCAGTTCAGTTAAGGAAAATCCAGTTCAATTAGTTTCCTCTCACAATTTTAATTAACTTCAGTTTAGTTTATTCAGTTCAGACAAATTAAGTTCAGTTTAGACAAATTCAATTCAATTCTGTAAAAAAGAACAGAGTCTTAGTTGGTTTCAGTGTGTAATATTATTTCATCTGTTTTTTTCATTCCGTGAAACATCTAAGTTGGGCATGTAATATGAAAGAGATATTAGAGTTGGTAAACAAACAAATTATATTTGCGTAATTGTGTTTTATTTATTCCAAACCTTCCTTTAACCGGTGTTATAGTTAATTTTAAGGGAAAATGGACTGGAATAATCCCACCTTTGGCCGATTTTCCAATAATAATCCCACCTTTGGATTATTCTGGAATAATCCCACCTTTGGTTAGTAAATCGTTTTTTTGGTCCCAAGAACAAAGTGACCGGTAATATCAAGTTACCGACCCTTTTCCCCTGTTGCCCCACCCCACCGCCACCCCCCACCCCCACCCCCAACACTATATTGCTATTCCCTCGCTTCCCCACCCCCTCTCCTCCCCGTCGCGGCCCCCTCCCCCTCCCATTCGCACCATCTCACCATTCGCGGCCCCCCCCTCCCATTCGCGCCATCTCACCAAGCATCATCTCACCATTCGCACCATCATCTCCACCATTCGCACCACCTTGAAATCCGCAAAGAGAGACGCGAGAAAGAGGAAAGAGACAGGGAGGAAGAGAAAAGCGGCGACGGGGGAGAAAGAAGGGGTGTGGGCCCGGTGGCCGGGGAGGGGCCTGGTTCTTGGGGAGGGGTCCGATGGACTCGGGGCGGGGTTTAGGAGGGAAAACTAACTTGGAGTTACCGGTTTGCCAAGTTACAGGTTGTTGGGACCAAAAAATCGATTTAGTAAGCAAAGGTGGGATTATTCCAGAATAATCCAAAGGTGGGATTATTATTGGAAAATCGGCCAAAGGTGGGATTATTCCAGTCCATTTTTCCTAATTTTAATTGTTTTCTGCATTTACCTTCTTTAATTTATTTCTTAAACCATAGCTCAACCTAGATATTGCAAGTACAATAAAATAAAAGAGGTGAAGTAAAAAAAAAAAATTAAAAGATACAAGTATATATCACTCATGAGCTACACTTGATACTTCGGTTATTTTACATAAAATTGTTCACACTCAGAAAACTTATTCTTTCACTCTGCAAGTTTTATATCTTCACATTTTTTTTTGACAGGTATGTCTTGAACATGCTACTTGATTATGTATAAGTTTATGAAAAATATTTGTTGTGTTTATCAATAAATGAAATATAAAAAAGTGGGGGAAACCAAGGATCCTAGAGAGAGGAAGTTGTGACCACAACAAAGTAAGATAATTAAAAGAGCTCACCACAAAGTAGTAGTGTGCTCCACTCTTGATTTCAATTTGTAGTGGCATTTTCTAAGAAATTAATTTTTTTGCCATTTTAAGTTTTGTGTCATTTATTGTGACATATACATATAAGGAAAGTGTATCACTTGCTAAGAAACGGAAGAGGTATTTGATATATGGGGAACTCTAAGCTTAATATTACTATATTAGAAAATAGTCTCGGTCCTTAATTAAAAGCAGGTAAATAGGAAAGGGACTCACCTAATATATATTGTTCTCGCATTTTTATATTATAACAACTCTCTTTTTGGTTTTGGTGAATTGCTCTGGCAGATTTCCATTATTCTCTCGTGATGTATTACATTTAAAAAATATCATAGACATGTGTAAAAATATTATGTTAATGCCAATTAGGCGTATAATACTATACTTTGGGTTTCCTCTTTATACTTTCGAACCTGTTTATGCTTTTTGTGGAAAAGAGGTATATATATCAAACTATGAATTATGAATTAGCATCTCATATCTCATTCCATTCGTTACAATATTCTCTGCACAACTGCCACCTTTAATTTTGGGAAAAAGCCTATCCACCTACATAAAAGATGACCACATTTAGTTTGAAATTAATCAAAAGTCCAACTCGATTAGAAGGAGGAAAAAAAACTCTAATTCTGAGTTATGACAAAAATGAAAATTCCAACGAATTTAATAAGAGGTGGACTTTATATAAGTTCCAATCCAATAGAAGGTGGATCTTATAAGATCTGATATGAACTTGATTCGAACAGATAATGATTAGCATCTCATCCATCGATTGTAAGATGTAAATCTGCGGAAATCAAATAACTTAACCTGAATTACAAGAACAAGTTGCGCAGTGGTATGATAGCCACTGCCTTAGAAACGAATTTCGCCACCACCGGTGCGGATTCACGATGACGTTCGTCCCCCAAGGTTCACACAACTATCTCTGACTTCGTGCACCCGGATCAAAGATTGGTATTTCTCAAGAACTGCTCAAATCTCAGAGAGAATAGGGTTGGCTTGTGTTTTAGGGTTTCTTAGAATAATGAATGAATAAAACTCGGTTTTAGAATGAAGTATTTATATAAAACATAATAAACCAAGCAAAGACAACACGCGGAACCGAAACCGATGGAAAAAGGCTTCGCCGGGCGGGTCGGGCGGGAAACCACCCGGTCGAGCCCGCAAGCAAACTTGAGCGAAGACAAGAAACCTCGACTCGCCCGGTCGGGCGAAGCAGACCTGCTGAAGACTCGTCTCGCCCGGGTGGGTCGGGCGGACCCTCGCCCGGTCGGGCGCGACGAACCAGGTCCAAAATTCGCGTTCACTTGGATGTCATCCAACAATCCCCCACAAACGCGAAGTTAGGAAAACAAGAAATGAGAAATGAGCAGCAAAAGGAAGGTTTAATACTTACATATTAGTGTCCAAGGATTGAACTAACATGTTAGTGAAATGGGGTGTCCCCTCACCTACAAGTATCCTAAGATTGAACTTGCAGGAGAGATAAGGGACCCGATAGCACATATCTTACTTTCAAGGCTTGAGAAACACCGCGTTATCCAATGAATTGTCCCATGAACAACATATAATATAGTTGAACATACAATTCATTTACATCCAAGACACATCACATGTCTTACAAATGACTGTGAACATTACACAGTTCAACAATCCTGGCCATCACCCTGGGATTGCAAAGAGTGCTATAGAATGCCTACAAGAACGACATTCGACAGAAGGAGGCCAACCCTTCACACTCATCCACGATGTTCTATTACGTTCAATTAAATTGAATCAGCTATAAAGCCATAGAAACATCATGTCCATTACGTTCAATCAAATTGAATCAGCCAAAGGCCATGGACACCAAATCTCAAAAATACACATATACAACCTGTTCAATAAGAACCACTCATATCAGAGCAATAAGTATATTAAGGAGAAATCATAAATAAGTTCAGTAAGAAATCGAGGAATACAACAACCTATAAAGGTTTCAAACCCATTCCTCCTGAGAATTCTAATACTAACTTCCTGCTCAATCCTTTGGTAAAAGGATCAGCCAAATTTCTTTCGCTTCTCACAAACTCAAGAGAAATGACACCATTCACAATAAATTGCCTCACAGATTCATGTCTGACTCGAATGTGCCTTTTCTTGCCATTATAAACATTGTTGTTGGCAACCCCTATTGCAGCTTGTGAATCACAATGAACTGACACAGAAGGAGCCGGTCTCTCCCACAAAGGAATATCTGCCAAAAGGTTCCTCAATCAATCAGCCTCTTGAGTGGCAAGATCCAAAGCAATGAACTCAGCTTCCATAGTAGATCAGGCTATACATGTCCGCTGCGAGACTTCCATGATCTTGCACTACTATTCGTAGTGAACACATACCCACCGGTAGAACTCACCTCATCACTTCGTCAATCACCCAATTAGCATCACAATACCCTTCTAGGACAGGTTGGAAAACCCACAAAGTTTAACCCCCAGTCCATGGTTCCTCTCAAATACCTCAATAGTCTTTTAAGAGCTTTCCAGTGATCCAAATTGGGATCATGAGTGTACCTGCTTAGCATACTCAATGCATAGGCAATATCAGGACGAGTACAGTTCATCAAAAACATCAGACTACCTATAACCTTAGCATACTCTCCTTGTGACACACCATCACCATCTTTTTTTTGAGTAATTGAACACTAGAGTCATTGGGAGTCCTGACCGGAGGATCATCAAAACAGTCAAATTTCTTTAACACTTTCTCCACATAATGAGATTGAGATAGTGAATAACCCTTATGAGTTTTATCAACTTTTACCCCAAATATCACATCGGCTATACCCAAATCTTTCATCTCAAACTTAGAAGACAAGAATCTCTTAGTCTCTTCTATAGCATCAAAACTTGCACTAAACAGAAGCATGTCATCAACATATAAGCATATGATTACGCAATCAGAGCCCATTACTTTTGAATACACACATGCATCTGAGCCATTCACAGTAAATCCAAAACCAAGAATAGTCTTATAAATTTTTTCATACCATTGTTTTGGAGCCTGCTTGAGGCCATAGAGAGACTTTTTCAGCCTGCACACCTTTTGCTCCATTCCAGGCACGGCACAACCAGGAGGTTGTTCCATATATATCTCTTCATCGAGATCGCCATTCAAGAAAGCTGTCTTCACATCCATCTGATGCACAAACAAGTTAAATGAAGAAGCTAAAGCAAATAAAACCCGAATGGTAGCAATTTTTGTCACAGGTGAATAAGTATAAAAATAGTCCACTCCAAATTTTTGAGTGAATCCTCTAATAACCAGTCTTGCCTTGAACAGTTCCACGGTCCCATCAATTTTCAACTTCCTCTTGAAAATCCACTTGCAGCTGATCGGCCTGTTCCCTCTAGGCAAATCTACAAGTTCCCAGGTGTTATTCGCCATGATGGATTCCAACTCACTGTTGACTGCTTCCCTCCAGAAACTAGCATCCATAGAACCAGGGGCGGATCTTTTAAGGGGCAGGACTGGGCCTGGCCCCTAAAAGATTTTAGGAAATCTTTTACAGTATTACTAGTTTGCTCGGCCCACTGAAAAAAGGCCCAAATTTGCTGAACATGGCAAAATAAATACTGTACTTACCGTGTGTTATGAAGGGGAAGAATAAATGGTAAAGAGCCGGGACCACAATTGAATTACTTCACAACCTGTTAGTTTGTCGGTGGTGATGTACTAAACTACCGATGTTTGACAAGAAGATGATGCTTTTTCATTCCTACTTTTATGACGTTTCTTCTTGTTTTTTGTATTTTCTCCTACTTTTTTTTTTTTTTTTAAGTGGTTTTTCTTTTATTTCATTAATTGTTATCTGAACGTTTTTATTCATATCCAATTTTTCTTATATATGCTTTAAAACTTTGAACTTTTCTGTTTCGTCTTTTTGTAAAGCTGAAAATTATCTAAAAATTAAATAAATATCATATATCTATATAGAAAAAGTTGTACCCTCATATCCAGGTCCAACTTTAGGATGGTGTCCTGGTATCCATAATTTTTAGATTTGTCATATCGGATACTCGGATTTGTACTCGTACCCAATACTAGTACCTGTATTTGTCACTTGTACCCTGATACTCTTATCCATACGCGTATCTGATACCCGTAACCAACCCAAGTAAATAGATATCAACGAAAAGTCTAAAGTAGGTAATTGGCCCCCGATAACAAAAATTTCAAGATCCGCCACTGCATAGAACTCATGGCTTCTTCAAATGTCTTGGGATCCTCATCCACCATAAATAATGACATGTCCATGAACTCTGAAGCTTCAAACTCGGACATAAATGCAGTAATGAAATCCGGACCAAAGCTTGATTCCACCCTTTGTCTTTTACTTCTTCTAGGCTCATCTGACTGACTTACCCCACTTGAAGTAACCAAAGGACCTGCATCACCAGACGAAGCCCCCACATAGGGAGCATTTTCACTGTGCCCAATTTTCTTCAAAGGAAGTACCTCTTCAAAGAATTCTGCTTCTTGAGATTCACACACAGACCTGTCATCCAACCTCGAAATCTATAGGCAAAGCACTATTTTCAAGCATAACCAATGAAGACAACATCAAAGGTCCTTGCTCCTATAGTAGTTCTCTTGAACGAAGGCATTCCCACTTTAGCTAAACACCCCCACACTTTCATGAATTTCAGATTTGGCACAAAACCTCTCCATAGCTCAAATGGAGTCTTATCTAACTTCTTATGAGATACCCTGTTCAAAATATAGTTTGCAGATAGGACAACTTCCCCCCACATATTATCAGGGAGACCAGAACTTAAAAGCATAGCATTCATCATTTCATTTAGAGTTCTATTCTTCCTTTCTGCTATGCCATTCTGCTGAGAGGTATATGGTGCAGACGCCTCATGAATAACGCCCTCTTTCTCACATAGATTCTTAAGAAAATCAGACATATATTCCCCACCACGGTCAGACCGAAGCCTTTTAATCTTCTGGTCCAATTGATTTTCAACTTCTGCCTTATAGACCAAGAATTTCTGTTCAGCCTCATCCTTGGACTTTAACAAGAAGACTCTACAGAACCTTGAACAATCATCCACAAAGGTAATATAATATTTCTTACCACCCCGACTCTCAAGATTCTTAAAGTCTGCCAGATCAGTGTGAATTAGTTCTAATAGTTCAGATACTCTATTAGTAACTGGTTTGAATGACTTCCTTACAAATTTTGCCTCAGCACACACTTCACACTTGTTAAGTCCATCATCAATCACATCATGCAATAGGTTCATTCGCCTAAGACGATTTATTGAACCAACCCCCACATGACCCAAACGACAGTGCCACAGGTTTACAGACTCAACAATATAAGCAGAAGAAGAGATCTTATTCATTGAAATAGGAGTTACAATGTCCAAAACAAACAAACCAACATTAACGTAACCTTTCCCAACAAACTCGCCATTGCGAGTCAGCACTAGCTTATTAGCATCAAAAACTAATTTGACACCTGCTTTGTTAAGCAAACTACTAGAAATCAAATTTCTAAGAAGGGAAGGGACATACAAAACATTAAGGAGAGCTAATGATTTACCGGATGTCAGCTTCAGGAGAACTTTCCCTTTTCCGAGCACTTGAGATTTGCTGTCATTTTCCATATAGACTTGGTGACCCTCATCCACCTCTTCAAATTCCACAAACAGGTCTTTGTTTTCACAGAAGTGACGAGAGGCTCCCGTGTCTACTATCCACTCAGAATTATTCTCCACCAGATTAACCTCAGAAACCACAGCTACAACAAGATCATCTGCCTCTGCCAGATTTGCTTGACCTTTGTCTTGATCCTTCGAGCCTTGACCTGAACCATTGCCTTTCTTTATGTTTTGACAAACGGAAGCATAGTGACCCGGCTTGCCACAGTTGTAACAGTGACCTGGCTAGGGGTGGGCACCGGTCCAGGACCGGACCGGACCGGACCGGAACCGGCTGGACCGGTGGACCGGAATCCGGGATTTTCCTGGACCGGGACCGGACCGGAATTTTTCCGGTCCGGTCCGGTCCTGGACCTCTTGGACCGGAATTTTTTTTTTTTTTTTAAAAAAAAATCTTTGTTATTTTATTTAAATATATTTATAAATTATATACATTAAAAATTAATAATTTTAATGTCAATAATCCTAAAAGAATAAATAGTAGGTTTATAAATTTATAACTTTCGGCCTTTTAATTTTTTTTTTTAACATATAAATTTTTTGTTTTACTAAAATAATAGAAATTCCGGTCCAACCGGTCCGGACCGGAATTTTCCGGGTTTGGACCGGACCGGACCGGTGGACCGGAATCATCATTTTCGGCGGACCGGGGACCGGACCGGAATCTCCGGTCCGGTCCGGACCGGTTTGTGCTCACCCCTAGACCTGGCTTCTTCTCAATCTTCCCATTGCTCTTAAACTTCCCCTTGACAGGGGTCTTTTGACCCTTTCCATTGAACTTCTTGAAATCTCCTCTTGGCTTCCCAAAACTGGGACCAGAACCAGAGCCAGTTTCAACCAGATTAGCCTTAACTGCCATATTATTTGCAGTTGGGGCTACCGAATCTTTCAATCTATTAGCCTCTTCAATTTTCATGTGACCAACTAACTCCTCCAGAGTCATGTCCCTTTTCTTGTGTTGCAGATGATTACGATAGATGTTCCATGATTCAGGCAACTTTTCAATCAGAACATTAGCCTGAAGAATCTCACACATCTTCATCCCTTCAGCAAGAACCTCAGCAACTAAATTCTCATACACATGAACTTGTTCCATGATTGGCTTATTATCTACCAATTTAAAGTTCAACCAGTTTCCAGTAACATACTTCTTTTTCCCTGCATCATCAGCACCATACTTTTTCTCCAAAGAGATCCATATTGATTTTGCAGTCTTATAGGATACAAACAAATCAAATATGGGGTTTGTCATTAGGTTCAGCATGTTTCCCTTAACAACCTTATTATCCCTGACAAATTTTTCCATACTTATCCCCCCATCAGATTTAGGAGTTTTCTCAGATTTCTCTTTGGCAGGAGTATCAGCAATAGCAATAGTTTTAGATGTAGCATCTACACCATCTTTCTCAGCAGGTGGTTCATTAAACAATACATAATCAAGATCTACTTGTTAACATGCAATCAAGAACTTTTGAGACCACCTCTTATAATTAGTTCCATCCAAAGGTTCCAACTTTGACATATCAGGGAAAAATCTATTATGAGAACTAGACTTGATTTCAACAGAAAAAATTCGTTTCTAAATTGTAAGATGTAAATCTGCAGAAATCAAATAACTTAACCTGAATTACAAGAACAAGTTGCGCCGTGGTATGATAGCCACTGCCTTAGAAACGAATTTCGCCACCACCGGTGCGGATTCACGATGACGTTCGTCCCCCAAGGTTCACACAACTATCTTTGACTCTGTGCACCCGGATCAAAGATTGGTATTTCTCAAGAACTGCTCAAATCTCAGAGAGAATAGGGTTGGCTTGTGTTTTAGGTTTTCTTAGAATAATGAATGAATAAAACTCGGTTTTAGAATGAAGTATTTATATAAAACATAATAAACCAAGCAGCACAACACGCGGAACCGAAAACCGCTGGAAAAAGGCTTCGCCCGGGTGGGTCGGGCGGAAACCGCCCGGTCGGGCCCGCAAGCAAACTTGAGCGAAGACAAGAAACCTCGACTCGCCCCGGTCGGGCGCGGTTTGCGAAGACTCGTCTCGCCCGGGCGGGTCGGGCGGACCCTCGCCCGGTCGGGCGCGACGAACTTGGTCCAAAATTCGCGTTCACTTGGATGTCATCCAACATCGATAACATAGTTTAAATCTTCTATATTGAATGAATTGTCTGTCCTTCTAAAAAAGAACAATATAAATTAACATACGAAATAGTAACAATTGTTGACATAGAATTAAAGTAACATGAAATGGACCAGAAAATAATCAAGTAAGAAAAGAAATAATGAGACTTTTGAATTTAATAAAATTTTGAGATTAGTATACATAATACACAGAGAATGAAATAATCATGCTAAGTAAGTCATTCTTTTTCTCTGTAACCTTTTGTACCTCAATTCTGATTTACCATGTACTTCTACAGTTCATAATGAAATCAATTCTACCATTGAAATAGTAGGTAAGCAGGTAGAAAAGATAGTTTCTCATCATGTAAAAGATTCTAGAATAGTGATTACTCATACTCTTGTTGTTTGCTTTGATAACAAATAATGCGACTTTATCATGATGAACTACTTCAACTTCAAGGAAATCGAGCCCAATATATGCGCTCTAGAAGGGCGGGTGACCTTAAATCCGGGTCCACTTTCTTTTACCAGCAACCAAAACCTATCCAAGCCCAAAAACTTGAGAAGCCCAATCAAGCATCGAAACTGCAGAATTTCAATTCTCATGTGGCCAAAACACTTTTTATCATCAGTTTACATAGAGGCAATTAGCGCCTTGGCGATATCACAAGACATTGCAAACAAAAAGAGTGAGGTTAGATGGCGCGTTGTTGCCCACTAACGAGTGAAAATTCCTTCATTCAAACCATGGTTAGCTTTTTAAAAAAGTTTTTCATTTTTTACTTTGTTACCTTCTTTTGAAGTATGTTAACACTTTTCCTAAGTGTGAATTTTGTCACTTCTTTTACCTGTTTTGTCTATTGCCATTTATTTGTTAAACTCATAATTTCAACTGTTTTGGGTAGTGAATTTTTTCAATAGGTGGTCTATACTCCATTGTGATTTGTGGGATTTGTAATGACAATCAATACTATAATTCTTATGACTTATCTTTAGATAGGTCCATCCTTGGCAGTAACAGTGATCTCAACCATATTTATATGTTTAATTTGATGTTGTGGTGAAACTAGGTTGTTGGAAACATTATAAACCTGTTAATGACGTGATATGTAAGTTTGCGCAGCGTTTTGATTATCTGATTGAACTTGTGTTTTTCTCGTAACATGGACGGTCGTCAAAAATAATCTCTGGCCTTTGGTTCGTTCTCAAACATAATTTTACCTTGGCTGCTCTTTTTTTTTTTTTTTTTTTTTTTTTTTTTGATAATTTAGTTCATTTCATTGAAACTCTTAAAAGAGTTGAAGGCATACATCGAAATGCCAAGACTACAACACCTTGAACCAAAAGACAAATACAAAAAAAACGCTAAAACCAAAACGCTCCAAAACACAACAAGAACCCTCAACTACCACTTCAAAGAACCAAGAAACACCCAAGCTCACCGACTGAAAAAGCAGCAAACTAAGACAACATCAAGCAAAACAACAATAGAACTCATAAACTCCTTGAGACGATTTTGAAACAACGACACCATATTAACCATTGGGATAACCCTCACTACACCACCTCTTTGAAACTTAAACCCCATGTTTCTTCTCCATATTACGATTGAAACCAAGATGATTAAGCAATTTACATTCATTTTACAATAGAGGTGGATTATCATTTTGTGTGTTAGTGCATTAGTCAGGTAATCTTGTTGTTCGTTATATTTCTAATCAGTTTTTTTTTTTTGGAAAGCAATTTGTCCATTGTGACTTGTGAGCATTTATGGCTTAAAGGAATGTAATAGAGGACTAAGGAGTATTAAATATTATTTATATCTTATATTTATGTTTAACTATTCTCACAATTCATTACCAAATTTCTATCTTTTTGCAGCCTCATCAAATAACTAAAAGATTTGAATACTCTTTTGATCTATCAACATTTCTGTCCAACTTACAAAATCTAATCTAAGTGTTAACTTTAAGGGTAATACTTATGACTTTCTTGCATTTGGACTCGTTTAGGGCCATAGTTTTATTCTGTTCAGATGTAATTAGGAGTACCATATATTGAATTTTAGGATCCAATTACGTACATTCATACAAATTTATTCTGTTCAAATCTACTAATTACCTCTTTCCTCAATATTTTTTTAGGTTGGTAAGATGAAGAACATTAGTCCAAAAACTCTCTCAAGTTAACTCCGATCCAAGTTAGGTCTGTTTCTATTCAACTTATTTTAACTTATATAAGATTTTATAAGATAAGATAAGATAAGATAAGATCAGATAAGATGAGATAAGATAAGATAAGATAAGATAAGATCAGATAAGATCTGATAAGATAAGATAAATAAGATGTTAGACACACACAATAAACTATCTTATAAGATAAGATCAGATAAGATAAGATAAGATCAGATAAGATTTTATAAGATCTTATAAGATAAGATAAGATAAGATAAGATAAGATAAGACAAAATAAGTTGAACAGAATAGAACCTTAGCGGGTTAGACACTTGAAGGGGGGTGAGGGAGGTTAGAGGAATCTCTTCTCTAAAGTAGTAGTTAGTACAGTGCCCCTAATAGAGATTGAAATCCCTAACTTGAAGGTACAATCTTTACCCCTAGTCCAAACTTAGCTTGATACTTTTTTCTCGAGTATCTTGGTAAACTATCCTACATATACTCCACATATGTTGAATTTTGTGGTTTAGGGAGGAAGAAATGAGAAGAAGCTTAGGGCAGCCATTGATGAGCTCGTGTATAGGAACGAAGTAAAGGAACAGTGGAGAGAGAGGAATAGGAGAGAAAGTAAAACTACATTGTATTATTATGAAAAGATAGTTAATGAACTATTACAATATCAACCTATTTATACTAATTACAACACTTTAACAAACTATGCTTGAATTAAGGGAGCTACTAACAATCTCTAACAACCTAATATCTATACTTCAACATCCCACCGCAAACTGGACATGTTTGAAAAACATGTTCAGTTTGAACAATTCGTACTAAAAAAATGATCTCTTGATCACAACAAGAGAAGACAATCACTATGGATCAAACATGAACGAATTCTCAAATAATTCGAACAACCAAAAAATGAACCTCAATGAACTCGAGCTTTGTGTAATGCTAAGTTGCTGCTGCCATACTAGAGGAACTACCAACGAATTGCCTCAACCGTCAACACCACGAATGAGAAAACATCATGTAACTCAACCTCAACTAATACCATCATCACCAAATGCCCGTGTCCAAACCACCCATAAACAGCGACCAAAGCAGGCACAATGCAACTGGTTACATCAGAATACAGCAACAACAAATTCAAATACCGGCACTTTGTAGAAGATTGCTACAAGTCATTTCAG
Source organism: Beta lomatogona (assembly GCA_947646795.1). Classification (NCBI taxonomy): domain Eukaryota; kingdom Viridiplantae; phylum Streptophyta; class Magnoliopsida; order Caryophyllales; family Amaranthaceae; genus Beta; species Beta lomatogona. Next base: position 182,297 of record CANSNZ010000065.1, on the reverse strand, counting down.
GTGACAAATAATATCACAGAAGATAATTCTGGCAGCAGCTAGCTTGTCATCACTCTGGTCTAGTGTGATACTAAATTCAGCCAACATAGAACCCTAACAAACTTGAACCATAAACCACTGATCACTCCCCATAACTATACATGTCCACTTGCAACTTGCATCCTCCAAACACACCACAACAAAGATCATCATGTACCAATCAACAAGGACTTCATCCCACTCATCACCACTACAATGGTCATTTCATCTTTCTCACAATATACACCATAACTTCAATGTAAAGAATGAAGGATAGTGTGTTTGGGAATGAAAAGAGGGAAAAAAAAATTCACCTAAAAAAAAAAAAAACAAGGGAAAAGGCTTGAGATAGAAATTGACCCTTTGGGTCTTTTTGAGAATTGACCACTTTGGGTCTCAAAAATCAAAGCCTCTATAGGCTAATGACCAACTATGGGTCTCAAAATTCAAAGCCTCTATGGGCAAATGACCAACTATGGGTCTTTGAAAAATAACCACTTTGGATTTTCAAAAATGACCTATGTAGGTCTTGAATGAATGAGCCACAATGGGTCTCATCAAAATAAACCTCTATGGGTTTATGAAAATGATCACAAAGGATCATGAAGAAAAAGGACCATCTATTGGGTCACAACAAAAGACCTCTAATGGGTCGAAATAAACCAGTATGGGTTGAAACAAACAAGCCTCTAAGGGCACAAAATACACCTCTATTGGCGGAAAACAAAGAACATAACCACTATGGGTTGGAGGTTAAAGTCATAAGGGATCACGAGAGAAAATTCAGAGAAACAACTCAGTAGATAGGACGAATTCGGATGATGAAAAGAAGAATTTCGAGAGAAGGAGAAGAAAAGAAAAAGAACCAACAACATCAACCCATCCAAAGTTGATATTGTTCAACAAGACAACATCAACAACACACACCTAAGTCATCAGTCTACAATTTGATTTCCATCAAACTCCCATCAAAACATAAACTCAACAACAACCACCAATAGAACAACTACTCAACAACTAAAATTCACAAATCCCAACATCATAACAACAACTTATCAAAATAACAACAAACTCAACATCATCCAAATATAGGAATGCAACACAACCCATCGGAATTCATCTCAAGACAATTTCGGAAGTGCAACAACAAAATTATTAGAACAAACTATGAGCTTGGATTAAGAAAACCAAACCAGAAAATCAAGACGCCAGCCATCATTTAGCACAATCCACATCATCGAACCACAAAACAAAACATATTTCTTGGAACACCAAGATTCATCTTCAAGAATGGAACCCACAAATCTTGAAGCCAAGATATTAGTCGACCAAATTGAAGAACAGAATGTGAGAAAGACTGATGTCAAAGAACATCTACCAAAGGCAAAGACTTCCGAGTGAAAACACCAAAAGAAACTCCAAATCTTGATGTTAACACCACTAAATCTTCAAATAAGAAAAGAATTTGGTAGTTTGAAGAGGAAATAGCAACTGAAATCGCAAGCAAAAACTACCGTAACGATCATGTAGAAACCATCAAAATCGATCACCAAGACCCAGAAATTCATCGAACTCAGAGGAACAAGTTACAACGATAAGAGCCCATAATTTATAGGTTGAGGAAAGCTCGATTATCACTATAAAACAATTGAAGTAATCGAATCGGAACGAATTTCCGTTCAAGAATCCGAAGAACCCTAAAATTTGGGGAAAAACTCAAGAATCAACAATTGTTTGATTCAAGGTTCGGAAAGATATTTTGTGAATGAAATTAGATGATAAATAGGTAAATTGAATCTTAATTGCTTAATTTTGAGCGTGAATTCAGAAAACTTCGAACATAAAATTTTAGGGAAATTATGGTGAATTAGGGATTTGATTTGAACTAGAATTTATGCGGAATTACGAGCTAGGATCATTCCCGCTCCGATACCGTGTTGAATTTCGTGGTTTAGGGAGGAAGAAATGAGAAGAAGCTTAGGGCGACCATTGATGAGCTCGTGTATAGGAACGAAGTAAAGGAACAAAGGGAAAGAGAGGAATAGAAGAGAAAGTAAAACTACATTGTATTATTATGAAGAGATAGTTAATGAACTATTACAATATCAACCTATTTATACTAATTACAACACTTTAACAAACTATGCTTGAATTAAGGGAGCTACTAACAATCTCTAACAACCTAATATCTATACTTCAACATCCCCCCGCAACCGGACATGTTTGAAAAACATGTTCGGTTTGAACAATCGTACTAAAAAAATGATCTCTTGATCACAACAAGAGAAGACAATCACTATGGATCAAACATGAACGAATTCTCAAATAATTCGAACAACCAAAAAATGAACCTCAATGAACTCGAGCTTTGTGTAATGCTAAGTTCTTCTTGCCATACTAGAGGAACTACCAACGAATTTCCTCAACCGTCAACACCACGAATGAGAAAACATCATGTAACTCAACCTCAACTAATACCATCATCACCAAATGCCCGTGTCCAAACCACCCATAAACAGCGACCAAAGCAGGCACAATGCAACCGGTTACATCGAATACAACAACAACAAATTCAAACACCGGCACTTTGTAGAAGATTGCTACAAGTCATTTCAGGTGACAAATAATATCACAGAAGATAATTCTGGCAGCAGCTAGCTTGTCATCACTCTGGTCTAGTGTGATACTAAATTCAGCCAACATAGAACCCTAACAAACTTGAACCATAAACCACTGATCACTCCCCATAACTATACATGTCCACTTGCAACTTGCATCCTCCAAACACACCATAACAAAGATCATCATGTACCAATCAACAAGGACTTCATCCCACTCATCACCACTACAATGGTCATTTCATCTTTCTCACAATATACACCATAACTTCAATGTAAAGAATGAAGGATAGTGTGTTTGGGAATGAAAAGAGGGAAAAAAAAATTCAGCTAAAAAAAAAAAAAAAACAAAGGAAAAGGCTTGAGATAGAAATTGACCCTTTGGGTCTTTTTGAGAATTGACCACTTTGGGTCTCAAAAATCAAAGCCTCTATAGGCTAATGACCAACTATGGGTCTCAAAATTCAAAGCCTCTATGGGCAAATGACCAACTATGGGTCTTTGAAAAATAACCACTTTGGATTTTCAAAAATGACCTATGTAGGTCTTGAATGAATGAGCCACAATGGGTCTCATCAAAATAAACCTCTATGGGTTTATGAAAATGATCACAATGGATCATGAAGAAAAAGGACCATCTATTGGGTCACAACAAAAGACCTCTAATGGGTCGAAATAAACCAGTATGGGTTGAAACAAACAAGCCTCTAAGGGCACAAAATACACCTCTATTGGCGGAAAACAAAGAACATAACCACTATGGGTTGGAGGTTAAAGTCATAAGGGATCACAGAGAAAATTCAGAGAAACAACTCAGTAGATAGACTGAATTCAGATGATGAAAAGAAGAATTTCAGAGAAGGAGAAGAAAAGAAAAAGAACCAACAACATCAACCCATCCAAAGTTGATATTGTTCAACAAGACAACAGCAACAACACACACCTAAGTCACTGTCTACAATTTGATTTCCATCAAACTCCCATCAAAACATAAACTCAACAACAACCACCAATAGAACAACTACTCAACAACTAAAATTCACAAATCCCAACATCATAACAACAACTTATCAAAATAACAACAAACTCAACATCATCCAAATATAGGAATGCAACACAACCCATCGAATTCATCTCAAGACAATTTCGGAAGTGCAACAACAAAATTATTAGAACAAACTACGAGCTTGGATTAAGAAAACCAAACCGAGAAAATCGGCACGCCATCCATCATTTAGCACAATCCACATCATCGAACCACAAAGCAAAACATATTTCTTGGAACACCAAGATTCATCTTCAAGAACTGGAACCCACAAATCTTGAAGCCAAGATATTAGTCGACCAAATTGAAGAACATGAAGACTGATGTCAAAGAACATCTACCAAAGGCAAAGAATTCGAGTGAAAACACCCAAAGAAACTCCAAATCTTGATGTTAACATCACTAAATCTTCAAATAAGAAAAGAATTTGGTAGTTTGAAGAGGAAATAGCAACGGAAATCGCAAGCAAAAACTACCGTAACGATCATGTAGAAACCATCAAAATCGATCACCAAGACCCGAAAATTCATCGAACTCGGATGAACAAGTTACAACGATAAGAGCCCATAATTTATAGGTTGAGGAAAGCTCGATTATCACTATAAAACAATTGAAGTAATCGAATCGGAACGAATTTCCGTTGAAGAATCCGAAGAACCCTAAAATTTGGGGAAAAACTCAAGAATCAACAATTGTTTGATTCAAGGTTCGGAAAAGATATTTTGTGAATGAAATTAGATGATAAATAGGTAAATTGAATCCTAATTGCTTAATTTTGAGCGTGAATTCAGAAAACTTCGAACATAAAATTTTAGGGAAATTATGATGAATTAGGGATTTGATTTGAACTAGAATTTATGCGGAATTACAAGCTAGGATCATTCCCGCTCTGATACCGTGTTGAATTTCGTGGTTTAGGGAGGAAGAAATGAGAAGAAGCTTAGGGCAGCCATTGATGAGCTCGTGTATAGGAACGAAGTAAAGGAACAAAGTGGAAAGAGAGGAATAGAAGAGAAAGTAAAACTACATTGTATTATTATGAAGAGATAGTTAATGAACTATTACAATATCAACCTATTTATACTAATTACAACACTTTAACAAACTATGCTTGAATTAAAGGGAGCTACTAACAATCTCTAACAACCTAATATCTATACTTCAACATCCCCCCGCAAACCGGACATGTTTGAAAAACATGTTCGGTTTGAACAATTCGTACTAAAAAATGATCTCTTGATCACAACAAGAGAAGACAATCACTATGGATCAAACATGAACGAATTCTCAAATAATTCGAACAACCAAAAAATGAACCTCAATGAACTCGAGCTTTGTGTAATGCTAAGTTGCTGCTGCCATACTAGAGGAACTACCAACGAATTACCTCAACCGTCAACACCACGAATGAGAAAACATCATGTAACTCAACCTCAACTAATACCATCATCACCAAATGCCCGTGTCCAAACCACCCATAAACAGCGACCAAAGCAGGCACAATGCAACCTGGTTACATCGAATACAACAACAACAAATTCAAACACCGGCACTTTGTAGAAGATTGCTACAAGTCATTTCGGGTGACAAATAATATCACGAAGATAATTTCGGCAGCGGCTAGCTTGTCATCACTCTGGTCTAGTGTGATACTAAATTCAGCCAACATAGAACCCTAACAAACTTGAACCATAAACCACTGATCACTCCCCATAACTATACATGTCCACTTGCAACTTGCATCCTCCAAACACACCATAACAGCATCATCATGTACCAATCAACAAGGACTTCATCCCAATCATCACCACTACAATGGTCATTTCATCTTTCTCACAATATACACCATAACTTCAATGTAAAGAATGAAGGATAGTGTGTTTGGGAATGAAAAGAGGGAAAAAAAAATTTAGCTAAAAAAAAAAACAAGGGAAAAAGGCTTGAGATAGAAATTGACCCTTTGGGTCTTTTTGAGAATTGACCACTTTGGGTCTCAAAAATCAAAGCCTCTATAGGCTAATGACCAACTATGGGTCTCAAAATTCAAAGCCTCTATGGGCAAATGACCAACTATGGGTCTTTGAAAAATAACCACTTTGGATTTTCAAAAATGACCTATGTAGGTCTTGAATGAATGAGCCACAATGGGTCTCATCATAATAAACCTCTATGGGTTTATGAAAATGATCACAATGGATCATGAAGAAAAAGGACCATCTATTGGGTCGCAACAAAAGACCTCTAATGGGTCGAAATAAACCAGTATGGGTTGAAACAAACAAGCCTCTAAGGGCACAAAATACACCTCTATTGGCGGAAAACAAAGAACATAACCACTATGGGTTGGAGGTTAAAGTCATCAGGGATCACAGAGAAAATTCAGAGAAACAACTCGGTAGATAAACCGAATTCGGATGATGAAAAGAAGAATTTCAGAGAAGGAGAAGAAAAGAAAAAGAACCAACAACATCAACCCATCCAAAGTTGATATTGTTCAACAAGACAACAGCAACAACACACACCTAAGTCACTGTCTACGATTTGATTTCCATCAAACTCCCATCAAAACATAATCTCAACAACAACCACCAATAGAACAACTACTCAACAACTAAAATTCACAAATCCCAACATCATAACAACAACTTATCAAAATAACAACAAACTCAACATCATCCAAATATAGGAATGCAACACAACCCATCAGAATTCATCTCAAGACAATTTCAGAAGTGCAACAACAAAATTATTAGAACAAACTACGAGCTTGGATTAAGAAAACCAAACCAGAAAATCGACACGCCACCCATCATTTAGCACAATCCACATCATCGAACCACAAAGCAAAACATATTTCTTGGAACACCAAGATTCATCTTCAAGAACTGGAACCCACAAATCTTGAAGCCAAAATATTAGTCGACCAAATTGAAGAACATGAAGACTGATGTCAAAGAACATCTACCAAAGGCAAAGAATTCCGAGTGAAAACACCCAAAGAAACTCCAAATCTTGATGTTAACATCACTAAATCTTCAAATAAGAAAAGAATTTGGTAGTTTGAAGAGGAAATAGCAGCGGAAATCGCAAGCAAAAACTACCAGAACGATCATGTAGAAACCATCAAAATCGATCACCAAGACCCAGAAATTCATCGAACTCAGATGAACAAGTTACAACGATAAGAGCCCATAATTTATAGGTTGAGGAAAGCTCGATTATCACTATAAAACAATTTAAGTAATCGAATCGGAACGAATTTCCGTTGAAGAATCCGAAGAACCCTAAAATTTGGGGAAAAACTCAAGAATCAACAATTGTTTGATTCAAGGTTCGGAAAGATATTTTGTGAATGAAATTAGATGATAAATAGGTAAATTGAATCCTAATTGCTTAATTTTGAGCGTGAATTCAGAAAACTTCGAACATAAAATTTTAGGGAAATTATGATGAATTAGGGATTTGATTTGAACAAGAATTTATGCGGAATTACGAGCTAGGATCATTCCCGCTCCGATACCGTGTTGAATTTCGTGGTTTAGGGAGGAAGAAATGAGAAGAAGCTTAGGGCGACCATTGATGAGCTCGTGTATAGGAACGAAGTAAAGGAACAAAGGGAAAGAGAGGAATAGAAGAGAAAGTAAAACTACATTGTATTATTATGAAGAGATAGTTAATGAACTATTACAATATCAACCTATTTATACTAATTACAACACTTTAACAAACTATGCTTGAATTAAGGGAGCTACTAACAATCTCTAACAACCTAATATCTATACTTCAACATCCCCCCAAAACCGGACATGTTTGAAAAACATGTTCGGTTTGAACAATTCGTACTAAAAAAATGATCTATTGATCACAACAAGAGAAGACAATCACTATGGATCAAACATGAACGAATTCTCTAATAATTCGAACAACCAAAAAATGAACCTCAATGAACTCGAGCTTTGTGTAATACTAAGTTGCTGCTTTGCCATACTAGAGGAACTACCAACGAATTGCCTCAACCGTCAACACCACGAATGAGAAAACATCATGTAACTCAACCTCAACTAATACCATCATCACCAAATGCCCGTGTCCAAACCACCCATAAACAACGACCAAAGCAGGCACAATGCAACTGGTTACATCGAATACAGCAACAACAAATTCAAACACCGGCACTTTGTAGAAGATTGCTACAAGTCATTTCGGGTGACAAATAATATCACGAGAAGATAATTCAGCGGCAGCTAGCTTGTCATCACTCTGGTCTAGTGTGATACTAAATTCAGCCAACATAGAACCCTAACAAACTTGAACCATAAACCACTGATCACTCCCCATAACTATACATGTCCACTTGCAACTTGCATCCTCCAAACACACCATAACAAAGATCATCATGTACCAATCAACAAGGACTTCATCCCACTCATCACCACTACAATGGTCATTTCATCTTTCTCACAATATACACCATAACTTCAATGTAAAGAATGAAGGATAGTGTGTTTGGGATTGAAAAGAGGGAAAAAAAAATTCAGCTAAAAAAAAAAACAAGGGAAAAGGCTTGAGATAGAAATTGACCCTTTGGGTCTTTTTGAGAATTGACCACTTTGGGTCTCAAAAATCAAAGCCTCTATAGGCTAATGACCAACTATGGGTCTCAAAATTCAAAACCTCTATGGGCAAATGACCAACTATGGGTCTTTGAAAAATAACCACTTTGGATTTTCAAAAATGACCTATGTAGGTCTTGAATGAATGAGCCACAATGGGTCTCATCAAAATAAACCTCTATGGGTTTATGAAAATGATCACAATGGATCATGAAGAAAAAGGACCATCTATTGGGTCACAACAAAAGACCTCTAATGGGTCGAAATAAACCAAGTATGGGTTGAAACAAACAAGCCTCTAAGGGCACAAAATACACCTCTATTGGCGGAAAACAAAGAACATAACCACTATGGGTTGGAGGTTAAAGTCATCGGGGATCACAGAGAAAATTCGAGAGAAACAACTCGGTAGATAAACCGAATTCGGATGATGAAAAGAAGAATTTCGGAGAAGGAGAAGAAAAGAAAAAGAACCAACAACATCAACCCATCCAAAGTTGATATTGTTCAACAAGACAACAGCAACAACACACACCTAAGTCACTGTCTACGATTTGATTTCCATCAAACTCCCATCAAAACATAAACTCAACAACAACCACCAATAGAACAACTACTCAACAACTAAAATTCACAAATCCCAACATCATAACAACAACTTATCAAAATAACAACAAACTCAACATCATCCAAATATAGGAATGCAGACAACCCATCGGAATTCATCTCAAGACAATTTCGAAGTGCAACAACAAAATTATTAGAACAAACTACGAGCTTGGATTAAGAAAACCAAACCAGAAAATCAGCACGCCAGCCATCATTTAGCACAATCCACATCATCAGAACCACAAAGCAAAACATATTTCTTGGAACACCAAGATTCATCTTCAAGAATCGGAACCCACAAATCTTGAAGCCAAGATATTAGTCGACCAAATTGAAGAACGAATGTGAGAAAGACCGATGTCAAAGAACATCTACCAAAGGCAAAGAATTCCGAGTGAAAACACCCAAAGAAACTCCAAATCTTGATGTTAACACCACTAAATCTTCAAATAAGAAAAGAATTTGGTAGTTTGAAGAGGAAATAGCAAAGGAAATCGCAAGCAAAAACTACCGAACGATCATGTAGAAACCATCAAAATCGATCACCAAGACCCAAAAATTCATCGAACTCAGATGAACAAGTTACAACGATAAGAGCCCATAATCTATAGGTTGAGGAAAGCTCGATTATCACTATAAAACAATTGAAGTAATCGAATCGGAATGAATTTCCGTTCAAGAATCCGAAGAACCCTAAAATTTGGGGAAAAACACAAGAATCAACAATTGTTTGATTCAAGGTTCGGAAAGATATTTTGTGAATGAAATTAAATGATAAATAGGTAAATTGAATCCTAATTGCTTAATTTTGAGCGTGAATTCAGAAAACTTCGAACATAAAATTTTAGGGAAATTATGATGAATTAGGGATTTGATTTGAACAAGAATTTATGCGGAATTACGAGCTAGGATCATTCCCGCTCCGATACCATGTTGAATTTCGTGGTTTAGGGAGGAAGAAATGAGAAGAAGCTTAGGGCGGCCATTGATGAGCTCGTGTATAGGAACGAAGTAAAGGAACAAAGGGAAAGAGAGGAATAGAAGAGAAAGTAAAACTACATTGTATTATTATGAAGAGATAGTTAATGAACTATTACAATATCAACCTATTTATACTAATTACAACACTTTAACAAACTATGCTTGTTGAGAATACTCCTCCTGACTCAGCACGTGCATCACACGCTTTCTCTGTCTCTTAGTTTAAATGTTTCTGTTGTAAAGTTCTGTTGTATTAGTTAGTATAAATATCTTTTGCTTTGTAATAATCTGAGCTATTCGGAAATATTAGAACAAAACTTTCTAGGTTGTAACAAACTTTTCTTTTCAATGAATGAAGCTTAGTTCTAGACCCAAGCTCAAGAATGCGAGCAATTATGGTGAAAATTCTGGTGTTTGTACATTAGATTTCACTTTTTTACATGGTATGTATCAGAGCCACGCATCCTCGTTTCCGCAATCTAAATCTGGTTAGGTTTTCATTTTGCAGATTGATTTCAGTTCAAATTTCTTGTTTTTTGTAATCTGAAATTCTTGAGGTTTTCTCAATTTTCGCTTCAAATTGAATGAAGCAATTTGTTGTTTGTTAAATTGTTTGGAAGAATTTCTTTTTTTGAATCTTGATTTCTGGAGTATTTTTCGGAGAATTTTTCTTTGAGGTTTGAATCTAGAGATTTTTTTTGAGTAATTTGAGGTTATTTTTGGAGAAATTGAAGTATTCGAGGTTTTTTTTGAGAAATTGGAGTATTGTTGGAATTGATTGATGAAATTTGAGGCAACCTGATTGATTTGAGTTTTTCAGTAGTATTCGTGTGGTTGTGGAATATTTCTTTGTGTTTTTCTTGTGTTGAAATTCTCGTATAAGCATCAAAAATCATGGAGGATGAAACTCAATCTCAACACCCCCTCTCTCGTTTTAAATCACATCGCCCCATATGAAAAATTATACAATCAACCACCTTCTCTTGATCACATTAAAACTTTTGGTTGCTTATGCTATGTTTCCACTTCCAAAATTCATAGAACCAAGTTTGATTCCAAGGCTGATACTTGTGTTTTCCTAGGCTATCCTGCTACTCAAAAGGGTTACAAAGTTCTTCATTTAACAACTCAGAAAATCACTGTCGGCCAGGGATGTATGTTTTCATGAAAAACATTTCCCCTTATCATTTCACTCCTTCACTTTCTTCTTCTTCTCATTCATCTTCTTTTCAATTTTTTCTTCATGCCATCACACAAGATCACATATTCTTTGATCCATTTTTACCACACACTCAATCTTTCACACCTATTCCTTCCCCAACTTCTACCATTTCTGTTACTCCTCCACCATCTACTTCTTCTTCACCTATACCACCCTCTTTCTCACCTGATACTTCACTTGATACTTCTGCTTCTACCTCTCATATTCCCACTCCTCCTCTTCCTCCACTCAGAGTTTCCACAAGACACAAACAACCTCCCACTTACCTCTCAGATTATGTTACAAAGACACACAACTTCTTCCACATTATCTCCACATTGGTGTAACTTAATCAGTTACAATTCTCTTCCTTCCACACATCAGGTTCTGTTAAGCAAGACTTCTACATTAATTGAACCTACTTCATATCTTGAGGCTTCTATAGACCCTAGGTGGATAGATGCAATGGATAAAGAAGTAAAGGCCTTGTCTGATAACAACACATGGGATATTGTCACATTACCTAAAGGAAAGAAACCTATAAGGTGTAAATGGGTATTCAAAATTAAATTGAAGTCTGATGGCAGTGTTGAGAGGTTTAAAGCTCGTTTAGTAGCCAAGGGTTATAACCAGAAGTATGGTATAGATTACCAAGAAACTTTTTCCCCGTTGTAAAAATGAGTACTGTTAGATGCATTCTTGCCATAGCAGACTTCTAGAAATTGGCCTTTGTTTCAATTGGATGTAAATAATGCTTTTTTGCATGGGGATTTACATGAGGAACTTTACATGAAACTCCCCGAAGGGTTCCCTAATCCCGATAACAAGGTTTGTAGACTTAAGAAATCATTGTATGGCTTAAAGCAAGCCTCCAGACAATGGTTTACTAAGTTGGTTTCTGAGCTTCAGTTTCAAGGGTTCTCACAATCCGAAAATGATTATTCCTTGTTCCTGAAAAAAGATGGGGATTTGATCACTATTGTTGCTGTGTACGTGGATGATATAATTCTTACTGGGAATGACTTGGCTACCATCAATCAACTCAAACAACATCTTCACACTACCTTCAGCATCAAGGATTTGGGTAAACTTAGTTTCTTTTTGGGCTTAGAGGTGAGTTACCTACCTGACGGTATCACTTTAACTCAATCTAATTTTACTAAGGAGCTCTTACAGGAAAGTGGTTTAACTTCCTTCAAACCAGTGGTCACTCCTCTGCCCCTAAACCTTAAACTTACCTCCACTAATGGTGATTTGTTACCAGATCCAACATTGTACAGAAGCTTGGTAGGGAAATTGAATTTCTTAACCCATACCAGGCCAGATTTGTCCTATACTGTCCAAAACCTGAGTCAGTTTATGCAAACACCAAGAACATCTCACCTTGCAGCCTTACATCACACCTTGAAGTATGTGGCTAATACAGAAGGTCAAGGTATTCTTCTCAGAAGCTCAGATACTTTAAAGCTTCAAGCCTTCTCTGATTCAGACTGGGCTGCCAGTCCAGATTCAAGGAGGTCTATTTCCGGTTATGTGCTTTAATTGGGTCAATCTCCCATTAGTTGGAAGTCAAAGAAGCAAGCAACAGTTTCCAAGTCTTCCTCAGAAGCTGAGTACAGGGCAATGGCAAATGCAGCCTCTGAGATAACTTGGATGGTGAGATTACTTAATGAACTTGGTGTTGTGAATCTTCAACCTGTTGTGCTTCATTGTGATAATCGGTCGCAATCTATATAGCTAAAAACCCCGTCTTCCATGAGAGGACAAAGCACATAGATATAGATTGCCATTTTACAAGAGAAAAAGTTATTGAGGGTCTCATTGAATTGACTTACACTCCTACTCATGCTCAACTTGCTGATCTGCTTATCCTGTCATCAGCTCAGTTTCAAGACCTTCTGTCCAAACTTGGCTTGTTCACTCCCCAACCAAGTTTGAGGGGGGTGTTGAGAATACTCCTCCTGACTCAGCACGTGCATCACACGCTTTCTCTCTCTCTTAGTTTAAGTGTTTCTGTTGTAAGGTTCTGTTGTATTAGTTAGTATAAATATCTTTTGCTTTGTAATAATCTGAACTATTCAGAAATATTAGAACAAAACTTTCTAGGTTGTAACAAACTTTTCTTTTCAATGAATGAAGCTTAGTTCTAGACTCGAGCTCAAGAATGCAAGCAATGATGGTGAAAATTCCGGTGTTTGTACATTAGATTTCACTTTTTTACAATGCTTGAATTAAGGGAGCTACTAACAATCTCTAACAACCTAATATCTATACTTCAACAACATATAAACTTAGTTTAATCTTAATGATCTTATAGTAATACACGCTTGTTGTTTCTACGCAAAATGACGATGTTAGGACGCGTGATATATTGATTGTATGTCCAACCTCCAGGCTCCAATTAACGCCGCCATTGACCAGGTGCAGGTGTTTTTCAATGCTGAATTGTACAATCAAGTGACCATTTTATGTTATTAGTCTAATTGAATAGATTAAGCATATAGCAGCCTTCTAAATACTTGAGTTTCGTTCGCATTTGAAGAAGCAAATCTTGGAGCCATCTTGTTGGGTCCTTTACTTTATTGTGGGGAATCAAATCGTGATACAACCATTGTAAATGTGGTGTGCTAATTGCCTAATCAAGACCAGCAATTTGGTTGTTTTCGGCATTATATGACAAGACACTAATAACTAAAACACAGCTTGATTCAGTGGCGTATCCAGGATTCCAACTCTATGGGTTCGGAGCCGGTAAAAAAAAATACATCCATTCACTCAAAGTTCAATACATTAATTCAAATATCAAACTACAATAGCTAAATAGAATGTTAATTCATTACATTACATCAATAAAAAATTACAAAAGCATCCTACGAGTTTTCATACTTTGGAAACATTTTAATACATCATCATCACTAACTTGAACAAAAAGATCCCTCTCAAGAAATGTGACTAAACTATCATTCAATAGTTGATCACCCATACTATTCCGCAACTTGTTCTTCACATAAGTCATCGAAGAGAAGACTCGTTCCACACTTGCCGTTGCCACCGGAAGAATTAATACTAGTTTTATGAGCAAGTAAACTAGTTTATAAGAATTATGCTTTTTTGTTTCAACAAGCATCATAGAAAGCTCATTAATATCCTTCACTCCTCCAAACCTTGCATCTTTCTTCATGTCATCATAAAAATATTCAAGTTCATGTCGAAGTGTTGTCATATCATTACATGGGAACTCTTTTGGATAAAACTCGGCAAGCCTAAGCAACTTTTGTGTATCAAATGCCTCAAATGAATTGATGGGATTCAAGCAAGACATACATATAAGCAACTCCATATTTTTCTCATCAAACCTATTGTTAAGCTCTTGAAGTTGCAAATCAATAACACTTAGAAACATTTCAACCCGAAAACGATGAAGATTTGGAACTTTAGCAAAGAAGCGTTTTGATCTTCCACGAGGAATGTACAAATCATTCATATCAACAACATCAATCTCATTTTTAGCACAAAAAGAAGTAACCATCTCCAAAAATCTTTCCCATCCATGGTCTCTTAACTTTTGCAATCGATCCTTAGTTAAAGAGACAAATGACATGGCATTAACAATATCTTGGTCTCCTCTTTGCAATGCTTGACATAATTTTTCTGTTTGTCCAAATATTTCGACATCAAGTGTAACATGAAAACAAACTCAAATGACTCAAATGTTGACATAATAGCAATAGCTTTCACACGATCCTCTTTATTACCCTTACTTGTTCCAATCTTCACAAGAACCTTAATAATAGTGGAATACAATGAAGTGACATTGTTAATTGTTTTATAATGCGACCCCCATCGAGTATCACCAGGCCTACCCAAACCAATCTCTTGGTTTAATCCTTGTCCACTCTCAATTTCACCTAAATCTAATGCCTCTATAACTTCTTGAGCTTGTAACTCCCGAATCATCTCCCTTCTTTTGCAAGAAACTCCAATAACATTCAATAAAATTCCAAGTTGCTCAAAAAGCCAAATGCAATCATCATTATCTTTAGCAACCGCAACAAGAGTCAATTGAAGTTGATGAGCAAAACAATGGACATAATAAGCGAGAAGGATTTTCATTCATGATCAAAGTTTTAAGACCGTTTATCTCACCCCCTCATATTACTAGCCCCGTCATAACCTTGACCACGAACTCCAGACAAACTCAATGAATGATCCATAAGTAGAGTTTCAATTGCATTTTTTAATGTCAAAGCCATAGTATCCTTAACATGCACAATTCCAAGAAATCTCTCACTTATTTTCCCTTTTTTGTTAACATAACGCAAGCAAAGGGCCATTTGTTCTTTTTGAGACACATCACTAGATTCATCAGCTAGTATTCCAAAATAATCACCCCCAATATCATCAATAAGAAGCCTAGTTGTTTCTTTTGCACAAGAGTTAATAAGGTCCTTTTGGATCATAGGAGAAGTCATGGTATTGTTCCCCGGAGCATTACCTAAGACAACTTTGCTCACATCACTATTATTTTCAGCAAACCATGTTAGAAGTGCAAGAAAGTTCCCTTTATTATTCGATACGTCACTTTCATCATGTCCACGACATGCTAACCCTTGACCCAAAAGAAACCTTAGACATTTCAATGAATATGTCAAGCGAGATTTATAAAGGATCTTTGCTTCTGCAGTATAAGAGCTAAATGACTCAATCACAGACGACTTTGGCTTAATGAAAAAATCAAATTTTTCTCTAGCTTTGTTATGAGAACTCTTTAGATCACCAACATGCATTTCAAATCTTTCAGTTTTGTTCCAACCTCTAAAGCCTCCATTAACAAAGCAATCATGTGTCCCCAAAGACTTGATTTTATCTTTGAACAAATAGCACACAAAGCAAAAAGCCGCATCCTTCTCAACACTATATTCAAGCCAATCATACTTATCAAACCAAGCAACATTAAAGCGACGCATACCTCCTATCTCTCTTTGAGGAAAGTCATGTAAGAGTGGGGCACAACGTTTTTTGGCTATGTATCCTCTCCTCACGGCATCTTGCTCATTTGATGGGTATGCCAAGATCGGGATTCTTTTTCCAGGGTCATGTGGAAGAAGATCAACATCATAAGTGTGAGCATCGGCACTAGCATTTGAATTATCTTCTCTTTGTGGTGTACTTTGAAGTGGTGGTATGGATGTTGGGGGCTCATTATCACGAATTTCACCTTCTTGTATTGGGTTTAGAGATTCTCTTGAACTTGGAGAAGAACAAGCGGAAGATTTTTGTGACTTGTTTCCCGCACGATCTTTCCAAAAAAATTCTAAACCCTTCATTGTCACAATACAATCTACACAATAACACAAGCAAGAAATTTCAACTCCATGAGTCTAGACACTACAAAGTACAAAGTTCAATCACATATTCACATTTAATCATTCATTCATTCACAATCCACAATCCACATTCCACATTCATTCATTCAACATTTATTCAACGTTCACAAATCACAATCCAAAGTCCACAATCCACATTCATTCATTCAACATTAATTCATTCAACATTTCAATCTGAAATTCATAAAGCAACAAATTCATTCTATAAGTAATTGAGTATTGAATAAGTGAGTCTAAGTAATACTAACAACTAACAAGTAACAACTCCACAATCCACAATTCCACATTCATTCATTCAAGTATTCAACATTTAAATGCTTAACAAAATTACATAACTAATTAACTACAATTACTTATTCTAATCATCTAATGTCTAAAAGACTAAAATCTGAAATACTGAAATACTGAAATTCATAATTAAAATTGAAGAATTGGGCTTTTTTTACCGTTCAAAGAACAGTTGGATAGAAGACGGAAAGTCGGAAATGTTGTCACTGCCTCCGAGTACCTCGCTGGACGCTGGTTCGCCGTCGCGGTGGAGAAGACGGAAGTAGACGGTGGCCGTGGCGGTGGCGCCGTGCGCTGGTCAGTTCTCGTTGGCTCGTGCCTCGTTGCTAGGGAGTAGGGAGTTAGGGTTTTGGGGTTTGGGGGAAAAATGTCGGCTGGTAGACTGTAGTTCTGTGTGTTTTGTTCAGTTGTTGTTGAGGGAGAAATGAAATGGGGGGCTTAATGTTCAAAATTTAGATGAAAAAAATAGAAGGAAAAAAAAAAGTGTTCGCGGATTCGAACCTCAGACCTCCTAACACCACCCGCGCGCGCACAGTGAGATACAAAACCACTGGGCTGCTAGCTTCTTTCATGTCTTACTTTGCACGCATATAGTATATATCTATTATCTAAAATATTTTTAATTTAAAAAAAAAAAAAAAACCGGGCAATTTTTTTCCAAAAATCACCGGGTTCACCCGAACCCGTGAACCCATAGTAAATCCGCCCCGGCTTGATTTGTGGCTCACAAAAATTGTGCATTTTTTTTTTTTTTTTTTTTTTGACATCGCGAAAATTTGCATAGATAAACAGAGTTTACATACTACCACTAGGGTCATTAAAGATCCTTACAAAATTTGTGCATTCAAATAACAAATAATAAATACTTCTCGTAGTTTTGTTTCTAGTGAGAAATTGGTATTATTCATAAGTTTCATAATTCATTTTATTACCTTTTCGTAATTTTGTTTCTAGTGAGAAATTGGAAAATGAAGGTTATAACACCATAAGTCGTTTTAAAAAACTTCCAAATAATTGGGGATAAAAATAACAATGTCAACGGAATTGGGGTAAGAAAATGTTATTAGCTTAATAAAAGTTGAGATAAAAAAAAGCTTGTCTATGTCTTTATAATTACATATAATTATAAGACTTTATTATGTTTTGCTTTGAAACATTAAACATTGATATTGTAGTGGATTGATGGTTAAACTCTCACATTTCATTTCAAAGGTTAGTGGTGTGCGCTTTTGGACCGGGACCGAATTCGGATCGAACGGACGGTCCATGAAAAAATTTGGAATTCGGGTTTCGGTCCGGTCCGACCGATGGACCGGAATTCCCGTGTGTTTTTTTGTAAAAATAGGTTTAAGGCTTAAAAAAATAAAAAAATTTAAAAACTTAGAAAGTTAGAAAGTAGAGCCGATCAAATCGGCTGGCTCGAATTTTGGGGCGGGTTTGGGCGGAATTTTTTGGCCGGGGGTCAGGTTTGACCCGATTTTTTGGTTTTGGGCAAGCCAAAAATGACTTTTTAGTCTAATTTTTGGCTCGGCCCGATTTTAGCCGAAATAGCCTGCTCTTTTTGGCCCTAAAAAGCGGGCTTTGGGCACAAATTTTGGCCCGGCCCGACCAATGGGCAATTTTTTAAGGTATGGCCCGACCCAAGATCACCTCTATTAGAAAGTTAAAACCTTATCTTTATTGCATTTAAGATTATTGCTTTTAGAATTATTAGATTTTAATCTATCGAATTTATAAATATGTTTAAACTTAAGCAAAAAAGATTTTTTTGAACAAAAAAAAACACAAATTTTGGTCCAACCGATCCAAGACAGGACCGGAACCGGACCGCAATGTTCCGGTCCAAAAAAAATCAGATTCCGATCGTGGACCGGTGCACACCCCTATCAAAAGTCATGTGTTCGATTCCTATTAGCTATACATTGTTAACCTCCCAAAATAACTAGCTTAGTTTTCCGCTACTTTTAATTTTTTATGAACAATTTTCAGTTATATTTTGATTTTTCAATTACTTTAACTAAATTTTATCAAACACGCTTAAATTACTTCAACTGGCATATGTTTTCAAGCCACTAACAGTTGCAGACTTGCAGCATCTAATTGCTCTACAACTATAGCTATTAGATTTTACATCTAAAGCATTTCAATCATCATTTAATTCATCAACCATGACGTGAGTCGAAGTCTTTACAATATGAAAATCATCCCTTAAAACGTACATGACATATGTATGTACACGATATACAACTCAAAGGAATGCTGTGATATCTAATTTTTGACACATTTCAATATTTTTTGAGGTACCATAAGAGTTAGACACCCCTCTTTCAAGGGAGACACCTACCGGACATTTCAATAATTTATATAGAAATGTGCTTCTAGTATTCAAAATTTAATGCTTTTATATCATGTATATAATCAGATTGTCCTAACTTATTGAAGGTTTTGGATCCAATAGAGTTACTAAAACACACTACCAGTGGCGAATCTTGGAACTTTTGTTATCGGGGGACAATTACCTAGCTACTTTAGACTTTTAGTTGATATTTATATACTTGGGTTGGTAACAAGTACTCCCTCTGTTTTTTTTTATCCTTCTCACTTTCCTGTGCGCGTCTCCCAATGCACATCTTTGAACTTAAATATCTTTTATTATATATTAGTAAAAATTATAACGATTGAATATTAATAACGTACTAATTGAGACGAATCAAACAAGACTCCACATGACTATATTTTTTCTTATAAATTGAAAAGAATTGAGAAGATTCCCTCTAAGTATGAATAGTGTCAAAAATTCTAAGTGAGAAAGAAAAAAAAAAAACAGAGGGAGTATTGGATACGGGTGCGAATTCAAGTATGGGGGTACAAGTAACGGATACGAGTACAAATCCGGGTACCCGATACGACAAATCTAAAAATTACATATTACAGGACACCATCCTAGCTAATTATTCCTAAAGTTGGACATGAATATGAGGGTACAACTTTTTCTTTATAAATATATGATATTTATTAGTTTTTAGATAATTTTCAACATCACAAAAAGACAAATAAAATAGCCATAAGTTCAAAGTTTTAAAATGCATAAAATAAGAAATATTGGATAAGGATACAAAAAATCAATAATAATTAATTAATGAAATAAAAGAAAAACCCCTTCAAAAAAAAGGAAAAAAGAAAGAAAGAAAAGACAAAAAAGAAAGAAACGTTGTTAAAACTTGAAAGTAGGAATGGGAAAAACATCATCTTCATGTCAAACATCAGTACATCGACAGAGTGACACTTGCAAAGTACGTCAATTGTGGTCCCGGCCAGTTCCTATTTCTTCTTCCCCTTTCTATCACACGGTAAGTACAGTCCTTGCGCTCAGTAAATTTGGGCCTTTTTCTTACTAGGCTGAGCAAATTAGTAATGTTACAAAAAAATTCCCAAAATCTTTTAGGGGCCAGGCCCAGTCCTGCCCCTTAAAAGATCCGCCCCTGCACACTACCAATTAGTAGAGTTTGATTAATCCTATCCTTCATTATAAATCAACGGTCAATATATTTTAACCTCACTCAAATCTAATACAAAGAAAAACAAAACTCTAAGCTAGTACTCTCTCCTCTGTCACATAAGATCGAAACTCCTCCTCCCACACACAAACCTCATTGCCACCACCACATCCAGTGGCTGCACTATATTATTGCCTTTGCTACAATGGATTGAACATTATTTTCGACATTATTGCTAGAATTATTGATCTTAATATATATATATATATATATATATATATATATATATATATATATATATATATATAACTAAGGGTGAAAATTATTCGGATAAAATCCAAAATCCAATCCAATCCAATCCGAATTAGTAATTCGGATCGGATTCGAACTGTGTTCGGATTGGATTTGGATTGAGATTTTTTGAAAAATTGGATTTTCAGATCGGATTGGATTGAGAGTAATTGGATCCAAAAATCCAATATAACCGAATAGCAATATGCCTTGTATTATGTATCTAGATTAGGCTTAAGTACTTAACTGATTTTTTTTTATAGAAAAGCCTAATCCATAGCCCAATAGGCGTATCACTTCAACCCTTCCCCTAAAACCCTAACATCACTTAATTCCTCATTTCCTAAATCTATTAGGCTGTTGTTGTGCTTAATTTATTTCATCGAAAAATTAGAGTTTTAAAAAAGCGGATTTTCGGATCGGATCCAATTTAGAGTATGAAAATTCGGATTGGATTGGATTGGATTCAAACTCTAATCGGTTTGGATTCGGATTGGGAAATTGAAATCCAAATTTTGATCGGATCGGATTGGATTAAGCCCTAATCCAAACCGTACACCGAACTTTCACCCCTATATATAACTCAAGACAAACAAATGCCATGCTGCCACATGTCCCCCCCAACCAAAAAAGCAATTGACACGAAATAACAATAAATATGTGGGTGTTAAGACTCAAACCCACAACCTATCCTTTGATATACGAATAAACTAACCAACTCATCTACAAGCTCATATTGATTTTTTATTGTAAGTAGGAGTAATTATGCTTCTTAAGTTGACACATCAATTCGACTCCTACATTAATTGACTTATCAAGTAAATTTACATTAATTGACTTATCAAGTAAATGAGTAATACTTCCTCCGTTTCAAATTACTCGCTACACTTTCTATTTAGGGAAGTTTCATATTACTTGCTACACTTCTTTTTTTTCCCTTATATGGTAAGTTTTAAGTTATAAGTTTACCAAACTACCCTTACTTAAAATATTAAGCAACACTTAATTATACCTAACCATCAACATTAATTTATAAACAAAAACCCACCACCCATCCTAACCCTTTCCCCCAACAGTATCAACAACTCAACCCCTTCTCTCTCCTCCATTAACCCAACCCCTATCTCTCTCCCTCACAAAGACCACACCACCACCACCATCAACCACTCTTTCTATTTCTCTCTTCTCACTCTCACCCACCACCACTTTCTCTCTCCTCTTCCCGCCACCGGTTGATCGCACAACAAGGAACAAAACCACCACCACCCCGTCGCCAGGCCGGCATTTTCCTGCCGCCGGGCCGGCCACCTCAACCGCCACCACCTGTCGCGCAAGCTGGATGTTCATCCTCTTCACCTCTTCCTCTCTACTGCGATGTTTACCACCACCACCTGTATCTCTCTCCTCTCTCCACAACCACCCCCCAAAATTCCGGATCCGGGTTTAAATTAATTGGTTAGAACCATCCTTCTCTCTCCTTTCATTATCTTCATCATATTTTTCTTCAAAGTATTAAGGAATTTTTTTCTCTCCTCGAGTTAGGGCTTTGGTAGTTCGAATTTTGGTTTTGGTGGTGGTTGTGGTGGTAAGGGCGGTTACGTGGTGGTGGTGGTGGTGGTGGTGGTGAGGTCTCAGAATGTGGTGGTGGTGGTGGTAATGGCGGTTATGTGGTGGTGAGGACGGTTCTGTGGTGGTGGTGGTGGTAGAAGTGTTGGTGGTTGGTGGTGAGGGTGGCCATTGGTGGTGGTTGCTTTAGGTTCTAAATTACACTTAATCACATACCCCCTCTATAAGTAATATCACACTAACAAAAATTGCCTAGGGAACCGTAAAAAAAGAAGTGTAGCGAGTAATTTGAAACGGAGGAAGTATATAGATATCCCCATGTTACAAGTTATATTACCTATTATCAAGTTTCCGTTTATCATAATAGTGATAATAAAACATCAAATCAACTTTGCATTTTGCGAAAAGTGAATGACATCACAATAAATTTATTATGCACCAGGTATTCAATACTAATTGAAAGTTATGAAGCATTAGAGGTAGTCACGTGTTATCTTAATGCATATGCTGATATTGAGGCATGTATTTCAATTTATTTTATAAAACAATAATAAACTAATGATACACAATGACTCGAAATCTCCCGGGCAACAACTAGTTACAAGCACAAAACCTAAAACTCTTTTTACAATAAATGTAGCTTGAGCATGATATACTCTTAACTTAAATGTTAGGCAATTGATAATGATATCTAGAAGTAGGTAGGAATATGTGTAAGTATATATATAAGAAATTAGAAAAGTTAATTATATTTATACTTTCTTTGGATAACATGATCTGTTGTTTTATATGTTTGCTTCGAGTTGATATTTCAGCATGTTAGGTGATATAAGCAGAAAACTTGAATTGTTAAGTACTTCATACCTTTTTTAGGGAATACTTTGTGTCTATATCAGAGTATGGTTCACCACTTTTCATGTTGATATTTGATTTACTCAACAATCGAGAAAAACTACCGAGTACGTATACTAATTTTCCATCATATATTTATGTGATCGATCTCTACATCTAAGGTTGCATTCCTATCATTTAGGAGGAACCCAAGTGAGCAAAATCCGAACATTAACAATATATATACTAAGGGGGCGTTTGGTTTACATAGAGGAAGGGAAAGGGAATGGAATCAAGTAGAGGGGAGGAATGGTAACAATAATTGTTACTTTTATTGGGTGCTTGACTCAACAATGGAAAAGAATCACTTGGAAGGGAATGGAAAGGATTTTGTCATTCCTCTAATTTGGAGGGTAACTATTTGGGGGTTTGGTTACCCTCAAGTAACGGTAATGGTTAACCCACTACCCAAATCAAACAATGAGTAATGGATTCAGATTATTGAATTTGTTTTCAGGTCCTAGAAAAGTTCAACCAAACAAGGCATAACTGTTGGAAGTTTCAAACAATAGTCAAAGAAAAAGAATCCCTCTTGTCCCACATGGAAGAATTATCTAGTATCTTCCTTGTTTATATAGGGAAGTACCTTAGAACCCCTTGTTGGATAATGGGCTAAGTGGATTGGTAACCACACACGCGCGCGCCGGCCGGGCCGGGCTCAGGCTCGTGGCGAGCGCGGTGCTGGCGTGGCCTGTGGGCCTGTGATCCTTTTAAACTCCAGTCAGTTTTGAATTGACGCTAATTGCAAGGATCGTGTTCTTGCCGTTATTAGCGAGATACTTAGCCGTTTCCTCCGAGATTTCTGCCATCATTTACTTCCCTGATTTTAGCCTTTCCGTTTTCTTTTTGATTCGTTTCTCTCCTTATAAACCGATTCTTCCCATCAGAAATACACACGTACACATTAAAATACGCCACTTTCTCTCTTTCTCGATATTGGGCAACGTTCTGATCTCCAACCGTAGTTTGTGAGTGCACACGTTCTACGGTGCTGTGCTAATCCTGGGAGGCGATCGCGATTGTTCTACTTGCACCGGGGTTGCGCGAAATCGTCTTTTAGGATAGTGGTTCTTCCACGTCACAGCTATTGCTCACGGTTCACGCTTCAACAGATAAGTATCATTTAACTGTTATTGTTTTATTTGCAACAATAACTACCTTCATGACTATTGTGAAAAAGACCTTTACAAATTTTAGTTGGTCAAATGTAAGACAATGTGTTTTTGGTCCACTAATACTATGTAGAAACTATTATGAAATGTAACTGAGAGAAGTAGAGAACAACCAAGGGGAATCAATGGAGGAATACACGTTTTTGACCATCTAGGTTTAAGATATTTATATCACAAGTTCAAGCCAATCAATTATATTAGTGTTTGAGGCCTGGACTTTATTATTGAGTAAGAATGCTGATTTCTTTCCATCTACTACCGTTCTACCAATAACCATGCACTTAATCATGATAATTGTTTATTTATTTTAGCTTAAGGTGTATTTTTTTTTCCGCCTTTTAAAAATCAAATTAGTTAGCATTTTTCTTATTCTATATTATTTGTCACTTTAAAAATTAAAATGTTAATACAACATATTACCTTAATTTTTTTAATGGCTACACTATGCTTTTTTTTTTTTGGCTAAAGTTTAAACTTTGAGCTCGATTATCACTAATACATATAATGAACATAATTATGCACAATGTTGTTAGTTTATATTTTATTGTGCATTTTCAGGGAAAAAAGAAATTACTCCCTCCGTACCATAATATAAATCGTGATTCTGTTTTTACACGGGAATTAAGGTAAGTGGAATCTTGATTTATTTGAATAAATAGATTAATTTTTATTGGGAAACACTTACATTGTTTTTTTTTTTTTAACATAAAATAAAAACTGAACATTTAATGTTGCACGGTTTAATGTGTAGAGAAGTTCAATAGGGTAAACGATCCCATTTTGTCATTAATACTGGTGCATTGTGAGCTGAAATTATAAGGACATTTTGTGGATTAAATTACTTTCATGAGGGTATTTAGGACACAATTATTGATTGAAAATAGAATTAGAACTTGTGTTTTGGGACATCTTATAAGAAAACAAGACTTATATTATGAGATTGAGGAAATACTAATTATTTAAAGGACAAACTTATAACTTAATTATAAATAATCGCAATTGCCATGTGATCAGATAATTCCAAATAACACGGCCAATTTTCTCCGGCTCTCAATCTGAGACGTGTTTTTTACCCTTTACATTAATACGTTGACAAAATTTCCCTCCCCAAGGACTAATTAAATTTCATAATAATAACAATAATAATGACATACCACCAATTACCATTAAATAAAAAATAATGTACGTATTTAAAAACCAAAAAGCCACCTCCCCTTTCACTCTTCCATTTCTCCAAGACGTGCCCCCTTGTTTTTTATCTCTCCTCCCAAATTCCAATCAATCAATCATTTAAAAAAAAATGCATGCAAAAACAGACTCCGACACAACAAGCTTACCGGGATCATCTCCGACTAGATCACCTCCCCGTCGGGCCGGGGCCGGGGCCGGGTCAGGACATGGGCCAGTCTACTACGTGCAAAGCCCATCAAGGGATTCAACCTCTCACGATGGTGAAAAGACCACAAACTCTTTCCATTCAACTCCGGTGATAAGCCCAATGGGCTCACCACCTCATTCTCATTCCAACTCTTCTTTGGGCCCACATTCTAGGGAGTCTTCCTCGACCCGATTCTCCGGGTCAGCGAAGCCCAAGAGCAAACGTGGCGGAAGGAATAAGAGCAGTAATCATCATCCACGTCAACACCCATTCGATGCGATTGAGGAGGAAGGTCTTTTGGCTGGAGAAGATGAGGAGGGTGAAAGAAGTATACCTCGGAAGTGTTGCTATTTTATTTGGTTCGTTGTTGCGTTTTTTGTGCTCTTTTCTTTCTTTTCCTTGGTTTTGTGGGGTGCTAGTCGTAATCAAAAGCCCGCTATTACTATGAAGGTATACATTATTATCTTACATTCTTACTCCCTTCTCCCCCTTTTCTTTCATGCAACTCGTTTGGTATGATTATTTGGCGAAATTTTAGCTAGCTAATAAAACTATTAACTTATTTCAGGAGTCTAATGAGGATAATTTCATACAACTATTTCACTGTGTGCCTTGTAATTTTTCCTTTAGCTAACTAGGAGTATAATGTGGTCCAAAAGAGTTTATTTTCATCTTGTTTATCCCAACTTTTTTTTTTGAATTACTTGATATTATTGTATTGGTATTATATATTCATGTTACTTCATGACATAAGTAATAGTATAAACCAATAGGTGTAAGTGTAACAAAGTGTGCTGATATGTTATTGTTTCACTTGGTGATAGAGTGTTATCTATGTCCTTCATTTTTTGATACATACAATATTTAATTTTCTTAGGTGATAATGCTAACTTTGACCATATTTTTTATAAGAATGATATATATATATATATATATATATATATATATATATATATATATATATATAATCATGTTAGATTTATTTAGGGAACCTTTCTGGATTTATTTAGATTTGTACTTTCAAATTAACATTATAATAATTCTTATTAACATATATTTAAGGATATTAAGAATTAAAAAAGTAGGTAGAACTTATAAAAACGATTAAAAGTAGAACATGTTGGGGGTAACCGGTAACATTTCAAGAGTCCAAGTAAAAGATGGAGTATTGCATTTGAATAATAATTTGAATGGCCATAGTCATAGGTATATCAAATAACCATTAAGATAAAATAAATAAAGGAACTACTAAGTGATAATCTGAGGAAGTATAATTTAACCAACAAGCTACGTACCATATGTGTACTATTTTATTTTGACTCGTTCACCACTTTACATTATAATCAACTAATAATAAGAAGTGACACACAACGATATATAAATTGTGAGACTAAAAAAAATTAAGTAGGGGTCTCGCAAGATTAAAGTATAATAATTTTTGCACATCTTAATTTATTCTTTACTAGCAAGATAATAATTAAGATATGAATTACTTCTATATGACTCAATATAATTATGTTACTTACTTGTATAGTACATTTGTGGTGGGATGAATGTAGAGTATAAAATTTGAGCAATTTGCTGTACAAGCGGGGCAAGATAATTCAGGAGTACCAACAGGATTGGCAAGCGTGAATGCAACAGTGAAGTTCAGGTTTAGAAATACAGGCACCTTTTTTGGTGTTCATGTCATTTCAACCCCTCTTCAACTTTCCTATGAGGAACTCATCTTAGCGTCTGGGACGGTAATTATTTACTACTAGTTCATATGCTTTACTCTTGTTTTCTCCGCCCAACACCTTTTTCGTTTTTATACAAACAAACAACAACATCAACCTAAAAAATACTTCATAACAGAAAACATTGAAAGTTTC
The DNA here is from genome assembly GCA_947646795.1 of Beta lomatogona. Lineage (NCBI taxonomy): Eukaryota > Viridiplantae > Streptophyta > Magnoliopsida > Caryophyllales > Amaranthaceae > Beta > Beta lomatogona. Next base: position 154,868 of record CANSNZ010000065.1, on the reverse strand, counting down.
ATTTTTTTATGTCAATCAAGGATATGGGTTTATCTCCCACTATAAGTTTATATACTATGTTAGGGCGTTGAATGAGGTAGTACAAAGCCTAAACTCATACTTTTGGAAGCTTTGTTTCATGTGTGATTGAGTTCCTGTTCTTTTGGACTTAATTTTAGTTTAAGTTTAGTTCAGTTCAAAATCTAGCAAGTATATCCAATGTTAGGGTGGTGATAAAGGTTCAAAATCTGTGACCCCAACGTTAAGGTTAGAAATCATGTGGAGGTGTCCATTACTAGAATACTATTCTAAGTGATTGGAGTTTCCTTGTGAGATGCGATGCCTTCATATTTGATATTTCCACCCCATAGACTTCGCCTTTGTGGCTTGGAAGGTCAATATATGTGCTAATTAGAAGAAAAATGGATGGAAGCACATAATTGAGGTGGTGATGGAGAGACTTGTCGTTTTCAATTCAAGCTCAATATTTTTCTTTTTTAGGAAAAGTACAAATCATTGTATTTATTACTAAAATGCTAAATGTTTAAAGTTTAGATGTAATTCGTTGTTTATAATTTTTATTTAATTATGTTTGTGAAATAAATGGGATTGTAAGCATGAAAATATGTATTGCTATAATATGATAATAAGACACTTTATAGCCATTTAATAGAAAAACCAAAATCATTTTTCGTTTACCATAATAGTCAAATATGATTTACTTTGTCCGTTTTTAATATTCCAACATTTTAACTTTTGCACTTTTCATGTCACTGTGACTAAATTTTAGAATTAATATGAAAATAAAATAATGTTATCAAATCTGTATTGAATTTCTCTCAAATATATTTCCAAAATATCCCTTTTTTTTTACTAATATAGAGTTGAAAACAATTAATGGTAAAAGTTCCATTGTTACATTTTTAAAGAACCGAAACAAATATATTTTTTTAACGAATAGTTGATACCTTTTACTATATAACTAGTTATTAGGCCCGAGGTATGCCCCGGGTAAGGAAAATTTTCATTCATTAATATTATACTTTAAGATGATAACACTAAATGTTATTTGGTCTGGTGGTTAAGACTTTAGTATATGTTCTTGATGTCCCGGGATCAAACCCTATATTATGCAATTTCTAATCTTTTTTATTGTTGTGAATTATATGGAGTAAAACGCCGTTAGGAAGAGCGTCATGTAGCACCGTTCCTTATTTATGCACACCTTTTAATATATTAGTATAGATAACATAAGGAGTATTAGATCCCTCTTAAGCGCAACAGAAGGATCTAATCCTTATTGTATAAAATATATGTCTTGCATGAGATGTGCAATACACTTGTTAATTGGCCTGACACACGACGTCATAGATTCATTGTCAGCTAAATGGCCATGAAAACTGATGTTTGACATTTTTGCTGTCCAACGACTAAATGCCAATATCTTATATTCTTATCTATGAACTTCAATTTATAGCATCGTTCCTATGTGGTTTGATGGTTGTTTTATTAGTCTTTATCATATTAGCTAATAATCACGATATAATAATAGTGTATATTATCTATTCAAAAAAAAAAAAATTAGTGTATATTACAGGGAGCTTCCTTTGACAAAACTGTTGTGCACGACTTATGCCATTAAACTAGGATTACATACCAACTTGTTCACATTGTTCTGCAAAATATTGAAAAATAAAACTTCTTGTTGCCTAGTAAGATGTTCCTATGAGCTGTTCAAAGTAACACAAATTGGCGTTCTAATATTTACAAGGACGACATTACGATTAAGCTTAGACTGTGTTGTCCTTTTTCTATGTTCACTTATTTTAGAATATATAAGTACGAAGTATATTTGAAGTTCAGATAAGTCTAGTTCAACTACCCGTTAAATAGCCTATGTTGAAGAAAAAACTAAACGAGTTGCACCCGTAATCTCCATGCACAACTTCCACCGGACACCTAATCGAGAGAGATGCGGTGAGACCTAGGGTTGAGCGTAGGGGTGTAAGTGGACTGCGAAAAGTCCAGAGTCCAATCTAGTCCAGTCCAAATTTATCGGACTGGACTCAGACTCAAATTTTCGAGTCCAAATATTTTCGGACTGGATTTGGACTCACCGCTTTGGAGTCCAATAAGTCCAATCCAGTCTAAAACATATATTTGTATGACTTTTTTCTTGAAATTTTAGACTTTTTAACATTTGCGCTCTAAATTTTTTACCTAGCATCAGACTTTTCACGTACCCTCCAAAACTACAAAGTGAAAAGGCAAAAATTAATTTAACCCTTTTGGCGTCTTTTGAATTTTGTAATTTGCATTTTATTAGAATTTAAAGATGTATGTAACTTACTTTATGGAATGGATGTAATGAATCCAATTTTTCAAATTTCACTTATAAACCTAAATCAGAAAAAAAAAATTAATATATTATATAATAATCGGACTGGATTAGACTGGATTTGGACTCTTGGAAAAAATTTCGGATTGGACTCAGAAAAAGTTTGGATCGGATTTGGACTCAATTTCTCTAGTCCAAAAAACTTTGGACTGGATTTGGATTTGGCAAAGTCCAATCCAGTTCAATCCACTTACACCCCTAGTTGAGCGTGCCTAGTACATTCGGCCCAAGTGCATGCCCGAAAGGTACCGTTATTTTTACCATGCACAATTCCTAATGAACAATCACAATTTACAGTATACTTAATGTTTCTTAATTTGTATGCTCAATTGAAATCCAAATGATAAATTAATTTCCTTTCTAGATTCACATTGATTGAGGTATACGAAAATGCAGACTGACAATTTACCATGAATTCTAAAATGCAGATGGAATATTTTTATCAGAGGAGGAAGAGTCAAAAGCAGATAACAGTGCAAGTGAAGGGAGACACTGTCCCTTTATATGGGGGAGGGTACAGCATAAGCAGTAATAATAAGGCGGGAGTAATTTCGGTGGTGCCATTAACGCTAAACTTTAGGGTCAGATCCAGAGCATATGTCTTGGGCAGGTTGGTTAAGCCAAAGTTTTACAAGAGAATTAACTGCATCGTGGTTATGAATCCAAAGAAGATGAACGTGGCCACGTCTCTCAAACATAATTGCACTTACACATAGTCACATAGGCTGATCTAAATCTTTATTATGGTCTGACCTAAATGTATACCGTAACTATTTTTTGATTACATTATATATCAACCAATTATATATCAACCAATTTTCTGCAGTGCTGTTAGTTGTACATCTCTTGATCTCTAATGACTTTTTTTTGCCACCCAACTTTATTACTTTGGTATAATTATCAAAGCTTGTATTCTATAACAATTATGAGATTGTTCCACCAAATGGTCCAAACCTCCGCTAGAGGCACTTTTGTACATGCCTCAATCCTCACCCTCCAGGCCTCCAATACTACTAAGAGGCCTTATCTGTGTTGCTGAGTAGAGATAATTATACGAGATATCGATTTAGTAAGACACTTCTTCTTTAGCTTTAGTAATAAAAATGTACTAGTATGTACCTTTATATTATTATATACTCCCTCCGTTTCTTTTTGTTCTTCCTGTTTAGAATCTTGACACTATTCACAATTAGAGAGAATTTTCTAACTTATTTTCAACATATGATAAAAAACTATAGTCATGTGGAGTTTTGTTTGATTCGTCACAATGAGTACTTTATTAATATTTAATCATTATAATTTTTACTAATACACAATGAAAGATATTTAAGGTCAAATACGTGAAGCACTTTTTGATATAAGTGTAACGCTCGACTTTCTCCAATTCATTTTTGTAGCAACACCACCCCTTGGTACTTTTTAAAGAAAGCCATGTCAAATTGGAGAGATAAAGTGAGACATACGAGATAAGAAGAAATACAAGGAAGATATTACTAAATAAGGAAATGTTGCAATTAAAGTCAAATAAATTAAACTTTCAAATAACGAAAATGTTGCATTTAAAAAGAGCGGAGGAAGTATCTCATAATTACTATGAGATTATGGGATCATATAAAGGTACTTAGGGCATGGAAAACCTCTTAGTTTTCTATAGTTGTACTATTATTTCTTCTTACCAACCCTTATATATACTCTCACTGTTTTCCTGTGTTGCAACATTGAAGATTGACACACTTTTTAATGAAGCCATGTGAAAAGGAGAGCATAATAGTAAGAGAGAAAAAAAAACAATTGCTAAGTATTAAAGTTCTAAATAGTTTATTTAAAAAACCATGGAAAACGTGAGCAATATACAATTGCCAAAAATTTCAACATGCAGTTATATGATTAATCTCTTTAGATAATTAAAGCCTATAGAAAAGTCAAAAGAGTACATTGAAAATTTGTTATGATTGGAGAGACAGGAGACTATTGCTTTGAAAAATTCGTTGGCCCAATTGTGCACAGTTGGGTTATAAATGAGCCCAACATTCGCACTTGGTTTGCGTAGTAACCGGAATACGGGTAACAAACCAAAACTTAGTTGTCACAAAAGTTTAGGAGACAAAATAAGGTCGAATTTATACCACTGATTTCAAGGTTAAAAGGCCCAAAACCTCATCTATCTGATTTCATATTATTTGCTATAGGTGAGAATGAGATAGCTAGAGTCAAAAGGCCCAAAACCTCATCTATCTGATTTCGACACCGCTTCAGCAGAGCTGTCAAGGCTACTATTATCTTTGAGCACATCTTTTTTCTTTTCTCTATTATTATGTGTATCATTATGTATGTCAGTATGTGGTTCTCCCCCGATGTCAAAAAAAAAAAAAAAAAAAAAAAAAAAAAAAACTTTGAGCACATCACTCGAGGAAGGTGATAGTATTAATTAAACACTTTTTTTTGGGTGTTAGTATTACAATACAGTATTTCATATGTTTCTTAGTAAATGTATTATATTGACTTTTTACACTATCTGAAATTTAACTTTGACTATATTTAATTACTATTGAATAAAGATAAATGTCATTATCTTATTGTTAATGGCTTAATTTCAATGTATATTTTTAAAATATTTTTTTTAATTTTTAATAATATTTAATCAAAGATATTGTTGGTTAAAGTTGTGCATCAACAAATATGCTCTGTTAAGAAACAAAGGAAGAGTATCGTAAGATAATTTTCTAATACAAGATAAACATTTTCATGTACTAAATGGGTTTCTCAACCTTGGTTCTTCTTCAGTCTTCATTGTCGAAGCTACTGCTCTTCAACAATGGATTCACTAGCTATCCAAAACAATATTCGCCACCTCAACATAGAAGGCGATAATCTTATGGTCACCAACTCAGTAAAAGGTTTCCGGTCTCCTCCTTGGGAGATTGCTCATATCATCCAACTTATCCAAGCTTTACTTCGTTCTTTCACTTCGTGGGCTATTTGTCATGTTTACCGAGGAAACAAATAAAGCAGCAGATTGGATCGTCAATGTCGGACATTTAATTGATTCTCAGTTTAATATAGAAAATTGTACTTATTCTGCTCTTCATTCTGTACTTGTAAACGATAAGGTTGGAGCTCCCCTCGTGTGGAGGGTCTCCTAACCTTCTTTTCTCCTTACCTTTATAAAAAAATGTAGATTGGTACTATGATACTTTGAAATATACTATGAAACTTTTATAACTACGGCAAACCATGTTACAATGGTAATATAAAATTTAGAAAATTTGCGAGCAACTACCTTGTAAAAATTTCATCTTTTTCAAAATACTTAATACATTTTTCTTAATATGTCTACCAATACATATTTTTAACTATTAATATCTCTAGTTCCCCATAATAAAAATTATAAAAGGTTGATATTTTTCTTTTTGAATGTATATGTCGGGATGAATTTACCAAGATCCCACATAACTATATTTTTTCTTACATAGAAAACACAAAATACGGTCAAAGGAGAGTGTGCACATGGTGCAAAATTCAAATTGTGCCAAGTATTTTGAAACAGAGGATGTACAATTTTTGCGAAAAACTACCTGACAAAAAGAACATGGCATGAAACTACCTCGTTAAGTTCTTTTTGTGACACAAAGGTACCAATGGCAATATTTCGGCGGTTTAATTTATCTTTTGGCATTGGCTTTTTATTTTTTCTCTTTTTGTTCGTTATACCTCTAACATGTTCTATTTCTCTCTCGTTTTAACAAAATTCTTCTGCATCCCCTTCTTCAAATCAACCATAGAATTTGGAAGATATGATATTTCATATGCGAATAATAAAAATGACAAGTTTGTGTTTAGTATCTATCTTCAATGTAGGCCAAAATTTGATAATGAATCACACCAATACCTTCTACAATATTATCACAAAAGAATAAGGGCTGAATCTAAGAAAGGGAGGAAAAAATCACGCCAAACAGAGAGGGAAAAGGAGTAAAAAGGGGTAAGATAATAATCAAAGTGCTAGGTATTATAAGGTCAACGCATCGACATCCAATCGCTAGTACCTTTTGCCACAAAATAAACTTATAATTAAGGTAGTTTTGTGTCTCATAGGTAGGTTCTCACAAAAGTGCATTTTATGAGGTGATTTCCCATAAATTTTTCATATAATTTCATAATAGAACCAAGGAGTGCTTATTTGGTACTCTCATACTATCATGCTTAAGACGTTCTCATCATCAATCTTGTTGTGATGATGAGATATTATCTTACATCTCCTCACAGGGGCGGATCAAGGATTTGAAGTGAGGGGTAGCGTAATATCGATAACTATGTATCAAATATAAGAATTTTTTTTTTCCATAAACTATATTACATTTGGAAAGTTATAAAATTCAAATACCACCTAAAAGTAGTTGTTCATGTTGAGTTTTCCAAATTCTAATTCATCTTCTTGATTTTGAGGAGGAATACTACTTGACGGAGAAACAAGTTTGTCGGTTCGATTGAGTTGGCGGAAAATTTGGATTAAAATTATGTCCACTTTTATTTTGTGTTATTTCTGAAATAGTTCTCTTGTAATCTCATCATAACTCTAAAATATAGTGGGTATACACATAACATATGTAAAAATAAGTCTTTAATAAATTTCAACTAGAATTTTGGTGTTGCCATTGTAATTCAACTTTAGAAAACTGAATAAGTCTTAACACTGTTCCACGTCTCCCCTGTCCCTTTCCTGCTTTTTTCTCTTTCTCTTTCTCTTTCTCTTTGAAAACCCCCCAAAAAAAACAAGAAAAACAGTTGCAAATTCAATCAAAACCTGCAAAATCATCAAATATTGCATCAGTCTGCTTAAATTAGATCTCTTTTTCTCTCCTCTCTAGATATTTTACTGTTTCAGGTGATATCTTCAGAAAAATGAATTCAGGGGAATTTCTCAGTATTCAACCTCAAGAACTTCAATTCCCATGTATTTTTTCATCTCATTTTCTTTTTTTTTGGAATTTTCAAAGAGAGCTAATTTTTTTTTTTTAAGAATACAGATGCTACCCCTTGTGACTTAGTGGCTCCGCCACTGCTCACAATTAGCTAATAATCATAATTCATAGGCAAATATCATGAGCAAGTTCAGTGTTCCTGACCTGCTATACAAGGGTACATTAATGCGATCAATTCACTAACTAGTTTGTTAAATTAACATAGTATTGAATTATTCTTGACTTCTATTACTTACTAGTGTAGTAATATTGCTAGCTTAGAATGATGTATTACCACCGACATCCAGAGTTTTCCCTTGAAATAAGCGGGTGATTAATTTTCATATGCATAATAACTTGTTATTAAGATTGAATAATTGTAAGTTGTACATATGCATGTGACGGCTGTTAAGTCAAACTCTAAGACATATGACACTTCTGTGCATCAGTATTGTATATGACGTTTCAGAACTGATTGCAGTAATGTCGATATGTCCGAGTGGTTAAGGAGACAGACTTGAAATCTGTTGGGCTTCGCCCGCGCAGGTTCGAACCCTGCTGTCGACGTTTTTGTCCTCTCTTTTTTTTTTTTTAGTGCTTAAGTGGTAATAATGAATATTGCGCGGTAGAAAATGTCAAAATCATGTAATATCGACAGACTTAAATAAGCCTTTTGCGTCCAAGGTTATATGTTAATATGACTTTTATAAGTCTCTTGCGTCAAGTATATGCTCATTTCATTATGTTGCCATTTAATCATTCATGATATCCGTAAGCAGTGGCGGAGCCACAAAGTCACAAGGGGTAGCAGCCTGTATTCTTAAAAAAAATAAAAATTAGCTCTTTTAGAAAATTCCAAAAAAAGAAGAAAATGAGATGAAAAAATACATGGGAATTGAAGTTCTTGAGGTTGAATACTGAGAAATTCCCTTGAATTCATTTTTCCGAAAGAAATCACCTAAAATAGTAAAATATCCAGAGAGGAGAGAAAAAGAGATATAATTTAAGCAGACTGATGAAATATTTGATGAATTTGCAGGTTTTGATTGAATTTGCAACTGTTTTTCTTGTTTTTTTTTTTTGGGGGGGTTCAAAGAGAAAGAGAAAGAGAAAGAAGCAGGAGAGGGACAGGAGAGACGTGGAACAGTGTTAAGACTTATTCAGTTTTCTAATGTTGAATTACAATGGCAACAACAAAATTCTAGTTGAAATTTACTTATTTTTACATATGTTATGTGTATAATCACTATATTTTAGAGTTATGATGAGATTACAAGAGAACTATTTCAGAAATAACACAAAATAAAAGTGGACATAATTTTAATCAAAATTTTCCTCCAACTCAATCGAGCCGACAAACTTGTTTCTCCGTCAAGTAGTATTCCTCCTCAAAATCAAGAAGATGAATTAGAATTTGGAAAACTCAACATGAACAACTACTTTTAGGTGGTATTTGAATTTTATAACTTTCCAAATGTAATATAGTTTATGGAAGAAAAAAAAATTCTTATATTTCATACATAGTTATCGATATTACGCTACCCCTCACTCCAAATTCTGGATCCGCCCCTGTTCGTAAGGTATTATAGGGAAGATTTCACACAATAAACAAGCACGCAATTACATAGATACGTGGTGTTTGAAAGGTAATTTTAATTACCCACTTCTTCTCCTTAATCAATTTGAATTATAGTATATAAATTATAAGGGTACTTTATGCAATTGTTGGATGAACCCTAAAATTGGTTACACATCAATTCTATCTAAAATGTCATACTTAGCTCTCACTAGCTAGTTGTATAATTAGTGGTTTCTCTTCGTCTTGAGACTTGTTTCATCTCGTTTCATTGAAGATTTACTCTCTTTGTCTCTAATTAGCTTATATCTTTGTTCTTCTGTCTAATTGAAAATATCAAACAATGGCCTTTATATACAAACGTGAATACAAAATATACATTCCTGTCAAAAAATACATAATACTGACAATTCATAACCTAATTCCTAAGAGCAATTCTAAAAATCCACATTCATCCATAATTCTAATATAACACGAATCCTAGGAAATAGATGAAGAACGGTTATGTACCATTAATCTATTACTTATTTTGCCTCTCCCCTCTCTCTTTCTCTCTCAAACCCTAGCCTCCCCTACCCCTTCTTCATTAGTTAGGGGTTGCCATGGATGATTTCATCCATGGTAAGCCTGTTTTACCCTTTTATTTTCAGTTTTTTAATACATTTTCTTCTTTTGTTTAATAAATTAGTCTCTCTTTATGAGATATTTTCAAACCCTGTTATGGGTTTTTTAGTTTCTGTTTTGGAAATCTCATTCTCCCCTATGGGAGTTGTGAGTATGGTTTTTTTGTTTTTAGGTATGAGAAATTGTTCTCATTGGTTGAAGTTCAAGACTCAACATGAAGGTATTAGAATCTCGGATGCGGTAAACATGACTTGGTCAAGAATGTTCTTCCCAAACTACATCAAAATGATAGACTTCCTCATCAATAGCTGCTTGATTCAGCAAATACAAGGGGGTTGTGCTGTATTACTCGATCTGGTTCATTGTAGTACCTTCAAAGACGAATTTGATTTAGCTTTGTTTAATTATATCTTATTTTTCTTTAATACCAATTGTAGATGTCGTTTGGCCTTCAATTAATGAATTTTCTCTTTCAAAAAAAAATATAACACGAATCCTATTATAATTCATACCAAGTAGATACCCAGGGTGAAATTGCTCACTTACTGGCTCCCTGCAGTAGGTATGCTTGGATTATAAGGGTTGTGATCAGAGTCGTCTTGATCATTTTCAGGACCGAAGCAAAACCCTAATTGGTGAGCCCTTTTATGATGGAAGTTATTTTTTTATGAGAAAAGGGTTGAGCAAATTATTAATGAATTGAAAAAGCGTCCATAACTACATAAGGAGAGACTTTCGAAGGGTAATGGTTAGCCCACCGTTGTTCAACACCAAACGACGCTACCCTAGCGAGGTGATGAGTTACATTGTTGCCATCCCTAGGCACATGAGACCAGACATGAAATTAAAAGTCCTACTAATAGAAAGTGCATCTTCAAGAATTAAATCAAGATCAGATTGGAAAACATAACCTATACAAAGTCGAGAGTGCACCTTCAAGATCTTTAGTAATAAGCAGTTTAAATTTATTTCGAACATTAAAATTAAGTCATCACATATAGAGGTGGTAAACGGGTCATACGGGTCGGTTGCGAGTCATATTCGGATCAAATTTAAGTTTGGGTCGGATGCTATATTGATTAGTCGGGCCAGCATCTGGTCGGTTCCCATTGAGTCGCAATGGTTCGGTCATGTCAATTCGAGTAAGGTCGACTTTCTTTTTCTAGCAAAATAATTAAAACACATAAATTAATGTTTGTGAAAAAAATATTTCCTTATTGCTTTCGGGTCGGGTTCGAGTCGTTATTTTCGGTTCACTCGGGTCAGGTATATTCAAGTCGGGTTATTTCAAACTTCGGTCCTGTTCGGGTGAAAAACAGGACTTGGTTCAGTAATTTCGGACTGGGTCAACGGACACGAGTCTATTTTGCCGGCTATAATTAAATACAAGCTTGATTATAAGAAATATATACTTCCTCCGTTCCATTTTAAATGAAACACTTACTATTTTAGGCCTTTCAAAATAAGTGAAACGTTACCTTATTTGGTATTCACTTCTCTCTATCTCTCTCCTCATCACATGGGTCCCTTCTTTTTTTTCTCTCTATCTCTCTCCTATTCTAAATCCCCGTGCCAAGACCCTACGTTTCATTTAAAATGGAACGGAGGAAGTATAAAAAGTTAAAATTGAATTGATAAGACTAATAGCCATCACAACCATGACAATTGGGAAATAGAAGAAGATGGGGAGAAGTAAAGAATTGAGAAGTCATGGAAGATTTGATAATATAAGTTTCGGAGAAAACAAAACATTGGTAATTAGCTTTATAATTTGTGGGGGCCATTAAAAAGGGAACCCTAAGTCATAGTTTGCTCCCACGTATGTACGAGACTCATGTGGTTGCATTGTGATCTTACATGAACAATATTGGATCAGATAAATTCAAACGTAATATATCCCATGCTCTTTTATCGGTTTTATGGAACTATTAGAATTGTCAATTGGGACCAGAATGAGGCCATATATTAGCCATCTTTAACTAGACTTCTATATTGAATCGATCAGGTTCATTAGTTATATACTATTTCATGTCTTTATTCTAATTGCAACACTTGTCTGTTTAAGAAGTTGATTCATGACTTCAATTTTTTTATTTTTTTAGTTTCATTTTATCTATCTTTTCATCACTTGAACCCTATTACCATATCTCTTCTCATCATACAAGTCTCGTAAACCCTCATATCTCACCACATATTGCGACCAATATAATTGAGGAAATAGTGACATTATTTTTTTTATAGCAGTACTTACGTTATTATAATCCTTAAGCCCCGTTTGGATAAGTGGTACTAAATGGTAGTCATGGTAATAGTTTCTAGTGTAAATTTGTGAAGACATTCACATGTCAACATCCATGGTAATGCTACTTTATCCCAAAACACCTATTTTATTCCTAAAATTGCATTACCATCCCTTACCAATTGGGATGGTGGGATTGAGTTATGAAGGAAACCCCATGTTTTGACATCAAGTTTCATTACCTTGGAATCATGCATGGATATTAATTGGTCTTCACAAATTTACACTAAAAAACATTATTATTACCACTAATCAAACGGACTGTTAGTGTTATGATATCCAATCATACACCATACTATATTTAAAAAGGTGTTAATTTTCGACATCCCATACATTAAAAAATAGTTACTAAAATTAGATTTTCCTTTAAAGATTGTTACTTTTTTCTCCTTAAGGCAGTTGATCATATTTGGATATTTTATTTTCTTCGGGAAATGATCATATCATGATATAAAGTATAAACAATAACGAGTACAGCCCATGTTCATTGTATTTGGGCAGTAAGGTTGAAAATATCAACACAATTTGATGATCTGAACTCTGAAGTCTGCACGCATATAACTTCCTAACAAAATATCCCAATTATGAAGCAACCCCCTTATCCAATTACTAAATTTCGGGGGATAAAATATCACTGTATCAACATAGCAAGTTGAAAAGGAAGAGTGTAAACGAGGAAATCAGAAAAATACTCTTGCCTACAAACAGTAATCGCATGAGCCACTAGAGAAGTTGCGGCGCTGGGTCCCACTTTTTCAAGTTGACTGAAAATAGTAAGTGATCTGAACTTCTGACCTCATGACTTTTTCAGCAACATAAAATCCTTTTTCTTTTTCTTTTTTCTTTCTTTGCGCAATTGGCATGCAGCTGTTACTATAAATGTTTTGCAGTACAATCAACAATGTCACCTCATCCTTTCCTTTTATATTTTTCTGTATAAGGGGTTACTGCTACTTGCTACTTGCTACATGCAACTCTTCCAACTTGAAAGTTCACTTGCTCCTAGGGGTGTTCACGGTTTGGATTGGTGCGGTTTGGGATAAAATCCAACTAAACCGTAAATATACAGTTTGACATTTTTCCAACCCAAACCGCACCGCACTTTTGCCCAAACCAACCCAAACCGAATCGCACGAAACGGTTTGGTGCGGTTTAACCATTTTTTCCTCCGCGACATTAATTTTGTAAACTAAGAGTTAAAAAAATTTGTTAATAAGTATAAAGAGTCCAAATAAATATGAAGTTGACTTTATAATTAAACATAAATAATAATTTATCAAAAGTGTCCAAGTTATTTACCTCAAACTTCTTTTTTCAGTTGAATACTGGTATGCCACCTTGTCAAGTGTATTTTTAAAAAAAAATAAAAAAAAGATAAAAAAAAAATCATATAAAATTGCGGTTTACGGTGCAGTTTCGGTTTACAAAAATTAACACCCAACCCAAACCACAAACTGCGGTTTTCTTGAAATCATAACCCAAACCGCAATTTTGTAACCGTAGACCAACCCAAACCGCGAAAAAACGATTTGGGTTGCGGTTTGGTGCGGTCCAAACCGCACTCTAAACAGCCCTAGTTGCTCCAACAATTGAAATAAATATATTAAAATTAAAAAATTATTAAGTGTAAAGGAAAATTATGTATAAAATGGATCTGATGAGTGATGTCTATGCCCACACCCTAGGAGCTGGCAATGTAGGTACTAGTACGGATTATATGCCTTGGTGTATTCTCATTATATTAAGTCAGAGGATTCAGGATAGAATGGTGATTGGGCGGCAATATGTTTTGTTGATTATGAAGCATTGAAATATAGAGCTGGTTAGATCTGATTCCCTTAAACTAAACCCTTCTTCTATTGAAAGACATTAAATAAAGGGTCAAGTTGTTTTGATTAATCATCATCTCTCTTGCGACTGTAGTTAAAAGAAAGTAACCAATTTAGAATATTTTGAAAATATCAACGTTTTTTTAGGTAGATGAACTGGCTTGTTCCATTATTTTATTTCCATGAGAGTTAAGAATCAATCAATTAGGGTGAGAATCAACCCGAGTTGAAAGCCTGGGAAGTATATGAATATGCATATGAAGTAGTCAACGCGTTATTTTGTCATTGGTTTGATCTATAAAAGTTTCATGCATGCCATGTTTCTACCCAACATTCATAGCATAATGGAAATTCTTCTCATGAACCATGACAACTTTTCAATCTTCATCATCAACTATAAAGCTCCAGTATGATCTCTGATCTCTCTTTCACTTCTTCGGGTTCAAGGATGTATTCAAGTCAAAGATAGTAACCATGAATTCTACCTCACTAGAATCTTTTATGCCAATATATGCCCACTAGATGCGTGCACAATGTCCTATTCATTCGTCCTTTAATATGCCTTTAAAGTTTCGCTGCTTTTTTCACCCCAAAAAAAAAAAAAGATGCCTTTGGATTTTTTCAAATTGACTGTAGGAAAAAACTCACTTTGAGTCTATAAATCCATTAACCTACTTCAATCGTAAGGTGATGAACATTTCCAACCATTACAACAAAAGAAAACCCTACTAATAAGTTGAATAAAATGTTTAATTTTACATATTACAAAGGAAAAGGGTATTTTTTCCAAAGGGAAACAAATGCCTCCCATGCCATTTTCCCATTCCAAAGTTGAAAGTATGACTAGTTATTTTCGTGTGATGATTCACCCTCAAAGAAAGCTTATAATAAAATAAAGTTACACCATATTTACATAGGAAAAATTGACAACAGCAGGCCCAACTATGACCACCGTTCCATAATAGATCCTAACTTTCGATTATTCCACACCAGTCCCAACTTTAAAGGGTCTTTCACAAAAAGGGTCTAAGTGGAAGGGTGACCTGCTTAGCTTGTAAAAAAAAATTAAACCCCTCTCCTTCCTCCTTTTTTAGTCTTTTTCTCTCCTCCAACCAGCCAACCAGCCACCCACACCACCACCTCCAAACCTGCCAACCACCATCACCTCCTTCCTCCTTCACTGTCGGCGCCGGACCACCCTCTCCGCCGACGCCAAGGCTTCCTCCCCTGCCGCCAACCGTAACCCAGGACCCGACTTTTCAGTCTTCTCTCTTCCGACCGGCCCAACCAATGGCCCACACCACCACATCCAAACCTGCCAGCCACCATCACCCCCTTCCCCCTTCACTGCCGGCGCCAGACCACCCTCTCTGCCGGCGCCAAGGCCTCCTCCCCTGCCGCCGACCGTAACCCAGGACCCACAAACCCTCCCCAACCCTCTTTCCCACCACCTCGACCAACCGCCTTACCTCCCTCTCTCTCCTCTTACAAAATCGAACCCACCACCCACACCATTTCAGACCCCCAACCTCCAGCCCTCCGATTTCTAGCACCCACCTATCCCCTCTGAATTCCACCACCCGTCCACCCCCTCCGACCCTAAATTGCAACCGGTTCTTTGCCATTGAATATTAGATCGGAACTCCATGGAAGAAGATGAGAGAGGGGAGGAAATCGGAGGGCTGGAGGGTGGTGGAAATTGGGGTGGTGGAGGTTGGGGAAATCGGGATAGGGGAAGGGTCGGGGTGGGGCTGGGTCGCTCCGGTGCTGAGTTAGGGTCGACGACGGGGAAGGGGTTCGATTGCCGGCGAGGAAGGGGGAGAGGGAGAGGGTGAGGTGGAGGTGGTGGCAGTGCAGGGGAGAGGGTGGTAGAGGTGGCAAGGGTGGTGGTTTCAAAGGTTTACCTGTTGTAGTAGGTTAGGTGACCTGCTAGGACCATTAATGTAAAGCAACCCCTAAAGTTGGGACTGGTGTGGAATAATCGAAAGTTGGGATCTATTATGTAAGGGTGGCCATATTTGGGCATGCACTTGTCAATTTTTCTATTTACATATTTACCAAAACTTATGTCATATATTTGGTACATCCAATGATATATTTTTTTTTTTTTTGCTCATTTTTCATTTAGAACTCTAGAAATGAGCAATGAGCAATGAGCAAAGAAATATTGATTTGTATTGTACGCCCGAAGATTTCACTATTGATTTTGATTGATATATTTGTTTTAATAAAATGTATAAGAACATACGTGTAAAGAAAAAGTATTTCTTCAAATTAATCAAACTATTTTGACATATATGTAGACAAATAATTGGTCAAATTTACAAAGTTCTATTTTAAAGCTCCATTTGGTTGGAGAAAAATATTATAGAAACATTCGATTTTCCTTCTTTTGAGAAATAAAAATGTTTTTCACCCTTGAGAAAACAATTTTCCACCACCGTTCACATACCAAAAAAAAGAAAAATGGGAAAATTAGAATTTTAGAAAATTCCTTTTCATCCAACCAAACACTCCCTAATAGTTAACAAAGGGACAAATGTATATGACTGGGGATATATTAACAAATTCAGCTAAAGAGTTCTTAAATGGTTGCATGATGGATCTATTTAAGATTCGAACACCAATATGCTTTCAATTTGTACGATCACTTTCTATAATGTCCAATCGAAGTGAAAGTGAAATGCCATTAATGTTCAGTTGTTCACAAAAGGAAGGGGTGTTATCCTGTAAGTTCATTATATTGAGTTGTAAGATTGTGAAAGTAATTGCAATATTGTACTTTGTATAAAATTTTAGGCAATGTTACATTTCAGGCCCCATTCTTTTGGACTGGGTCACTGGAAGAAACTAAACTGAACTGAACTTAACTGAAATAATAACAATAATAATATTATAATAATAATATTAATAATAATAATTAATAGGATTTTTTAACTAGAATAATACAAACTTTTGCCCGTTCTCTCGCAATAATACAAACTTTTGATTATTTTTAAATAATACAAACTTTTGATTATTTTTAAATAATACAAACTTTTGCCCTAAATTCCTCCAGTAGGTCATGACCGGTTCTTGACTTGTTGTAGGAGGTTAATAGCTGATGTGGCACTGATCAGGCCACGTGTTATTATTTCATTGGTTGTTTGTAAAAAAAAAATTAAAAAACAAAAAAAGACTTTTTCCCTTTCACTCCACTGATCTCTTTCCCCCTTCCCCACGGCCAGCATAGCCCCTGCTCTTTTCTCTCCTCCCCCCCCCCTCCCCGGCCGGACCCTCCCCTCTCTCTCTTCCTCCTGCCCTCCAGCCCCTCCTCAACCAAACAAAATAAATGATATCGTTTTCCTCAAAACTCATTTTCAGCAGCCCCTTCGAATCGCCATCTCCATACTCTCTCTCTCTCCATCTACCGTTGCCCCAGTCAACACGAACGGATCCTCGAAAAACCCTAGAAAACTCCTCAATCTTCAATCACACGCACACACATTTTCAATTCAATTCAATTTTATCAACGTAATTCCTCAAATTTTCGAGCTGAAAATTCGTAAATTTAGCTGAAAATGTCGTCGGAAATCGAGGTAGTTGAAGAAGAAGAAGTCGCGACTAGATTCTGAGCAAGAGAAGTGTTTGAGACATCCCCACTTATTGTCGGATCTGACTCGATCTTGGTCGCCTGAGAAATGGCGTATCTGAGGCGCAGAAGCATCGCACCGTGACTGGTATCGGAGGAGGGGTGATGGAGGATGATGATAAAGACGCAGCGGTGATGATTGTCGTTGAACGTGAATTTTTTTGATTGGTTGATTGTTTTTAGAGCTGAAGTTTTGTTGTTGGTGGTGCAGATGCTGGATTTAGGGAGAAATTGAATAAGATTGGAGGTTTTGGGGTGGTTTCCACGGGGTGGGTTGAGGTTGTGGGTTTATGGGTTTGGTGGTGCTGGCGGTGGTGGCATGGTGTTTCATCGAGTTTGGTGGTGGAGTTCAGTTGGGGGGAAGGTTCAAGGCTGGGAGTGTTGAAATTTTTTTTACCGGTTTTGTAGGTTATAGGTCATATTGACCTATCAGAGGAATTTTGGGTAAAAGTTTGTATTATTAAAAAATAATTAAAAGTTTGTATTATTGCGAGAGAACGTGCAAAAGTTTGTATTATTCTAGTTAAAAAAACTAATAATTAATATTATTATAATTATAATAATTATAAAAATAAATAATAATAATAATAATAATAATAATAATAATAATAATAATAATAATAATAATAATAATAATAATAATAATAATAATAATAATAACATTGAACTGAACTGAAATGAACTGAAAATAAATCTAAAAGAACAGGGCCTCAAATGTTTTAGAGGTTACTTTTTGACCCATTTAATTTAAAATAAGGGGGAAAGTGAAAAAAATAATACTTTTCAGTGGAAAAAGTGAAAAACAAAAAATATGATTACTTTTTGGCTCGCCAAGTACTCCAAATAAAAAAAAAGTTTAAACAATATAGTAATTACTCCCTCCATCTTTTTTTAGTTGCTACATTCACTTATTGCCAAGGAAATATGTGGGGACCATTATAAAGTAGAGCAATAAAGCATAAAATAGTTGTCTTTTTGTGCAATGAAGACAAAAATAAGGGTATAGAGGTAATCGGGTAAATAATATGTGGGTACCATATACTAAAAGTAGAAATGTAGCAAATAAATTGAGGCACCCGAAAATGGCAAAATATAGCAAGTAAAAAAAGACAGAGGGGGTAAAAAGGAATTGGGGATGGCTCAAGTGGTGAGTTTCCCCATCTTCCCTAGCAAAGTCTAGGATTCAATTTTAATGCTTAGGATTTAAGGGGAGGAGGTTGGGGGTGTATAGCTTGTAATGGAGCTTTGGGTGGCTGGGTGCCCTGTGTGTCGACACTGGACATCCTAAAGGATATTTTCTTACCTGTTAAAAAAATATAGCAATTAAAAAGAAAGAATTATTTACAGGAAATTGTAGCAATTAAAGAAAAAGGAGGGAATATTTGATAAGAAAACTTAAGACTAATTTGGGTATAATGTTTTATGAACTCATACACCAATTTTCAGCATGCATATTGAAATGATCTTTGAGATAGGTCAAATAAATATATAAAATGTTCCAAGATTCTTTGATAATATATGTGTTACTAAAAAAAATATCCAAACAGTCATAATTGGCTTGTCATGTTTGAGAACTTTAACTTATTAGCTTATTAGCATGTGATGGTGAGACAAATTGGAGGTTTAACCGTCTATGACTCTCTAGCAGTCTATTTCTTACATGAGTGATCCCACTTCATTTTGCAATAATCAAGCCGTCCAAATCCTTGAGATTTTTGTACCACTAACGAGTAACGATTGTAAACATATGCAGAGCATTTGACATTGAAGGTCAGTACGACAGTATCATACACTTCCCTCGTTCTATAATCTCCATCCGAAAAAACTCTGCCCCAATTATTTTTCCCACAGATATTAAAGAGCAAATTAGAGATTATGAGTAATTTATTTATTGTAAGTTTAAATGTCAAAAGAAATACAATATCATAAAAATGAGCTAGAGATTACGGATAAGTTGTAACATTTAAATTTTTGGTCAAACTTTGTAAATTTTGGTTATATACTTTTCATATGATATATTTTTTAGATTCGTTTCAATTTGCATTTTCAAAATAACAAATTACCAATCTTAGGTGTTGTTTAATTTGTTTGACATTCTAATTCATGTGTAGTCTAAATATTACTTCCGTTCTTTTTCTATTACAACAATAGAGATTTCACATTTGCCAATGCACAACTTTAACTATTAATATATTTAAATATTTTTTAGTGAAAATTATACAAATTTGATATTTTGAAAGTATAAATCGAGACGAATCTAACAAGACCCCACATAACTATATTTTTCCTTATGTAAAAATCACAAGAGATGGTGAAAGGGTGGTGATTGAATAGTGTAAAAATCTCATTGTTGCAATAGAAAAAGAACGGAGGAAGTAGATTCCTAGGAAATCAAAACCAAAGAGCTAGGTAGCTTAGGTTATTTCCTAAACAAGGAACAATGCCACATGTCGCCCCCTTAGAGTATTTTACTCCATGTAATCCACAAATAATATAAAAAAATAAATAGAAAATGCATAGTGTAAGACTTGATCTCATGATCATAAGCATATATACTAAAGTTTTAACCACTTTTTGATCTTATTTTGACTGAACTGAACATAACTTATTTTATTTTTGCTGAAGTGAACTTATTTTTACTTATTTTTTCTGAACTGAACTTATTTTTGCTAAATAATAATAATAAATAAAATATAATAAATAATAATAATAATAAATAATAAATAATAATAATAAATAATAATAAATTAATAATAATAATAATTAATAATAAAAAATAAAAAATAAAAAATAAAAAATAATAATAATAAATAATAATAAATTAATAATAATAATAATTAATAATAAAAAATAAAAAATAAAAAATAATAATAATAAATAATAATAATAAATAATAAATAATAAATAATAATAATAATCAATAAATAATAATAATAATAAATAAATAATAATAAATAAATAATAATAATTATAAATAAATAATAATAATAAATAATAATAATAATAATAATAATAAATAAAAGTAAATAATAATAAATAATAAATAATAATAATAAAAATATAATAAATAATAATATAATAATAAATAATAATAATAAATATTAAATAATAATAATATTAATAATAATATATAATAATAATAATAATAAAAATAAATAAATAAATAAATAATAAATAATATATAAATAATAAATAATAAATAATAATAAATAATCAATAATAATAATAATAATTATAATAAATAATCAATAATAATAAATAATAAATAATAAATAATAATAATAATAATAATAATAATAATAATAAATAATAATAATTACTAAATAATAAATAATAAAAATATTAAAATATATATATATAATATTAAAAAATAAAATTAAATTAAAAAATAAAAAAAATTAAAAATAAAAAAAATTAAAAAAAAATAAATTAAATTAAAAAATTAAAAAATAAATTAAAAATTATAAAAATAAAATAAAATTAAAAAAATAAAAAAAATTACAAATTCATCGTTATTATAATTATAATATTAATAATAATAACAATAATAATAGTAATATTGAAAACAAAAATAATAATTACAACATTAATAGTAATACGGAACTTATTTTTGCTTAACTGAACTTATTTTTGCTGAACTGAACTTATTTTTACTTTTTTTTGCTGAACTGAACTGAACTTATTTTTACTTATTTTTGCTGAACTGAACTTATTTTTACTTATTTTTGCTGAAAATAAGTCCAAAAGAACAGGGCCTAAACCAAGTGATGCTTGATGTTATCATTTTAAAGTAAAATATTAGTAAATGAAAGATATAATTACGTACTCGGGGAAGAGTCCGAGCCAAAGAACGAGTTCCTAGGAAATTAAAATCAAAGAGCTAGGTCATTTGATTTGGTTGACATGAGCATAGGAAGTGGAACTTTCTCGAAATTCTACTTCCCACAAAATGGGAAAAGTGGCTTACCTAGCCACTCTAGGTAATAAGTAGAATTTTCCAAGGATATTTTTTTTTATGGCCAAAAGGATGAAATATCATTGATAATAAGCCAAACGGCACTTATAAGCCCATAACAAAAAAGACATTAGATCTAAAGCATCAATACAATTTTTATCTCCAACTCTACTAATACCATCGCTTTTTCCCGGCTGCAGAACCACTGAGTGATTTTTGTTCGATGTCAAAGCATCTTTTCCAAACTATAGCCATCTCTTGTATAGCTTTGAAAGAGCCAGAATAATTTTGAAACTCCATAACTTCAATCCAACTAGCCATATGAATGCTCCAATGATATGAGAGAAGACAACCCACCAATATTTGGAGAATAATAATAACCCACAACAAATGGGAGATAATAACCCACAAAAGATGAGAGATGAGAACCATCACAACAATGGAGAGATTATCTTAATAAACCTAAGAACACACAAGAAGAAAGCAACAAACTACCACTAAGATTAACAAAAAACCAACTACAGAACAGATCTGAAACACCATAGACGATCATCGGCGATGGTTCTTGGAGGTGTTGAAGGAAACATAGAGGATGGAGGGGGTCTCGCCAACAACCTGTGGTAGGGGAAGCCTAACCCAAGTCACCGGCGAGCGAGGATTCCTGAATTTACTACTTCTACAGGAGAGAGAAGGGAAAGAGGCTAGGGCCAGAAGTGGGGATATTTTCTATGCAATTTTTCCTACAGAATTTTTAAATGCTCAACCAAACAATATTACTCAATTCCTAAGAAATGAGAATACATGGAAATTACAATATAAAGGAAGTATAACTTTCCAAATGCAACCAAAGAACACCTTAAATATTAATTACTAACATGTGACTGAGCATATACAGTTAAAGACTTATTAAGGATAATAATATTACACGTATTAAATATGAAGGAAGTAATTGAATAAGTTATAAAATGTTGTGGTCTTATATATATTTCTTTTCTTTCAAATGAGGAACAAGCCAAGAGATAAAAAAACAACAATAATAAAAATTAAAAAGGAACTACTTAGGCGTGGGAAAGCCACACCTCTAGCTTTGGCCTTTATAATTGTAGCTAATCTAAGTGTTCATGTTGACAGTTAGAGAACGATTGTTTTTTTATGGGAAGAAAATATATCATTGATAATAAGCCATAGGGCACATACAATGATAATTAAGATTTAAAAATACATATTTAGCAAATCACAACAATTATCACAATGGAACCAATTACTTTTAAGCATACTCAAGCACAACTCCAACTCCACCGCTTCAAGCTTGACGCGAGCAGTATATTTCGATGTCTTTGCATCTTTTCAAGTAGAGACCTTCACAATTTGATTATGTGGTATAATTTTTCCCATTGATGAATTGCTGAAAAAACATAAACTCTCATAGATCCAAATCATCTCCCAAATTATTAACACCATGAAAACAAGAAAACTCATACAAAGATGAGAAGCGACCCACCAAAAAGGGGGAGAAAAACTCTCACGAAGGGAAGAGAACAAAACAAAACAAAGCAGTATGGAACGTATAACCCTATAAATAAAGGAAAAGGGTCGAAAATACTCTAAATTTTGAAGAAATTAGACTGTTTTCGGCCTAGGAGGCCAACAAAATTAGAAACCTTAGAAAGAGAATTGGAGAGGGAGAGGAGAAGAGCGGCATGCAGTGTTAAGTGAGAACGATTGTTTAATGAAGTACTCAACACAATTTTATTATGTTGGAGTACCATAACAAAAAAAAATTAGAAAAGAAAGAATATCTAAGAATTATTTTATGGGAACTTTTTGCAAAACATCACCCCAAAGCTAAGTTGGGCTGATTTACAAAATAATATTCCTAAACCGGTAAAGATATTGTTTAGTACACATTTCTGTTCCTAACAAATCTATACACGTTGTTTTGGGGATAACCAAGACAATTCCACAAACGTAAGAGAGAGAAAGGGAAAATGGTGAAGCTATTTTTGAAAAGTACAAAACTAAAATAATGGAAAATATTACCATGTTTAGATAAAGCCAAAGTATCTCTATTATATAAGTGAAGGGGGGAGGAAAATGGTGTCCCCTTACAAAAAGTTTAATATACCCTTAATGAATTTAAATTGCCATACATATTAAATAATATTTTCTTCTTCTTACTTGCCATATTGAACAAGTTAACAATGGAATTGAATTTGGAATTTCAATTAAATCTTAAATTAAGGAGAATGATTTCCTCTTCTTACATATGTGTGAAAAACTCTGATAAAAAATTAAATTGACAATATAACTTAATTGACGCAGTCAAAAGAAAAAATAAAAACTTGAATGTCATACTAATAATTATACTGATGATAGTATGTTAAAACATTTCCATTATTGGCATGGTCCCACCATTAATATATTATTTCTTTTACACATCTTTGGCCCACACTCTACCTTTTATCAATAAAAAGTTACCCAACTTTCTCTCTCCTCTAATAAAAAATACCCCACCAACTCCTATCACATCTACTTTTCAAATAAAATAACATTTGATAACCATATCACAACTTATCACCTTAAACTACGTGTCCCAACAAGTGTTCAGATCTTTCTGGGACGGAGGGAGTAACCAATTGAAAAAAACCTTAACATAACACGCACGCATATCGTGCAAAAAATGCTAGTATACACTAAAAGAACTACCTAAAAAATAATGTTTAGATAAAAAAGAATCAAATGTAATAGCTAGTACTTAATAAGTCATATGTAAACGCAGTCACACATCCTATTCCTATATCAATATAATTATGATTAAAAAAATTTGTGGCTTAATGAATTAAATTTCTCATTTCCAACATAACAAACCCTCTATCACCTTCACGTAAAATTTTCACGTGATTCAAAGATGTGCTACAATAATTGAACATAGTCATTAATTAACAAGATTTTCATTGTAGACTTTCAATGAAGTTGTATAAGAAAAGTAGTAAATATTCCCTTAAAAAAAAAAAGTATTAAATAAGATAGGATTTCAGATTATATGATATTAAAAAATTAAACCATGAGGTTTATGAGGTCCAACCAAACAATACTTGGTAAGCTATTTTCAATTATTGTGAAATTGATCGATGGGAATATATACTTTTGGTATATGCTATATATTTCACATTAATTAGCTTTACTAATAAAATAATAAAAGACAACCGTCGGTTGCATTGGACAAAGTTGGAGGATGATGGTGACAGTGGTAGAGTGAACTGTGAAGTGAAGGTGTGGAGAAGGTGATCACAAGGCATGAGGCACGAGCTAGCTCATGAGCATGACAATTCATCTTTACTTAAATGTTAAAGTATGACTTATAAATATTACACTTTTTCATGAATAACTCACAGCTGTGAGCTGGGTATGGCCCAAAACTCATTTGGTTGTTTGTCTATTTGACATATACAACTGTACAAAATCAAGCAAATTAAAACAAAATCTAGATTCGATTTTGGAACCATAAGAAACTGTTCATAGATGAAACTCTTGTATCTTTTCTTTTTGATTAACTAGAGAAGCATATACAACATGACATTGAAAGAATTTGTTACCATTAGATCAAATAAAAAAACATGATCTAACGGCTCATATGTTCTACCAAAATAGAACCTAAAAAAAATGCTGACAAAAATGTTTATCGAATAGTAACCCAATCATTTGAAGTACTCCAATCGGGTATCCGATTAGAAATCAATTGTGCTTCTAACCGATGCGATATAGGACTCCAAGATGAAGTCCAAGACTCTTCCGAAAACCCGAAAAATGAATCGGACTCCGAATCCGAACCCGAACTCGAACCCGAAGTGGATTGCCAATCCCGAAACTCAAAAGGACACCTTGGAGAAACAAAGGATTGTTGTTGCTTGTCATCATTTAACCCGGAAAGAAATGGATGGTCCAATAACATCTGAGCCGTCCATCTCTCATTGGGATTTTTAATAAAACACTTCCCAAGAAAATCTTTTCCTTCAGAGCACAAATTCCCGGGAATCTTCGGCGATTCCCCGCCAACCGCAATTCGGTAAAGCAAAGCACTGACGTCACTTTCCGGCGACATTTCCCACGCCGACTTACCGGAGACCATCTCGATCACCGCGCACCCAAGTGCCCAAATATCCGCCGGAGACTCAACTTTTTCTCCGGCGACAATTTCCGGCGACATATATAAAGGAGTCCCTCTTAATTGCTTCCCAAACTCATCGGAAACTCGGCTCGCCAATCCGAAATCGGCGATTTTAATGGTAGTACTATCAAGAAGCAAGATATTTTGAAGCTTAATATCGCAATGAACAAACCCATTTTGATGAATATGACATAATCCTTTAAGAATGGACTTTGTGTAACTTTTAACATCGGAAAACTCGAATTTACCGCCGGAAAATTTAAGGTGATCAGCTAAACTTCCTTTACTTGCATACTCCAAGAAAAGATTGTAGATTTGGGTACCCTTTTCAATACTCAAAGAATCACCCAAATATCGGATTATATTTGGGTGATTGTTACTTAACTCTAAAAGAATTTCTCTCTCATTTTTGAGGGAAAATGATTTAGAAATTTCAGATGATTTTACAACAAATTGGGTTGAATTTGATGATTTGGGTATAGCTAAATTAACTGTTCCAAAACTACCCCTTCCTATAATTTCACCTCTTACCCACTCCATTGGAGCAAACTCTAATGTTTTGCTGTGATTTTCTCTGTGATTTTTTTTTTGGTTACAAGTTTTTTCTGTTTATTGAGATTAGGGGACTAGTATTTATATAAGAATGGAAGAGAGAGAAAAAAAAAATAAGAGGGTGGAGTTTGGTGTGAGTGGGATATTTTTTTTTTTTTTTTTTTTTGGTGGTGTGGGGTTTAAAGAATAAAGATTAAAAAAATATGGTTCAATTAATTTGGTGAGGGATTGATGCACGTGATAATCAAGGATATTTCGGCGGACGGCACAATACAATACAACAACATTCAACGAAAGCTAATTAAGGGGTAAAAAGGGTATTTGAGAAACGTGGTTAGCATGGTTAAGACTTTACTCTTACTCTTCACTCTTCAGTCTTCACACACGCCTTTCTATATTTGTGGTTCTTATTGTGAAACGATGCATATATTTTGGCTATATGATATTCAATCCATCTACATCAATTCCTTTCAAGACTGCTCTAATGTACTCTCTTAAGTTTTAATACTAGTAGAAGTATGAAACACACTCTTCATTAAGCGAGTATTTTTACTTATTGATTTCATAAGTGAGTTGACGTTTGACTGGCCTAGAACAGGATCTCTCAGTTTTCAACATTATTGAAATATATTTTGACCATCATTTGTAGTATATATGTAAAGAAAAATATAGGCATGTACAGTTTTTGGAGTATAATCTCCGTTCTTTTTTAATCACATTTTGAACATGTATAATGATCTATACACAAGGATGAACATATAGTCATATGATGTCTTATTTGATTCGTATCAATGTGTAATTTTTTAATATCTAATTTGCATAATTTTTTACAAATACATAACTAAAGTTATTAATGGTCAAAATTACGCCTTAGCAAGTGTGAATATGCAAATGTTGCAATTAAAGAAGAACGGAGGAAGTATACGTTAGTTGTTATACTAATTGTTAGTTGCTCGATGTTAACTAGCATATATGACTCTTAAAGCAATTATTGTTCCATAAATTAGTTGTTGGATTGATAAATGTACAGAATAAGAATAGACAAAAGTATACTTTCAAAAGTTACTCCATATTTAAGCTACTTACTTCCTCCGTTTCATTTTACTTGCTACACTTCTCAATTCACGGACTCCTAGGCAATTTTTTGAGAAGAGAGAGGTAGAGAGTAAAAAGAAATGGGACCCATGTGAGAGGAGAGAGATAGAGAGAGTTTATTGCCCAAAATGGAAGTGTAGCAAGTAATATGAAACTTCCCTATATGGAAAGTGTAGCGAGTAATTTGAAACGGAGGAAGTATATGATATATCCCTCAAAACTATTCTTTGACTTTTCCAAAACATTAATTTAACTGTTAGAAGTTACATAAAACATTACTTAAAGAAAGTTGCGTAAAAATCTAATTATGTATACAAAGGTGTTAATTAAATATATATACATATATTTATTCTAATAAAAATGATTGACAAACATTTCCATACATGAACATCTCAAAAAAAATATTAGCCCTAGTCCAAACTTGTCAAAATTTGTGTTTCTAGAAACTCAAATCTAGTTTTAGTAACATATTCATAAAGTAATGATTAAAAAGAATGCAATAAATCATTGAGAATTACACGTATGAGCTTGTATGAGAACAAAAAATTGTTAAAAGGACCAAATTAATTGAACTTAAAAGTTACGTTGTGGGGAAATCAAATGAATGAATGCAACGAAGCACAAGTATATTCCTTTATTTGGACCATTCATCCGTTTAGGATTAAGATTGGATGATGAATTTTTAGCGTATATGCTTTGTTTTGTGTTTATTCACTTTTAAGTTATAAGATATCATCATCATATCATATCATAACTTTACTTAATTTAGAGGACAGGGAAGCTAAGTGGGTAAAGTTGCGTACCAAAAGCTTTCACATCAAGCCAAACTTATCATGAAGTTTTCCTTCTTTTTTATGTTAGTGAAAAATGATATATATATATATACGTGATACAATTCTCTTGTCCAAAATAGGAAGATAACAAGTTATAATCCTTAAAATCAAAGAAAGAAAGAAAGAATCAGGTGCAATTCTATGCACTTGGACAAAGAAAAGAGTGTGAAAGCAACTTCCTGGACTGTGGGAAACCTTTGGAATCAAATTATTTAAAGTCAGAATTGATCACATGGTCAAATTTAGTTTGACGCGGTACATTTGACATTTCTAGTGTAAAACATTATCATGATTATTGTTTATACATTATATATGCAACCTTTTTCGGTTTTTCCTACTAATTTAAAGTCTCATATATAGGTGAATAGGTCTTCCCATAATTTTTGATGAATTAATGATCGTTGCTTAAGGTTAAGGTTTACTAAATCAAAAGTAAACTTGGCATGAAAACATGGCAAACCCCAAACACAAAATAAATCAGTTAACAAGACAAACTATAGAATTATTTGGTTGATAAAAATACAGAAATTGCAAAATAATTTCCATGAATATTCTAGAACATATTTCTTACTTTGATGAAATATATTGGTCAGAGTGGCTCATTTTTTGGCACACTTCCAATAGTGGGAGTTTAAGAGTTTGTGAAACTTTATTGTTGACATTATTGCTTTTAATACGTAGTAGTATGTGTTGTGATAAGGGAGCAATACACATGTATACAAATATATTTATAAAGGAGTTTCTATCAAAGCGAATTGTCGCGTCACACTCTTTTCAAGCCTTCTAATACACATGTTTATGATCTTTTTAAAAATATTAAATATGTATAGCTATTAGGAATCGAACACATGATCATTGAAATGAAATGTGAGATTTAAACCACCAATCCACTACAATTTGAATGTTTAATGTTACAAAATAAAACATAATAAAGTCTTATAATTATATGTAACTGTAAAGATATAGACAAACTTTTTTAACTCTAACACTTTTATTAAGGTAATAACATTCTCTTACCCCTTTTCCCAAAAAAAAAAACATTCTCTTACCCCAATTCTATTGAAATTGTTACTTTTATCCCAAAATTTTTTTTTGAACAACTTGTCATGTCATAAAGTCCATTTTTCAATTTTGCACTACACAGAAAATTATGAAGAACTAATAAAATCAATTATGAAATATATGAATAATAATATATTTTATAATTGTAACTGATCGGGGCATTACCCGAGCCAAAATACTAGTTATGTGTTAAAGATGAGGTTAAGAGTATGATCGTTCTTCTATTTTATTAAAGAACTAGTTATTAGGCCCGGGCTATGCCCCGGGTAAGAAAAAATTTCATTTATTAATATTGTACTTTGATATGATAACACTAAATACAACTTGGTCTATCCTGTCAAAAAAAAAAATACATCTTGGTCTAGTGGTTAAAACTTTAGTACATAAACTTGAGCTAGGTCACGGGATCAAAACCTATACTATGAAATAAAGTTCCATCTATGAAAAATAAAGTTCCATCTATTACAAAAACCCAAAAAAAATGTCAAAATAGATGATACCTTCTTCAAGAGGATCAACAAAAGTTTAAGAATCATATAATTACCCTATTCGTTATATATAGAGAGAGGGAGTATATTTCAGTTACAAAATTATGCAATTATTGAATTTATAATTGAACTTCAATTTGCAATTCGTGAATTAAATTGGGAATTTCACTAAGATTAACAATTTCACTAACCTTGGTGGGCGTTGGACCTTTGAACTCCATAGCTTGATTCGTATTCTATAACAACAACGAATCAACATTAGATTCGATTAGAAGCAAGGGAAATTCGCAAGCCCATTAATTACGAAGTAGAAGAGTCACATTCATGGTGAATTTCGAAAGGGTAGATGGAGCAAGGGGATGAGTTATTGGACAAAAAAAACCGACAACGTTATTGGCTAGGAAGTAGGTATGCACTGCCATACTACTAATTACAACGGATATCTCTAATTTTGTACAAACTTGAATCACTAAATAACGTTAGATCAGATGGTCATTCATTGGAAATCTTTACTTAAAGGTTAGGAGTTCGAACCTGCTTAAGCATATTTATTTTTTAAATAATGACCACTTGACTTTGTTGGTTAATAGACACGTGGCAACTTTCTGGTGGCAGGAGGAGGGTGACACGTGGCGCATAAACGTTGTCACGCACGCCTTTTAATATATTTGTATAGATGTTCAGTGTATGAATTATATGTTATATTATAAGCTAAGCATGCATTAATAGTCTAAAGATCATAAAGTGGTAAAGTCTTTAGCTTACAAATTATTGACCACATGTTCAAATCATCATGTTAAATTTTTTCTATGTAGCTAACTTGAGAGAGAGGGGGAAGCTGTGGCATGATAGCATTTCTTTTTCATACTTTTTAATAATAGTAAACTAGTTATTGGCCATAGCAATGGCGATGCGCCGAATTATTATATGTTATTTGATATTATTTTTTTGAATTAAGTATAATATTACTTTAAAAATATAGATTGAGATCAAAATTAAGCGCGGGTAGTTTGAGATTACAATTTTATTTAAAGTATCATTAAAAAAAATTGGGTATTTTTTCAATCACAATATAATTAGCACAAAATCAGGTTAAACAACAATGACAATTGTCAGCCAATTTTTTGCCCACGCTTTTTAATAATAATTGTAGATTGTACAATTTATTTTCATCTTGTAATTTTGTTATTTAAATTTTTCAGAATGCAAAAGCATTTAATGGATTATACATGTAATAGATTCTGTTTGGTGCCTGGTGGTAAGATCATGACACATGAAGTAAGAGGTATGAGGTCCGAGACAGCCTAAATCTTTTGATCATTTTTAAGGGGAATGACATGTTAGAGACGGAGTAGCATGAGATGGAGTGACATGTGTGGCTAGTTTACAATTTTTGCCCAGAACAAGTGGGAACCATATGGCGAGCTTCAAGCAATCCTCATACATTTTAATAATATTGCTAGTATTTTGACCCGGAGGATGCCTCGGGTCAATTACAATAGCTAGAAAAATATGTTATTATTCATGAATTTCATATTTTATTTATTAATTTTCATATTTTTTTGTCCAGTGAGAAAATGAAAAATTAGCGTCATGACGTAATAAGTGTAAAAAACACCTTAAAGGTTTGAGTTTGAAAATAATATTTCATAAGGAATTGATGAAAGAAAATATGTCATCAATAGTCTTTTGGTAATACCGTAATAAGAGTGTTAGAGATCTAAATACTTATTTAAGTCTTTTTAGTTAAATATAATTATTTAAGACTTTATCATATTTTATTTGAAGGATTAGACAATAAAGTTATAATAGATGGCTAAACTCTCACTTTTCATTTCAAAGGTTACATACTCGATACCTTGCGGTTACACAATATTTATATTTTTAAATTGAGGAGCTCACATGGACACAAAGCAGTTGCATTTGCAGTTTGAGCAGAGTGCAACATGACACATAGGCTTCCTTAGGAACTCTTTTAATATATTTGTATAGATTATAGTTTATAGATTTGCCTTTGTAAGCCTAATACAAATATACAATAAGGTTTTTATTATATTGCTAGTGTGTACTTTGAATAACGACTAGACCTCTTAGGGAAATTTGGGAGTCTTATTTACACAAAGATAAAACATAATATATGTTTACATATATATATATATATGTATCACGTGAAAACCACTCCTTATGCTGAAAACTGAAAACTGCAACATAAAATGAGCAAAAAGTTTCTTAAAATGAGCAAAACGATAAAATGAGCAAAAAGTTCTTAAAATGAGCAAAAATATAAAATGAGCAAAAAACATAAAATGAGCAAAAATTTGTAAAATGAGCAAAAAAAATTTTAAAATGAGCAAAAAAACATAAAATGAACAAAAGTTTGTAAAATGAGCAAAAACTTCGTAAAATGAGCGAAAGTTTGCTAAAATGAGAAAAAGTTTCTTAAAATGAGCCAAAACATGAAATGAGCAAAAAACATAAAATGAGCAAAAACCTGCAAAATGAGCAAAAATGTCGGTTTTCAGTTTTCAACTTAAGGTTAGTTTTCAGTGGATCCTACCTATATATATATATATATATATATATATATATATATATATATATATATAAAAATCTCATTATTACACTCGCTCAAATTGTGCAGGGAATAACATGTTCAATTTAGACTTAGCACACTCAAAAACCATGATGGGATAATCTAAAGCTGATTAAAGGTATCCCGACATGCGGGTCCGGTCTGAAAAATGTTCGAGCTTGGGCAGATTTTTGGGCCCAGTTTCGAGTCCGCCTCAATTTTTTTGAATTAGGACGGGTTTTGGGCAACAAAAGTCGGCCCAAAATTTGACCCGGCTCGTTGAGTGGGCCGATGTATAATGTGGCGGCCCGACCTGATCTCAGCCAGGCCCGCATTTTTATCACCTCTAGGATAATC
Source organism: Beta lomatogona (assembly GCA_947646795.1). Taxonomy (NCBI): domain Eukaryota; kingdom Viridiplantae; phylum Streptophyta; class Magnoliopsida; order Caryophyllales; family Amaranthaceae; genus Beta; species Beta lomatogona. The sequence continues at coordinate 122,489 of CANSNZ010000065.1, read as the reverse complement.
GATTGGTAAAATGAAACTATGAAATCACCATGAGCAACACTATTCCAAATTAAATTATAGTCTTCACTAAAAAAATTAAATTATAGCCGATATTTATATGAGTATTGTGATCATATGTGATATGTATGCCGAATAAGATTAAGAACAAAAGGAGCTTGATTGAATGATGAATGATGAATGATGAATGATGAATGATGAAACACAACTCAACAATTAAGGAATAGTACCAAAGAGGCAAATAGTGTTAAAAAGCGTGTGCAATTGCATGATACTCTGCTTGAGAGGAAGATTTGGAAACAATAGGTTATTTTCATAGTGCAACACAATGAGATTATCTCCCAAAAATGAAGCATAACTCATAGTGGATTAGCATGGGTCAAGGTAACTGACCCGGTTAACATCTAAATAAGCAATGATAATTATCACGTCTAATTCCATGTTTGAGACATAACCAATGTGTATTTTGTTGACACAATATTATACCGCAAGTGTGACTTAATTAAGTAAGTAGGAAGTATAACTTCAAGCTTCTTTACTAATTTTATGTTTTGGATGCAATAGGGCTGGTAATCAGGTCGGGTCGGGTCAAATTCAGGTCGACCTGTTTAGATAAACGGGTCAGCACCCCCAAACCCGAACCCGACCCGTTTACCTAATCAGGTCAGAAATTCCAACCCGAACCTGACCTGTTTATAAACGGGTCGACCTGACCCCGACCCGTTTAACCTGATTTTTTAAAATTTCTTTCGAGGTTCAAGAATAGGTGGGCAAGTTCTCTATGATGAGAATTAAGTAAGAAAAAATATATAATTAATTGGGGGCATTCAGCTCCAATAACTTTTATCAATAATTTATTGAGTCCTTTTGTATAGTCTCCATGTCTCTTCTTCTATTTCTTTAGTACTTGAAGCTGCAACAATGACTTCCATTTTAATTTATATGAATTAGGCTAATATATGAGTTTCTTCTTCCCACTTTCTCTTTCTCACACTCTCTCTTTTCGTGAGTCTGGCTTTACAATTAATTTAAATGGGTTAGACGGGTTATTTTCGGGTTGAAAATTTCAACCCGAACCTAACCCGTTTAGTTTTCGGGTCGGGTTCAGGTCGACCCATTTAGTTAAACGGGTCGAAAACTTCAACTCGAACCCGCTTATTTCGGGTTAGGTTTGGGTCGGGTTTCCGGGTTGGGTCAACTTTTGCCAGCCCTAGGATGCAATACTTTTTACGTCTTAGTAGCACATGTATCCTATAGCTAGATATATCTTTCTCCAAATACGCTTCAGTATTTCACATACAGGGGCGGTTTTGAGCCGGAGCAAAGTGCGCGACCGCATAGGGCCCCTCAAAATTAGGGGCCCCGAATTAAGTCAAGTATATTTTGTGTGCACTAAAAATACATTGAAGCCCTCTGGATCAATGGTAACAGGTGGTTTGCAGAGTGCAAGCTATGAACTAAAGTCTCGGGGTCGATACCCACCGTTAGCATTTTATTTTTAGAACTTCTCTGAAACCTTTAATTGTCACTGCTTTTTTGTCACTTAACTATATCATTAATTAGCTTGGAGATACATTACCCAATGACCTCTTCCGCGCTTCGATGATTACATTGCCCCACGTTATATATTAGAAATCTAGAGTTATGTTATCTATTGGCTATTGCTATACTAATTAATGGGCTAATTCTACCCATTAATTTCTCTAATTCTATCCTTCTAAATTATGATATGGCAACTAATAGCATCTTCAATTCTTAAATGCATTTATGTTCCATTGTTTAATACATTTATGTTCAACTTTCCAATAATTAAAACTAAACAACTCCCTCCTAAAAGTAGCAGAAATATTGTCTGAAAAAAATAGAAGAAATAACTCACTATAATTATCACCTTTTTTTTTCATAGTAAGGACCTTTTATTTGTTTTGAATTATGAATTAGGGGCCCAAAATTAAAAAATGGTTTAAGGACCCCATTAACTTTTCCCCGCCTCTGTTCACATACTATTTTAAAAGTCACAATTAATAGAGTAAATAATATAATATATAAAGTATAACTAAAGGACAACCCAAAAATTAACCCAAACATGAGATGGATAGATTCGTGCATTTTGGGGAAGGGGTTGTTTGGGGAAAAGAAGTTAAGAATTACCAAAAAAGAATCAATCAATTGTTCTCGTTCCTATGATATCACTCTATCTCGTATAATAAATTTGGGCCTAGCTAAGCTATTACGAATACTCCTATGAAAGTTTGCAAGGGGGATAAAGATGATTGACGCAAGTTGGAGTTTCGGTAGTTGGTCCGAATATGGCATATGCGGTATGGATCATGAAACACCAATCACGAAGCCATTATCATGCGGTATGGCGTAACTACATAAACTCACAAAAAATATCTCACTACTTTAATATCTCACTACTAAAAATAATACTACTACTCATTATTATTATTTTTCCAATCTTTGGTATCTGATACTGATACACATGACACAAACACACAAATTGAGGTTCGGATCTCTGTTTATGCATTGCTTCTCGATCATATATGAAGTAGATTATTGTAATATAATAAGAATAACGTATTGTTATCAGTATAGTAGTTATATATAAATGGGATAACAATCATATTATATTTTTAGTGCAGTATAGCTGCAAGTTGAATTTTGTCTTAGCTAGCTCAATGTGCTATCATGTGACCCAAATCTTAACAAAGTCAGTGAATGACGGCAGGGTCCTTTAAAACATAAAAGGTACTCCTCTATAAAGGTTGATTGTGGAAGTCATCAAAATTTTATTAAAAAAAAAAAAAAGAAGAAGAACTGATTCAATTGAAGGCAGCCATGAGGATCAAGTTGACCAGTTGGGAGTTCAATCCTTGTTGGAATTTCCTATATCTTCTCTTTTGGGTAAAATTAAGGAAAAATGGATCAGAATACCCTCAATTTTAACCCGTCCGCTTTTAATACCCTCAACTATGAGTTATTTTTAAATACCCCAAATTACTGGGGAGGTCCGCAAAAAATGCACCCAGATGACTTGTAACCTGTTAACAAGGTAATTTTTTTTATTTTTTTTATTTCTCTTTTATTTTTATCTTCAACTTCTACTCCTACACCACCATTTCACCACCCTCTCCCCCATCCACCCCAGCCCCTCCCCTCCCCTCCACCGCCGCACCCCTCGCCCCCTCCCCACTCCCACCACCCCAACAGCCCCTCCACTCCCACCACCCCAAAGAACCCCCCCACTTCCCCACCCCTCCCCACTCCCACCACCAAGCCCCCCCCACTCCTCCCACCCCCATTAGCCACCCTTCCCCACTCCCACCACCACAGTGCCACCTCCTATAAAACTGATGATCACTATCAAAAAGAATGAATCAAGAAATTCAAGAATCTGCCATCAACGAAGATCATAAAGAAAATTAGCAAACATAGAGAGTTGTTTTACCTGATTGTTAAAGAAACACAGAACGCAAAAGAGAGAAGGAGAGGAAAATAAAAGTAAAGAACCATACATGATTGCAATCCATCATTTGGTGTCGAAGAACCTCAACGTTGCAATATTGCAGTAATTGCGTTTCATTCTTCTGAATTAATCGAACCAGCGCAAAGTAGAACATTGACGGAGCACAAATCAGCTCACCGGAGCTTAGACAGCGGTGGCGAAGGATGGGCTGTTGACGGTAGCACGCCTAATTTCCGACATCACCAGAAAACAAAGGGAACATGCATTAAGATGTTTTCAGCACTGATTTTTTGGTTATTTTAATTCAATGACTATATGAAAATTCAATGTTTAATAGTTTGACAATTCATATGAGCTTTGTGGTCTTCATTATGTCAAGTTGGCGTGGGAAACTTTCCAAGATGTTTTCAGCGCCATGCAATTTTCAAGAATAAGCAGAGGAGAGAGATGAGCAGAGGAGGGTGGGGGGTTGGGAGTTTTGGTTTACAAGTTCATCCGGTCATAACAAGTAAATGGAGCATTTTTGGCGGACCTCCCCAATAGTTGGGGGTATTAAAAGCGGATGGCCAAAGTTGGGTGTATTCTGATCCATTTTTTCTAAAATTAATTACCAGTAGATATCTAATTTAAATGACAAATTTCCTTTTTTTTTTTGACAGCTAGAAAACGTACAAACTAGTAGTTGGAAATAGGAATTCTAGTTCTACGACTACAAGTTGCTAACTCATGTGCCGGGGCAACTGCTTGTCTGCTTACCTTCATTACCTGGCACCACTAGAAACTACGAGCGATCATTCGAATGTCAATTACAATATGTTGAAGGGAGATATCCATCATTTTCTCAGTACTCAGTTGATGAACCAGATTGTGCAAGTCCGTATAGAGAAGTAGCCGTGAGAGATTTGTTCCTTTCGCCCAGAGTAAAGCTAGAAGGCAGGCTTTAGCTTCTGTTGTAATAGCTGAGTGTGCAAAGAAACAAATACTTTGAGAATACGTTTTCTGCTCTAATAACATCTGCGCCACCCAAGCTGCCCCTCCCATATGAGTCTGCTTATCCCATGAGCCATCCAAAAATATCCTAGCTTCTGGGCTGCCCCTAGCGTCTTGACCCAGATTTGCAAGCAAGAAACCAGGGGGGGCAAAAAACCCTTCCCTTGGATCTAAATTCATCTGCATCCCCTGCACAAAATTCAAATGGTGTTTCATATTTTTCCTCCATATGGTGGTGAAGAAGCCCAATGGTAGCACATTGTTGCCTAAACACTTGATTGTTTCTCGTGATCCAGATCTCCCATAATGTACTGATAAACGAGGGGAGTTGAGTTCCATTGTTACCCTCCGCTTTTTTGTAGAAGAGTAGTACCTCCACCATCCAATCCACAAAAGTAAGAGGGGAGTTTGCTAGGAGCTGGGTTGGGAGTTTGTGTTTTTCCCATGCTGTACAAGTCATAGGACACTGGCGAAATAAGTGATTACAATCCTCTACGTCCTCCAAACATATTGGGCATTGTTCAATATATCCCATTCCTCTTCTAAACACATTTGACGTTGTGGCAATGCTATTTTGCCACACTTTCTAAACAAACAGTTTCCATTTTGGCATGATGTTCATACTGCAAATGAAACGACAAAATTTCGTGTCCACTTGGGTTGTCATGCTACATATTTCATTTTGCTGTTGTGATACAAAAGCATATCCCGATTTGGTAGAGTATTCACCTCGCTTGGTAAGTGGCCAAACTTGACGATCTTGCACGTCGGTCTGTGTAGGTAATTCCATTTCTTTAATCATGCGTGCACTTTCTGGGATAAAAAAAGGGTGAATGTTATGGATATCCCACCCTCCATGATCTGGGAGAATGAGCTCAGAAACCCAAAGCTCTGCGGCTTCCCTTAAAGGGATTTCATCACGAAAAATGAGAGTTTTACCATTCACCCATTTATCTTTAGAAGCTACAATTTTTTTCCCGTTACCAACCTTCCAAGTGTTAATTTGTTGTAGCAGCCGGCTCGCCGTCACTATACCTTTCCAGCCCCATGACAATCTTTGGTAGTTAGACCGAGTTGAAGATAATTGGGTAGCTTGACGAAAAGTTTTGGAAAGGAGAAGTTGAGGATTATGCTGAAGCCGCCATGCTTTTTTCATCAAGGTAACCTTGTTAAAATTTTCTATACTGCGAATCCCCAAACCCCCCATACCACGAGGCTGGTGAAGAATCTCACGACGCTTCCAATGAACCCCTTTATTGTTCCGATCTTTCCAGAAGAATCTTGCTAACATTCCATCTATCTTATTAGCAATCGTGGTAGGTTGATTTTCGTTATGTCTCCTTATATTATAAGAGGCGTGTCTACTTTGAATCATTGAATTTTCTAAACATATAAAAAAGCAACCATTTATAAACCATAGGTGTCTCCGAACCCTTGAAACCCATGTCATGTTCTTGATCTTTTATATGTGTGAACATTTCTTGTGAATTTTTTTTCTTGAGAGACATTTCTTGTGAATCTGATTCTTTTGATATTAATATTAAATTTAGTTGTGTAGTTCCTACCATGTCAATAATAATTATTATCGTGAAATATTTTGTTTATTAAAGCTGTTTGAGAATTCGGGTCATGGTCCAAAAGAAGAATATCATAATGGATGATTTATAGTGAATAGGATGAGTGAACTATAAGTTAATTACATAACATTGACAAAACGTGCAAATCATTACAACATAAATTAAATGATTATATAATTATGGGATTCATAAATGAAAATTTCAATATACTAACAAAATCGGGAAAATTGAGAATATGAACAAAGCTTTCTTTGTTATAATTACAACAGAGACTTTTCGGATATAGAATACGAAACATAACAATGGGTAACTTCTTTTATTGTTAACGAATACATATGACTTTATAAGTGCCTCAAATTTGTGCAATATATTTTTTTACAAAAAGTCTTGCTTGAGACACATCTCGGCATAAATTGCTGTATATTAAGACGACCAATACCCGTATGCAAGAATGTGAATGAAATAGTTTATCGTCCACCCAAACACTTCATGAAGTATGATTGAGTTGTTGGTTGAGCGCATGAATGTATAGTTATGCACTTCATCCTGTATAAGAAGTTAAGAACAAGAGGTCCTAAATTCAATTCCTAGACTAACAAAATCACATTCTATTTTTTTTTCTCTACTTTAAGGTCCAACATTCTATTAGATTCATTGTCTCTTGTCATAGATCCTACCAATTATACCAAAATTACAAGAGCAAGTCACATTTTTTTTAAAAAAAAAACTCAAGTATTACACGAAATCAAAACCTAGTCTTTCCATTATAACATAAGATGTAGGGTAGATATAAAGTATAAATGCCAACTTCATAAGACGAGAAATAAGAAAAAGATAAAGCGAAATTAAGGAAATTAGTACTTCCTCCGTAATAAAATAGATGTTACACTTTGAAAATTACACTATTCACATACTACATTTGACAATGCATTTTTTACATTTAGATAAAATTAACCGATACTATATGATATGCTATTGGATTCGTGTCAATTAATACTTTCATAATATTTTTCTTATATTTTTTACTAATGCATAATTAAAGTTATTAATGGTCAAAGTACTACATCGACTAACGTGAAAATAAGGTGCAACATTTATTTTGTTACAGTCTTACAGATGTTACACTATGATTATGTATAGTAATTCTAGAATCGTAATTGGTAAGCAACATTGAACAAGGTGCCAAGGAGGGTTTGTGTTTCCTAAGGGGAACGAAAGCAGTTGTTACACTATGATTATCGGGCCGCGGGCCTCTGTTAAATCTGTTTTCGGCCAACTTTCGGTGATACGATACTCTGAAAGTGAAGCTCACTAACTGCAACCTCTCAGAAAAATAATAATAGGAAAAAAAAAGCTCACTAACTGCAAACTTGTAAAGGGCCCCATTGGATAAAAACTGTCCAATGGGCTTGAATAAATTGATCTTGAAGATTTACAGTTTTGTTCGGTTTATAAAGCATAAAAGTTGGACTTGAGGATTATGAACCGCATTTTTTCAGAACCCGTTTAGGAATATCCGAAACAACACGTGATATTCAAGCTACTTCTTTCAGTTCTTGTTCTTCTTTGCACCTACTTTTTTGTAGTGCTACTCTTCTTGAGTTGAGTCGCTGGTGAGAAACTTATTATGAAGTATTTGAGTTGGCTAAAACTAGACTTCAATCAATTTGGTTAGAACTTAAACTCGACTAAACATCTTAAAGAATTGGATAGCGTAAGATTCATTATTAATTTTATGCATAACAAAGCTATTTTTTAGAAGAAAAGAAAAAACTCGAGTTCTTTTTGTTATAAATTTAATTAAATTGGTAAAAGTGGCAAGTTAATTTGGCGAAAAATATATATTTGGTTGATATAGCTTGATTCGCTCGCTATTGACTCACACTATCATACCCGATTTATGCTTATGCAGTTGTTCCAAAATTTTCGTTTAGAAAACATGAGATACTTTTCAATAGCCTAAACTTTTGAACTTACACAAACCTCAAAAATAGTAGGCTGTATGTGGAACTCGACTATCCGAGATAAAAGGAGGTTAACCATCATGACCCTTCTTCACCTAGTATCTAATAATTTTATATTTTTAACATAAACAAGTAAAAGACCCATTCCGATTTACAACCAATTATTCTATAATTAGTTGTTGGTCAGGATGATGTCTAAGTTATTGCAAGCGATGCGACGGATTATTATCATTTTTAGTAAAATATTAATTTATTTATATAGTTTGAGATTACAAATATGCTTATAGTTTGAGATCACAATTTATTTAAACTATCAAAATTTGGGTACTTTTAGTTGAAAAGTTGGTTAACAATCAATAACGACAATTATCGGCCTACATTTCATGCCCAACTTTTTAATAACTATTCTTGATTAATTGTACAGTTAATTTCTATTGTAATTTTATTATTTAAATTTTTTGTAAGGCTCCAGTATTTAATAATTGAATTGGCATTTGGTTACATGTAAGAGATATAGCTTTGTAGTAAGATCATGAGTCAAGAGTTCAAAACCCCTTATGCAAAACTTTTGATTATTTTCATAGGGAATGTAATGTTACTAACAAAGTGGTGACACATCAACGTATGAAATGGAAGGACATGTGACAAGAAATGTCATGTTAAAGACCAAGTGGCCCCACGTCTGCATATGAGATGGAGTGGCACGTGGCAGGCTAAAATTCACGTGTTTTGATAATATACTAGTGTTTGGGCCCAGGCGATTCCCCTATATATCTTTTTATTCCATAATATAGGACAGCTAATTAATGTCACTTGTGTCCATTAGACAATTTTTTCATATTGCGTTGTGGTTTGCCTTTTTGTTTAGGGAGTGCTATTTGCAATTATTTTTTTATACAAAATACCCTCAGTTATATGGTGGGCCTTATATCTATATCTATACACATATATCAAAAGGTGTGCGAAAGAAAGCCTATGTGCCACGTGGCACTCTCCTCAACTTTCTAATGCAAATGTTTTATATCTATGTGTACTCCTCACTTTTAAAAAAATGTGTAAGTGCAAGGTATCGAACACGTGACCTTTGAAATGAAAAGTAAGAGGTTAACTATCAATACACTATGAATTTATTGTCTAATGTTTCAAATAAAATATGATAAAGTCTTGTAATAATTATACTTATTTAAAAAGACTTGAACAAGTATATACATCTCTAACACTCTTATTATGTAATTGACAAGAGAATATTGATGTCATATTCTCTTACCACAATTCCTTTGAAGGTATTGTTTTCAAACTCAAACCTTTCAATTTTTCTTTACTTATCACGTTGTGACGTGAATTTTTAATTTCTTAATGGACAAAAAATACGAAAAGTAGCAAAATAAATTATAAAATTTAAAAATAATAACATATTAGTTTATTGTAACTGACCCGAGGCATCGCCCGGGCAAAAAAAACTAGTAAATCTATTAAAAGGCGATCCTAAACAAGGAACGGTGCCACGTGACGCTTTCCTTAAGGATGTTTTACTTCATGTAATCAATGTACACTTAAAAATTAGAAATTGCATAGTATAGGCTTTGATCCCGTGACCTCAAGTTCATAAAGTAAAGTCTTAACCACTAGACCAAGTGGTATTTAGTGTTATCATTTTAATGTACAATATTAATAAATGAAAATTTTCCTTACCCGGGGCATAACCCGGGCCTAATAAGTAGTTCATATATATTACTTTACGTTGTAATTGTAACGCTCCGACTTTCATACATCCTTATTAAGTTAATTAATCAAAATTAGCAGCGGAAGAGTTAGCTTAGTCGGCGCGTTACCGCCGTACTTTCCACTAGGGGAAAATACAAGGCGACATTTACCAAATCCAGAACTCAACGCTTTCGCGGAGCAGCAGCTAAAGAGAATCAGGAGCACTATTGCTCATCCAGAACTAGAAATAAAACTAAACCATTACTTATTATCTAATACAAAGTGGAACGTCCTCGCCTCAAAAGAAACGTAAAACAGTCATAGCTGAACTCTTAGCACGCAACTGCTTCTATCTTGGAAAAGATGCTCCAGAACTCCAACCTGAAATTATTGTAACACTACCACCCACCAAGTGACAGGCCACAGTAGTGACAAAACAAAACATTGACAGACATATCAGCACAACGCTGAGTACTAACCCATAAAACATTCTTAAAACATGCTTTGGTGTCTACGACTCTTGCGTAATTAATACGTTCACATCATTCATCACAACATCACCATAACATAACAACATTCACTTTATTCATCATCTTTCATGACTTATAAGTTCTCACAGATATCATAGCAGAGTCGTAACATCATCATAGTTCTTTCATATCAAAGCGGAAGACATACTTTCATATCATTAGACAATAAACATTCATAAACATATACTTTAAGTCATACCGGATATCATAAATCATCATCATCTTTCATTTACTTAACTAGTAATGATCGTACTATCTTAATAACATAGTTATTTCATAGCATTCGTTCATAAACATCACTAATCATCATATTCATAGAACATTCCATATCTCCTAATCCAATCATCGATAACATAATGTGTGAAATCATAAAACATAATTGCAATCATAATCATACTTTTGTAACATCAAAGTCATCATACTGCATAGCATTAAATCATAAAATCATCTACATATCAAATATTTCATTTCATATCATAAGTTTCATCATTATCTTTTCATTTTACTTTTTCATCTTGGTAACTTGGCAAATATATATCAGAAAGGACTTTGCCCACATTTTTAACATGGTAACTGGCGAGTATAAACTTGCGGGACGTCTCCCACCTTGCGATGATCCTCAAGGAGCACTCTCCCATGTTGGATACACCGCTCGCACCAAAATAGAGTAGGAACATAACTTGTGGTACCCCTCAAGGAGCACTCTCCCTTGTTGGGTGTACGGCGGGTGCGAAGGTACGTGCACGACCAAAAAGTAGATAATAAGCGTAACATTATACTGCCAGAACCTCTTTCACTTTTATTTATCATGTTTCGTTTGTTTAGCGTTCATCGGCATAAGCCATAGATCTTTCATGAATCATACTTGAGCATCAGTAACTCATAAGATCATAATATATGTAACCATATATGAAAACTCGTTCATAAACAATTTAAGTATCCCACAATCCATATAAAGAATCACATCACAAAATCCTTAACATAATTATAAACATCATTTCACAAATACATTTAAAAGGGGATCATGGGTGTTAGCAATAAATGTTACCTTCTATACTTTCAGATCGTTTCAGAATGATCATAACGTATACTTCTACATAATCGGAAATTGTAAGCATATCTCATACCTTTAAGTACTTTTAAGAATACATAACAGAAGCATATCAGAAGCATAGCAGTCTTTTCGTATTCTATATCATTTAAAAGTCACTCATACTTTGAGGCTGTTTCAGAATTAAAAGGAATACTTTGGCATATTCAGAATTATATGAACATATATCATAGCAAACATTTCATACTCCGTCATTCATAAGAACAAGAGTCATCTTTTCATACTTTCCGATCCCTTATGAGACAAAAAGTACTATTCCATACTACATCCATATAATAAGCTTATTAGTGATATAGGTCACATATCCGTATATCGTCATTAAACATCATTCAACTCTATATAGCTCTCACACTAGTGGAAAAAACCCTATATGTCACTTCGTAACAGACAAAACCGCATCAGAAAATTAATTAAAAAAATAAGAAGGAAAGGTGGGAAGAAAATCTGATTGATGCGGGTTTTTTTGAAAATCTGATGCGGTTCTTAGGACCGCATCAGATTTTCTTATTTTTTTATTAAAAAAAACTGGAAACCACATCCCTTGGCCCATTTACTTTCACCACAATCCCAGCCCACCCCACTCAACTCACTCAAACCCTAATCCCCTCTCTCCTCACTCAACTCAACCTCTCCCCTCTCTCTTCACTCCACGGCGCACCTCTCTCTCCTCACTCCACCCACACGGCGCCCCCTCTCTCTCCTCACTCAACTCAACCCAAATCCCCTCTTCCCTCCTCTCTCTCCTCTTCCCTCCTCCCTCTCAAACCCACGACACCCATGAATCTTCACGAACAAACGAATCTGCACGAGTCTTCACGAACCCACGAACGAACATCTTCACGAACGAACGAATCTGCACGAGTATTCACGAACCCACGAACGAATATCTTCACGAACGAACGAATCTGCACCAGTCGAAGACGAATTGAGGACGAAACGAACGTCGAAGGCAAAGCACGAAAATTGAGTCGAATCTGGAAAGGTTTTTTTTCGTTTTATATTTTAGACGAAAATTTAGTCGAATCTGTAATTTATATTAGACGAAAATTTCGTTTTATATTAGACGAAAATTTCGTTTTATATTAGACGAAAATATCGTTTTATTTAGTTTTATATTAGACGAAAATTTTGTTTATTTTCTGTAATTTATATTTTTAGTTAGATCTAGTTCGTTTTTTTTTTTTTTTTGTAACTTTCGTTTAGTTTATGTAATTTACGTTTTTTTAGTTAGATTTAGTTTTTTTTTTTATTTTCATTCATTTTCATATGTATTGTTATTTAGTTAGATTTAGTTTATGTAATTTATATAATTTTCATATTTATTATTATTATTGTATATATATATATGTATATATGTATATATATATATATGTATGTGTATATATATATACATGTGTGTGGGTATGTATATACATGTGTGTGGGTATGTGTGTACAAAATGGCGTTGTTGCTGCTTTGTTGGATTCGGTCCTGCTTTGATGCTGCAGACCTGCAGTGCAAAGCAGGTTTTTTTTTTAAATTTCATGACCCAAAATCTGATGCGGTCATGCCAAAACCGCATCAGTATGTGAGAAACTGATGCGGTTTTGGACCGCATCAGATTGTCGTTCGTAACTGCTGCGAGCCCATCTAATGCGGACCAAAACCTCATCAGTAAGCCCGGTTTTGACCGCATCAGATGGGCTTTTTTCCACTAGTGTCACGATAGTCCAATGATACACTTTCTTAGCTTTCCAACTTACTAAAATATAATGATAAACCTGATGTAGTTAACAAATGTACTTTAAACGTCATAAAATACCAAGATTGTCTGAAAATCAATATATCATCTCAATTCATCTTTAACCCATACATCATTTCAGCCTCGTGGACGAATAGTTAACTATCATATTACGCACATGTCTCCATAAGAGTGACTAAGCGATTCACTAAAACCTATCAACAAGTAGCTTGAAATCCCCTCGTCAAGTAATTTCCGATAGTCCATCTTTAGTAATTATAACATACCATAGGTTAGTCTGAATTCCATAAATAGTTTAGTTTTAGACCACCCAAAAATGTCATAAGTAAGAAATATAAGTTTACTAAGATGATAACAAAAGATCACTTATCAATTTTATCAACTTAATCAGTTTCATCAAATCAGCATAATCCACATCCAACTCCAATTTCCTCTAAAGACTAATATCAATCAAGTCTCACAAATTAATTTGAGTAATACCAAAAATTAGCATAGTTGTGATACTTACAACAACTCAATCAACCAAGGCATCAGCAACTAGTACTCAAATTCTGAATACATACTTTCAATATTGACTTTTAATATGAGGGAAAAAAAAAGGAGGAGAAGAGAGGGGTGTAGTACCTCATAAGGCAAAGAGAGGAAGAGGAACAAAGAAATCAACAACTCCACTACCAACAACAACAGAGGAAGAGTGGAGAGGACGACGGCGGCGGCGGCGGCGAGAGAACCACCAACCGCAACCTCGGCGACAGGCCGCACACGAAGGGCAGCGGTGCACTGTAGCACCCACGAACAACAGGAGCAGCGAGGAGGAGAGAAAAGTCGCGAGCAAGGGAGCTGGCTCAGCAGCAGCGCCGTGCGACCGGGGGACTAAACGCGGCTCCGGCGAGCTTGGGTCCGACGAGAAGGAAGGACGAGAGAGAAAAGGAGGGAGATCGGGTTTGAGAGAAATAGAGGGGTTTGGGTTTGGGGTTTCTCACGGGGAGGAGAGAGAGAAATGGGGTTTGGGGTGTTTGGGTGAGAATATAACAAGAGAGAATTTAAAATTCATTTGGTTATTTAAAATCCAAAATATATTATTCTTATCTTAAAAAAAACACATTACAACATTTTAATTTAAAACTCATATGCCAACTCAAATAAAATAAGAATTTTCAAAACATAATTAACTTTATAAGTATAATTAACGCTAATTAAAACGCTCTTAAAAATCGGGGTATTACAGTAATACCCCATGTTATTAATCTTATAATAAGTATGCTACATTTCATTAGTTTAAAACATCAAATGCTTTTATGATTCTATTAAGTAAGTCAGTTTTTTCGGCCTTGGTCGTGGCTTGTATTTATGTTTAGGCAATGCCCATTGCATTAATTTTGTTGCCTTATAAAATCGTTTTTTATTTATTTTATAAAGTGAAATATAATAACGTGTTAAAGTTTAAAAGGTTCCTTTGTGAGGAAGTTTCCAAAATATCTCCATGTACATTTTGGAACATTTTAAACTACTATCAATTGTAGTACTTAACATAGTTTCCTATTTCCAAAACTACGTTTTGTTTTCCAAAAAATCTTAGAACGACTTGAAGTTCAATCTCCTAGAGCAATTCTACACTAGTAGAATAATTGTAAATTCCTGCGATTTTTAAGTGGCCTATTACTGCGTTTTTGGCACCGCTGCAAATCAAGGGGCAACAATAGGAAAATATATTGCTGTTATTTTAGAACCACAACAATATGTTAATATATTGCTGCGGATGTTTCCCAAAACTGCAGCAGCAGGTGCTGGTAAAGATTCTTTTTTGAAAATATAAATATCTATTCATTCTCTCATCCAAGGGAATTATTGCAGCACAAAAGTGCGATTACAACACAACTACACAAGTAACTAAAACAAACAACTTACTCTATATAAGATATATGCTATTTTACAAACACTAATTACAAATAATATATAAAAGCAGCTCCATATTATTCAATAAAAATGATATTTTACAAACCCTAATTACAAAAATATACTATTAAAAAATCAAAACAGAACTAATAAGAAAAAATAAAAAAATAAACAAAAAAGGAAAAGTAGAGATATAAACACATTTGGGTTTTGCTAAATGCCGCCATTTTTTTGCTTACTAACGCCATATATACATGTATAATACATGTATTTTTGTACATTCTACATGGTTTGTAAACATACCTTTCCTCTTTCTCTTACTTTATTTACTCACATGCTCACATCTTCTTCCATTCACTTTATCCCCTTCTTCATTAACTTTCCCTCCCATCTTCTTCCACTCACCACTGGACACCGGTGCCGCCGCACAACCACCACCGTCGTACCCCACCATCACCCTCTCTCTCTGTTTTTTTTCATTTACAATGAACTTTTTTTTAAAAAAAGGGAGGCGTCCATGGCGGCGCTCCACCACATGGTGAGGCGCCCGCCATGGACGCCTCCCTTATTTTTTAAAAAAAATTCAAAAAAAAAAAGGAAGGAGTCCACCATGGACGCCCCACCACCGGTGGAGGCGTCCATGGCGGCGCCTCACCATGTGGTGGAGCGTACGCCATGGACGCCTCCCTTTTTTTAAAAAAGAAAAAAACGAGGAGAGAGAGAAGGGGTGGTGGTGATGATGTGTCGGGGGTACAGTGGTGGTGGTGTGTCGGGGTACAGTGGTGTACGGTGGTGGTGGTGGTGTCATGGAGAAGAAGATGGTGATGGTGGTGGTGGTGGTGGTGAGATCTAGTGAGAGAGTGAAGGAGAAGGAGAGTGAAGAGAGTGAATGGGAGTAGGAGAGTGAGAGAGAGGGAGAGCATTTTAATAGCCATATACATGTATTATACATGTATATATGGCGTTACTTAGAAAAAAAATGGCGTCATTTAGCAAATGAATCTAATAACCAAACAGAACTAATAAAGAAAAATAAAAAATAGAGGAAAAAAGGAAAATAACATCAGATCTTGATCACATATAAATTACAAAGTTATGAACGTTAGATCGTGAAAAATATAAGAAAATGATGCGAGGATGAACGTTAGATCTTGAGTCAGCGAGGATGAACGACGACAGACTTGGTGCGGACAACGACAACAGACTTGGTGCACACAACAAGGAATTATGCGAGACGAATGAAGTTCAGCAAAATACAACGAGCGAGAATATGCGTTTAAGATTGAGAGAACAGTGTTTCGAAGAAGATGAGAGATGAGAGGGTGCGAAGAAGATGAGAGATGAGAGAGGTGCAAAGTAGAAGAATATAAGATGAGAGAGTGCGAAGAAGAAGATGAGATGAGAGAGGCGTGAGAGACTGAGAGGGATAGGAGAAAGAGGCATGTAGATGAAAAAAAAGAAACGGCGCCTAATATACTAAGAGTAAAAGAGAGAGTTTTATAACCCTAGCAGCTCTAATACTGACCGAGGACCTATTATTGCGGTTTTTAGAAAAAACCGCGGCAATAGATTACTAAAAAATAATATTTTTATTTCTATATATTGCTGGTTTTTTTTTTCTAAAAACTGCAGCAGTAGGATATTTTGAACATTTTTTTATCAGGCGGTATATTGCTGCGTATAACTAAAACAACAGTAATTTACAATTATTTTACTAGTGCTATTTAGTACAAATTCGTTTGTTTTTTTATTAAATTAAAACCATTTCAATACTAACATTAAAGTATCGATTTTTTCACCAGGTACACTTGAGGTTTCACGAAATGCACCAGGTACCCTCTTTGTTTCGGAAATTCACCAGGTGCCCTTGTCATTTGCATAAAATGCACCACACACCCTTAATGACTAACGGTGTTAAGTTTCTGTTAGCTTTATTTACCATTTTGCCATTATTTACCCTAACCCTAACCCCTAAAGCCTAATCCTAAACTAAACCTTAAACCATAAACCTAAAACCTAACCCTAAAACCTAAACCTAAACCATAATCCTAACCCCCTAACCCTCCCCCACCACCCTAGCAGCCCCCCTCCTCCCCCCCACCACCCCATCAACCCTCCTCCTCGCAGCCTCCCCCTCCCCCACCATCCGCAGCTCCCCACCCCCGTCGACCCTCCCGTAGCTCCCCCACCCTCCCCACCCCTTGTTGAATCCCCCCCCCCCCAATAGCAGCTATTTCCATTAGCAACCTGTTTCCATTAGCAACTTAAGAAAATCACTCCTAAACACAAGCATTAGCAACGTAACGAATTCGGATATTAGAGATATCCATGAATCTTGGAAAATGGGTGGGTAGAGGTGTAATCGGGGTCCATGAAAATAAGAAGAAAAAATTGAAATTGTGGGGGGTTTGTTCTTCGATTTTGATGACCCATGAATTAAGATTGTTGGGTAATTCAAGATTAGGGGTTTGGGAAGGAGAGAGAAAAAGAAAAAGAATTAAATGTTTACAGAGGGAAATGCCATGGGAGTGGAGAGAAAGAGCGGAATTGGGGGGGATTCGACAGGGGGGGGGAGGGGGATTCGACGAGGGGGGGGGGAGAGGGGGATTCGAGGGGTGGGGGTGGGATGCGGAGGGGGGCTGTGGGGTGGGGAAATCGACGGGGAAGGGAGGCTGCGGGGGGTGAGGTGTGGGTGGGGGAGGTGGTGGTGGTTGGATGGTGGTGGTGGGGTTAGGGTTTGAAGTTAGGGGGTTAAGGTTAGGTTAGGGTTTGAAGCTAATTAGGGCTAATTAAGGTTAGAGGGGTTAATTAACCCTAAAAGCTAACGGAAACTTAATACCGTTAGTCATTAAGAGTATTTGGTGCATTTTATGCAAATGACAAGGGCATCTGGTGCATGTCCGAAACAACGAGGGTACCTGGTGCATTTCGTGAAACCTCAGGGGTACCTGGTGAAAAAACGCTAAAGTATTGAAACTAAGATTTGTAAACCCCCTTGTTTATTCAATTAGACTCATTGACATTTTTTATTTTTTAAAATTAATAAAAAGGCAAAAGAATATAGTATTTA
Organism: Beta lomatogona; assembly: GCA_947646795.1. Taxonomy (NCBI): domain Eukaryota; kingdom Viridiplantae; phylum Streptophyta; class Magnoliopsida; order Caryophyllales; family Amaranthaceae; genus Beta; species Beta lomatogona. Next base: position 104,440 of record CANSNZ010000065.1, on the reverse strand, counting down.
ACATTTGGAATTTGATGTGAGCAAAACTTTTAGTTTGGTGGTAATATTAGGACATTTCAAGTAAGAGGACAGGGGTCTGAACCCTCTCATACATAAACTTTTGGAACATTTAATAAAGAGATATCAATGGCGCCATGTTAGTATATGATATGCAATGACATGTAGCAGCCTGCAACTTTTGCTCATACGTTTTAATAAAGTACATATAGATTTAGTATTACCATTGTGAAACTAGATGTTTGTTTTTGGACCCTTGTTGATTATATTATTTGAAACATATTATCATGTGTTTCCATTAATACAATTGGTATGTCATGAGAAAAGAGATGTTCCATGGAAGATGCTTTGTTCAACTTTTAACTGTGTGTGTCAATATACCACATTATTGGTATGGGTATTTTTCCACTCACCAGTCACCACACACAAAAAGAATGTAGCTACATATTAGAAATCATGATCGTCTGTCCTTACATCTTCTAATTGAGAATGATTTGCATGTAAAAACACTTGTTAGAAAATAGCTGGTTTTCTAAGACCAGTTAGCAGGCAGCACCGGTCCTATCGAGGAGTCGTAGATTGTAGCCCGACCCGTACATAAGGCCTTAGGGCTTTCTTTAGTTTATTAGTTAGGCCTTTCTTTATATGCTCACTGTTGAAGCCCAATACTGTATCTGAGTCTGGACCGTATAGATCAATGCATGATAGAAGTATATTAGGATCCCATTAAGGCTTGAAATTTTATATCTTGGACCCTTATTTTAGACAAGAAAAGGCCTAAGAATGATGAAGGTAGGTCGTATTGTCATTTGTCAGCTTTGGACCAAATTAGTACCCTTCCATGTTCCATCCAAATAGGGGGCAAATGTGCTAATACGTTCATAAGCTACTCAGAAAAGAATTTGGTCAAAACTCGGCTGTCAAGTCAATAAACAAGTTTGAACAAAAATCTGAACTAATTAAATGAGCCAAGCTCTAAACTTCATATTTGTGAACCACTCGTTTAATTAATTTCTTACTAAGTTTCGACATGACCAATCATAAGTTCAAGCTCGAAAAGTTATCACAGGTTTTAAAATTTTCCTAAGGTAAATGACCAATCATAACTTATTCAAACTCGAAAAATCATCAAAAGTTTTAAAATTTCTTGAGTACCTTTGTATATCTTTCACAAGACATTACAACTTTTAGAAGTACAACATATATATACAATTATAAAATGTTAACTTTTTATATGGAGATTGACAAAAATACCAGTTTAATTTACTAAATGGCGAAGATCTTTAAAGAAACCCTCATTTTATAAGGTGCTCAAGAATCAATTATTTAATGAAGCTCAATTTTAACTCATTTAAACTCAATTTCAAACTCAAAATGCAATTGATCATGCATGTTCGCGAACAAAGCTCAAACAAGTCAAATGATTAACAAGCCAAGCTTGAACAAGAATATAAAAAAGCTCGTTATTCAAGCTCGAACATTAATTATTTTTATTAAGATTTGCTCAAACAAGCCAAAATCCGACTCGGCTCGACTCATTAATCTGTAGCTCTAGGTCCGAATTGAAAAAGGCAAATTATTAAGGGTGATATGATTAAATCCATATTCAAAATCTTATATAAAGTTGATATTTAAGTAATACACATCCAAACGTGTTTCTTTAAATGAAGTGTATTTGATAGAACTACGGACAAAATTATATTAACAAACTTGCACCATAAACATCAAAGAAACATCTATTTGAAAAAGAAGGAAGAGAAGAATGAAAAGGATAAAATTACCCACTCGTACGGAGAGATACAACCAAATTAACATGATTAGATAAATCACAAAACAACTTAACATGATTAGCCTTAGAGCTTACAACATTTTTTACTTTAAAAATCTTTAATTGGGACATTCTAATTCAATAGTAGTTTAAATTAGACTATTAATTCAAATTCTACATGCAAATGTTACATGAAAATTATTGAAGGTTGGTTAGTCAACAATCAACATGTAGTGCAAGGCACAACAGTTTCCTTATATACATGATGTGGCTAATGCCTAATATGCCACGTCCGGATTGTTAAATATCGCCCCCAAACTACTTAAAATCGCCCCAACCACTATATGATTGTACCATTATATCCTTACTTTAATTTTTGGATTTTAACTCCAACTTTTAACTCCTCCCACCTACCAATCTACCATCATCACCATTAATCATCTTCACCATTCATCAGTATCATCACTCTCACTCTCATCCTTCACACACAAAAACCACCACCACCACCACCATCTAAACCCAAAAAAATATCAGGCAACCCGTCGGAAAATCCAAGGCCACGGAAGAAGATTGTCCTCAGGCGTCAAACGGAGGAGGCAATCTTCAGGTTACGGAGGCAAGACGCCGGCAAGAAGCTGTAGAGGAGGCGGCGGCAGCAGCGGAGATGGCGGCAGCAGAGGCAGCGGCAACAGAACTTCCTGGCCAAACGTTCCTTCCATGGAGGGAACTTCCTGGCCAAAAGTTCCTTTCATGGAAATAACGTTTTAGCCAAACGTTCCTTCTTTGGCAGGAAGGGTCACAGTTTTTTTTTTAACTTTAAATTTCTATTATTAATTTTTTTTATTTACGTTATATTTTCATATTTCAAAAGTTATTATTTTATTAATTCATGAAATGTAATTGATATTTTTTTAGAATATTTTATAAAAATAATTCATAAAATATTATTTATTATGTTTTAATTTAATTATAATTATTATTGTAGGTTGTAGAAAATTAGAAATAGTATGTTTTGATTATAAATAATTATTATTGTAGGTTGTAGAAAATTACAAATAGTATGTTTTGATTATAAATAATTATTATTGTAGGTTGTAAAAAATTATAAATAGTATGTTTTGATTATAAATAATTATTGTTGTAGGATGGTTAATGTATTGATTTATTATTTTTTTTATCTTTACGTATTTGTTGATGAATAGCCATCTGGGTTTCGACAATTTGCCGGGAAGACACTTCATGGGTTTCGTGGTGTGCACAACGAGGATTCAGGTCTGCGTCATCCCCACTCACGTGGTGTTTCCGCTTCAGTTAGGAGGACGCGGATGAACCCGACTGGTCCGCGACGTCATCTTCAGTTACACGATGAGGGGGTTAGTGGATCGTACGATGCAAGGGAACATCAGGAGATGGATGAGGGGGATGATGATCGGGGTACATATGAGTCGGGTTTTGATGTTCTTTACGATGATGATGTTCAGGATGCATTTATGCGGGAATTTGAGAGAGATCCAGACCCTACAGCCGGTGATCGTTGGAATGTCCGTAAGGGTAGGGGTGGGCGGTCTATACGCGGAGAGGGGAGTTCATCGACTGTTTAGAGTCGAAAGGGGAAGGGGAAAGATGCCGATGACCTTAGTTGGAAGGTCACGGGTCCAGTTGTAGGAGGACCTATTGTTGGGTCTGTTATCCTTAGTTTTGGTGGACATGTAGCTATGTTGAACTGGGGGGGATAGAATTCTCCTGAAATGTCAGACACGAGAGATGATTTGTACACGTTTGAGGACGTGGGCTAGGGCGTTGCCTCCACCAATACAGGATCGTCTTCGTAGAACGTCTCTATACCATATCCCCTTTACTATGTTCAAGCACATTGATGCGCCCTTGATTTCAGCATTTGTCGAGCGGTGGCTGCCTGATACGAGTTCTTTTCACCTACAGTTTGGGGAGATGACGATCATGATGCATGCTGTGTGGCATATAATGCATATTCCAGTTGAGGGGTGCACGGTCCATGACACCACTCCGAGTGGTTCTCATAGGGGTTTGGTTGCAGACTCGATCGGTAGGACAATTGCAGAGCTCGGGAGTCCATTTGGGAAAATAGTGCTATTGCTGCACAAGGGGTTGCTGATATTCTATCAGATGGGGAGACACCTGCTCCATTGGAGAAATAACTGACATGTATTATATGGTTGATTCTAGGGTGTTGTTTGTTCTGTGATAAGAGTGGATCGAGGTTGAGACCCTTTGACATTGTTGAGGCCAGATCTCCAGATATCGTTCACATGTTCTCCTGGGGGTGGGTCGGCTACATTTGCATACTTGTATCGTCAGTTGGGTGAGGCTAGTCGGACCTCCACAGTCGGCATCAACGGTTGTTTGACTTTACTCCAGGCATGGATTTATGAGTATTTTCCATGCTTCAGGCCACGCGCACAACATATTATTGGTGGAGAAGCTCCACGAGCGCAGAGTTGGCCTGCGTACCCAGAGCCGAGGTCTCATGACCGTCTTTGTTCTATCAGGAGACAGCTAGACACACTGACAGCAGAGGATGTAAGTGATTATTTATGTTCTATTATTAGGAGTTTGTTTTTTACTTGCATTTCATTAAATAAAATCGCTTTTTTGTAAAAATTGCAGGTGGGTTGGTTGCCTTATGGTCATCATTTTGATCCGAAAACTATTCGGAGTACATTATATATGGACACCATTCGGTACCTGGGAGTTATCGATCCCTAATGCCTGATCGATGTTTGCGGCAGTTAGGCCGCATGCAGACTGTAAAATTTATGAAAGCATGGAAAATTGTCCTTATCGAATCTCCACCCTACAAAGTTATTATAAATCAATTTAATTAAATGTGTACAATTATACGAAACAAACAATAAAAGTATATAAATAAATATATTATTACCAGGGGCCGACCCAGATGATTTGCCTTTACCCTTAGAAGACTTGCCCATAACGTGCTCCCACCCACTTTTTCCCCGTCGCATGCCCTTGTTCAACTTAGAACGACCCTTACTCGTCACATTAACATCAGGCTCCTCAATGGAACAACATGCGGGGTGGAGTTCTGAATGGAGTAGCCGAGAAATAGATCCCATGACCGCAGGATCCCTAGCCTATACCTCGTTCACTAATGAATGGAAGAACTGGCGGTCCTGATCGCACTCCAATAGTATCTCAGCCGAATCTTTCCCATCACCAATTGCAAGTCTCCACCAAAATGGATCAACCTCCTGAGTGTATAGGAGATGGTCTGCTTGCAAGGAGAAAAACGTATGGCAAGCACATATAATACCATGCGTAGTCTCAACAACACATCCACAATCTACTCCAAGCCCAGTCAAGCTCAGCTATTTCTCCAAGCTCTATCTGAATTAGCTCCAAACAATATTGAGAACAAACACCGTTCAAGGCGCTATATGGTGGCGGATTAAATTTAGTCCCATGAGTACGGCGCGATGCTCCCAAGGAGTTTCTTATCTTTTTCGACTGCCCTGAAACAAAAGCATCAACTTGCATAAACAGTGTGTCGATTGTCTCAGTTGGAGTAGCAATCCATGCTTTCAAAGCCGAATGAGAACTCTCGACGCTGTTGTTGGTTGTGTTACCGAAGTGTCTTACTCGGTTAGTCCAACATCGCACAAACTTCTCCTTGTGCACAAGCCAAGTCCCGTGGATGTAGGTAGGAAAATCAATGGATGTGGTATTCCCAACTGTACCCCGCTCCTCCATCATGTTGGCTACATTTATTTCATATTCAGCCTCGGCTTTGGATTTCATCACCCTAGCCCAACTTCCTCGTCCGAACCTAATTCCGATCTTGCTTTTCCCACCAGACTTCTTTGCTACCCATGCCTCCACATCATGATTGATATGCCACGTGTAAAGTAGATGTGTAGATTTGGGAAAAACCTCCGAGATATATTTGCACAAAGTCAGATCTCGATCAGTGACAATGGCATTCGGAGCCACACTGCCAATGAGGTTCTTCAGTCTGTCCAACATCAAGCGATAGCTCTAAGCATCCTTATGTTGCAACAATGCCCATGCAACAAGAAAATTCTTGTTGGTTGGTGTCACTCCAACAATCTCCACCAAAGGATACAAGTAATTGTTTGTCTTGTACGTTGCATCAATGTGGATCACGTGCGGATACGTACGCACTAAATTCACAGACGTCGGGTGTGCAATAAATGTATGTGTCACCCTACCCATCTCGTCTCACTGAAGCCAAAAAAGATACTTGCTTTCAACAGCCTGATGAAGAAACTGTTGGGCTGCATTTCTGCCTTCTGATCTCGCCCTTCTCAATATATCTCTGCAATTGTAGATGTGCCTCATGTTAGGCTTCAAAGATGGAAATGCACCTTCAATGGCTTTCATGATGTTTCGTGGTTTCACATGGGATGAAGTTAGTTCTCCAACTAACTTTTTGGCGGCGGGACTGAGACCGCTGATTTGTCGATGGCCCTCCGGGTATAACATCATTAGGTGATTATGAAACCCATGTTCAACCCTAGTCTCCACTACCCAATACGCGTAGTCGTTTTTTGGGACTAGGAACAACCGAAATTCACAGCCACATGCTTTTCTCGTTGTTTTTCTTCTAATTGCTGAACTGAAATCACGAGGCTCCTTCTTCTTGCCACGATCACAATCCAAAAGTTGATACTTCTTTTTGTGACTAGTGATCGTCAAGAAAAACCCAAGCTCAACGGCAATGTTCCTACACCACTCGGCAGCAGCATCACACGTTTCAAATTCCGGGCTATTGTCGAAATATGGGTTATAATTAATCCGATCACCAACAGGCTCCTGAAAAAACAAATCATCGTTCATTACACGAAAAAATCACAATATTCACACAAAAAGTTAACCAAATTAATCTTATTTCAATTTTTTTTTAAAACTATTTAGCACCTAATTGAATTTAATTTCACATATAATATAAAATTAATTTATAAAAATTAAATATCAGTAAAAACAATTAAAATTTGCGTAAAAAGGTACATGGGCCCAACGTTTGGCCAGAACGTTGGACCCATGGATACAACGTCTGGCCGGAACGTTGTATCCATGCGGATAACGTTTGGCCAGAATGTTGGATTTATGGAAACAACGTCTGCCCAGAACGTTGCTTCCATGGGCCCAACGTTTTGGCCAAACATTAGCCCCATGGATACAACGTTCGGCCAGACGTTGTATATCCATGGGTCCAACGTTCTGGCCAAATGTTGGGCATGTGTTTACAATTAAAAAAAATTACCTGTTCGCCTGAAGGCGACATTCTTGCCTGTGGTGATGGCGTTCGGTGATGACGTTAGGTTGGAGGTTGCGATTGGTGGTCGGTGACTTTACAGAGAATTGTAAATTGGTAAAATTCAAATTTGAAATGAAGGTAAAATTTCAATTGCTAAAGTAAAGTAAAATGGTAAAAAGGAGCTAAGGGCATAATGGTACATTCAGAGGGTAGTTGGGGCAATTGTAAGTAGTTTAGGGGCTACGAATAGAAGTTTAGTCTTTTTTTTGTTGGGGGGGGGAGGAGGGTGTTTGATCGAAGAGAATGTCAACGCATTGATCTAAATTTGTGTTCTCTTGTTAGATTTAATTCATTTAAAGTCCTATATTATATATTGGCAATTACAAATACTGAGTAGTGATTAGCATTTAGCCATATTGATATAAAGATTTTTATCGGTTGATCGTGATTAGACATGATTATTGGATAGATTGATGCAAGTTGTTATTAAGTCGGGTGCATAACATATCATGACAACTTGATGACGGGGGATAAAAGGTCTGGGCTGGAGCTAGGTCACGATTTATGATATAAACAACTAGTTTGTATGCCCGGGATATGCGCCGGGTGCTTATAGTTTTCATTATTAATATTTTACTTTAAAATGATATCACCAAATATCATTTGGTTTAGTGGTTAAGACTTTAATATATGTACTTAAAGTCATGGGATCAAATCTTATCCAAAGTATTTACTATTTTTTTTTTTGTATATGGATCACGTGTAGTAAAACAACCTAAGGGATAGCGCCACGTGACGTCGTTCTTTAGTTAAGAACACCTTTTAATATATTAGTATATATATTAGCCACAATATTTTTGTTTAAAGTAAACTAACATGAAAAGTGAAAATAAATGAACGAAGAAGAAAGAAAAAAGCCAAATCCCCCCCCCAAAAAAAGCCAAACGCACCAAAGTTGATGCTAAAGATCTTACGGCCTGTTTGGTAGTCGTTAATAAATTGCGGTAATGGGAATGAAATTTAAGTGTAATGTTAGAAGCACCCTTAAAATCTCCATGGGGAAGCATTTTTTCTCTATGGGCAAGCAATCTCACCCCTAAACTTGTGTTTTTGTTTACATGGGAAAGCAATTTTCATTACTACTCGTTACCACCTACAAGGTGGTATTGGACGTGAATGAAAATTCTAGAAGAAAAGTAGACACTTTAGGATAAATTATCATTACCATGAGAATGAACAATGATATTATTCACAAATTTACATACAAATTCATTCTCATTACCAACATTTATAACCAACTACTAAACAGGCTGTTAATATATTGGTGCAATATTGCTTTGTAATATAAGTAGTTCACAATGACAACGCAATTTGAAACACCCCCCTTGCAAGCGAAGATTCTTCTATGATTCAACTTAAGCTCCAATCATTGGGTCGATGTTGGAATAAATTAATTCATGGTCGACACAATAGAATTTCATGATGTTGGCTATTATTTTGTAAAATTATGCATGCATGAAAACATGCATAGACATCTATTTTAACATGATACCATTTGTTAATTGTTTTAGTTGAAACTAATTATTTGTAATTGTTCATCACTTCAGAGGCTCTCAATTCTCATGGCACGGGTCAACGCGGAGCAAGTACTTGCAAATTCTAATTGATTAATTCATAGTTAGTGGTGGAAGCAGGATTTTTTAATTAGGGAGATTAAGATTATACGGTCATATTTCACATTTCATTGAAAAATGAAAACCAATGTTTTATCTGACACTCTTTAAAATTGTCCAAAATGCTGGGGGAGGCCGTGGCCTATGCCAAGCTTCCTGGTTACGTCATGGAGTACTTCAAAGGATGTGAATAGTTTACTGTTACGTACCTTCTTTTTATTCCTTGTTCCAAAATACTTTCAATAAAAACGAGAAGAGCCATGGGCTTTTTTCCGTACAATATCTACATCTTTTTTCAAAGTTTAAACCTTCACATTCCATGTTATAATTGTTTGAATTAACTTAGTTAGCCGAATAAGTAGATTGGCTTCTCAAATAATATTAACTTAATTAATTAGGGTGTGTTTACTTCACCTTAAAAATTAAGTTTCAGTCTCAATAATCAGATCTAACACAATACTAAAAAAATGAGTTCCAATAAGGGTCAATCGAGTGCCTAGAAAGTTCAATTCGAGATAAGTTTAGGTTTTTTTTTTTTCAAGTGAACGTAACGTACGTCTGAAATTGTTAGGTAAAAGAGAGATATAAACTCTCACGTACAATTGTAAAATAAATATAAAGCACAAATATAAATTGACAAAGCTACAAATTTTTAAATAAATACAGAGCTATAAATAAAAGTGTGCTCTAGCTAGCGTTGAGCAATAACGTTCCTCAAAAGTCATATTTAGCAAGAAATCCATTTCGATTAAACTATTAAATAACTCGAGTATCATAAAAAAAAAAATTATCAGAAAGTTGAGGTAATAATTCATTATACTCCCTCCGTCCCAAAATATAGTTCTCATTTCCATTTTGGGTGTCCCAAAATATAGTTTCCATTTCCATTTTTAGTTCCACATTTTTCCGTAATTTGTCTAGAAAAACCGTGTTCCATCATTTATTTGCTTTTTGAATTTTATTTTTTGCTTTGTTTATTCAACCCAAGTGTTACAATTAATGCTCTTTCACCAATTATTCTTCATTCTCTCTCCTAAAATCATCTTTTCCCATACAACATTTATTTAAATAAATAATTTTTTTTTACTATCACTCTTAGATTCTACTTGCATAAATTACCGTGAAAAAAAGAAAATGAGAATTATATTTTGGGACGAAGAGAGTAATATTTTTTTGACAGGAATAATCCATTATAATATTATAAATACGAGTACTAAAAAAACCGTCGTAGTTAGAAAATTGGTTCGTTTGACCATTGTAATAAAAATCACTTCCGACCAATCATCTTCATCCAACTGCCGACCCCTTCATACTAGTATTATCTAATCTCTATCTAAGTAATGTGAGAAACTGCTCAACCTCACCTCATAATGGTAATAATGATAAAAAATTGCTGAACAAATATATTCCTTCGACAACTTCAAACACAACCTCAAAAGTCTTGTTGGTTATCGTTTTCTAATTTTTAGTTTATTTAAAACCAAAAACAACTATATGAATATTAGAAAAAGTAGTTTTCAGTTTTCAATTATTAGTTTTCAAAATCGACATGTTTAGTATAAGTATGACTAATTTAAAGTTATTATACTATATGAATTTTATACTTCATTCATTCTGAAATAAGGCCCTAGTCTTTGGACTTATTTTTAGCAAAAATAAGTAAAAATAAGTTCACTTTAGTAAAAATAAGTTCAGTTTAGCAAAAATAAGTAAAAATAAGTTCAGTTCAGCAAAAATAAGTTCAGTTTAGCAAAAATAAGTAAAGTCTTGTCTAATGTTGTAATTATTATTTTTATTTTCAATATTACTATTAATATTGTTATTATTATTAATATCTATATTAATATATTAAAAGGAGTTCCTAAACAAGGAACGTGTCACGTATTTCTCCTAGAGAGTTTTAGTTCAATATAATCCATGTGCAATAAAAAAAATTAGAATTTGCATAGTATAGGTTTTGATCCCATTACCTCAAGTTCATATACTAAAGTTTTAACAACTAGACCAAGTTGTATTTAGTGTTATCATTTTAAATTACAATATTAATTAATGAAATTTTTTTTCTTTCCCGGGGCATAGGGCCTAATAACTAGTTATAATTATAATAACGATGAATTTGTATTTTTTATTTGTTTATTTTTTTATTTAATTTGTTTATTTAATTTATTATTATTATTATTTATTATTGTTTATTTTTTTTATTTTTTATTTTTTATTATTTATTATTATAAAATAATAAAATATTAATTATAAGTATAGATAATATTATGTTAATATTTATTGATTATTATAATAATAAGTATTGATAATATTATGTTAATACAGTTTAGTTCAGCAAAAATAAGTAAAAATAGGTTCAGTTCAGCAAAAATAAGTTCAGTTCAGTAAAAATAAAATAAGTTAAGTTCAGTTCAGCAAAGATAAAATAAGTTAAGTTTAATTCAGTCAAAATAAGTTCAAAAGAACAGGGCCTAAGTGAAACACTTCTTTCCTTGATTTGAGAGATATTTGATAGACGTATTTAACACACTTCAGAACGGATGAAGTATTGACAAAATTAACAATAATGACGAACCTTATTACTTCCTCCGTAACATAAAGAATGCAACAATTGGGTATTATTTGTGAGGTATAAAATATTCAATTGCTGCATTCTTCTGTTATGGAGGAAGTAAAATAATTTTAATTTGGTAACGTAGAACAAACACAAACATGGGTCCCATACTCCAATATAATGATCAACTCCTCTGTCATCATCTTTTGCCACCAAATAAACACCTCTCTACTCTCTTCTATTTTCTTACAAAAACCCCTTAATCTCAGAAAACAGAAGAAAAAGTCACTTCTACTCTTTTTTCTTGGCAATCAAAAACACCCAATTTCTCACTTCCAAAAGAAAAAAAAAATGAGAGGGGCAAATGTGAAACTTCAATCTGCTCTAAACTTGAAGTTTATAATATTTTGTTTTGTTTTCATTTGTTTAGCATTCTTAATAGTACGTTCATCCTTCTCTTCATCATCAGAAAACAGCAAAGAAAACATAATGTCATATGTGAAAACCCAAAATTGCCCTTGTAACAAAATCCCACCTTCTTTATCAGACACCATAATCCACTACGCAACATCCAACATAACTCCCCAACAAACGGCGAAAGAAATCTCCGTAACGGAACGAGTTCTCCGCCGTAAATCACCGTCTAACTTCCTCGTATTTGGGCTGGGCCACGACAGTCCAATGTGGGCCTCATTAAACCACGGAGGTAGGACCGTCTTTTTAGAAGAGAACGAAGGTTGGATCAGTGAAATCAAGGCCCAATTCCCTACCCTCGAATCATATCTCGCCACGTACGACACCAAAGTCCGTCACTCCGACGAACTCATGACGTCAGCTGTCACATCAGAGGAATGTTCCAATGTGGTGGACCCCAGAAAAAGTAGGTGTAACTTAGCGTTGAAGAATTTACCGAAAGAGATATACGAAGTAGAGTGGGATTTAATTATGGTGGATGCGCCTACAGGGTACCACGATGAGGCACCAGGTAGGATGAGCGCGATTTATACAGCGGGGTTGATGGGGAGGAATCGTGAGGTGGGTGAGACTGATGTATTTGTACATGATGTGAATCGAGTTGTAGAGGATAAATTCTCGATGGAGTTTTTATGTGAAGGGTATATGATTGAACAAGAAGGGAGATTAAGACATTTTACTATTCCTAGTCATAAAGCTCGCCGTGGTAGGCCTTTTTGTCCACCTCCTAAGCCTAATTCTACTTAAGAGTTGAGGTTTTAATTATATTCATTTTATTCTCTTTAGTTTTTCTCCCTTCATTTATAAATAAGTTCTCATGGTTTTGTGTTGATTATTGTAGTTATTGGGTTTTACCTTTGTTTTGTTATGTCATACTATGTTAGTGACTTTATATGCTTAATTATTTTGATGTGACATATATAGGGAGAGACGTAGTTGATGATGTTATTTGAATATTAGGATTTGGTGCCATTTCAATTTTTGGAAGGAGTAACTTTTAAGACATGCTAGATCTATCCTATAGTGGGTAGAGACTAAAAAGACTTCTCTATTTTGTTAAAACTGTAGTAAATCACAACATTGTAGCCTAGATTACTAGGCTCTAGGGATGGCAATAGGTAGGGTCTGGGTAGGGTAAGGTTAGACCTTTACCCATACGGGCCATACCCTAACTTTTGGATGTAGACTCATACCCTACCCATACCCATAGGGTAAATTTTTTTAGGACCCTTACTCGTATCCGAAGGGTCCGATAGAGTCTGAGTAGGGTCTAGGGTCTAAAATGAGTCCAACACAAAAAATAAACCTGCTTACATTTTCACATGTATATATAATCGTTAAACACAATTTCATATATTAATTTTGCAATTAGCACACATAATATCACGTACATTCCATATCAATACATATTTTTTGCACATCCCAAAAGTCTCATACATCAAAATATAAATAAATATATTTTTACGTAATTGCTATTTGCGGCGAGGGTTCCTAACGGAGGGAAGGTTTTAGTTTTATTGGAAGTCTACTGGAAGGATATGTTTATATATATTGTTATTTTAATTTTAAAAAATAATACAATATACATTTTAGTTTTGATGGGTCTATGGGTAGGGTTTGGGTATTTGAGGAGTGGACCCTTACCCTACCTTTACCCGATAGAACCAAGACCTATACTCTAACCTTACTCATAGTGTCCAAAAAATTAAGACTCATACCCTAATTTTAAGGTAGAGTCTGAGTGAATCTGTAGGATCCTGTACTCATTGCCATCCCTATTAGGCTCTTTGAAAAATGGGTTTATAAGTTGTCGAAACAACCCGATTTGACATTTGGCGAATTTTACAATGTGCATTGTGATGTGACATCACGGTTGCATGATAAATTGGCTTTTCAATAGACCTTGAAAGAGAGCGCGGAAGACTAGCCTTGAATTTGGTCCAAAGTCCTAAATCCTAAAACAAACGTAAATTACGGGAAATTAGAGTAGGAGAGAGTAATGATCTTGTCCTCTAATGCCCAACTTCTTTATTGTATGAATCCTCTAGTCTTTTTAATTGGCTATAAGAAATTAACTTTTCCAAGAATTGCAGTTAGCAAACTAAGTTATAGCTCCCCCTACAGCAAAACAACGCCTTCTACTACAGAAGGTCAAATGATCCTTTGATAAATTTGTAGAATTGATACTGGGCTTGGGCAATCCAATAAGGAGGAAAATCCAATCCATATACAAGTCCAAAGTGAGTTCTATAGTAAAACCAATTGTCAATTTATATGTGTACAACAAACATAGGATTCAATATCCTTACTTTGTATAGAACTCCTATTCATCATAAAACTCATTGAAAGTTTATGGGCCCAATCAGATTTCAGAGCAATTTTGTGGGCTTGAGCTTGATTTTTAGAGATAGAAGCCTTTTTTTTTTTCGCTTTATAAAGTTTATTATTCTCTTTATCCCTTTATGTTTGTTTAATTAGAGCTAAGTTATTTTTCTAATTCGTGGTTCAATTAAATAGATAATCGATAAAATTAGTGAGACCAAATATAGTGATTTTGATAGTAACAGGTGAACTTTCATAGTTTCATGATCATTTATGAGATGGGACAATATTTTAGAATCATCCAAACAAAAAAAATTAGGCAAACAATAAGATACAAAATCAGTATATCCTTCGGGCTTAAAAGCAAACCTTGAGTAGAATATTATAGACCAGCTTGAGTTGTTCACTAAGGCTCTATTTATTTTGGAAGTAAACGGTTTTCCCCATTTTTCGTTGTTTGGTTGGATAAGGGATTTAAAAAGGGAAATTAAGGTGGAAAAAAGTTTTCCATCCCTTTGTAAACATTTTCCCTCAAAATTTGAAGGAAAACCATTTTCCTCCACTTTCTCATTCCCAATATCTCCACCCTCCTTAGCTTAATAGATTTCCATAAAACCAAATAAAGGAGAACAGATATCCATTTGTGCTTTTCAAAGGAAAATATTTTTCGTGGAAAACCATTTTCTATCGATAATGTTTTTAATCAAACCAAACGTACTTTAAGACACTTTTGTTGCGAGAAGACCGGCCCTGATCACTGATCACTCTATTTCTTTGTCGACGATAGCTCGTCAACTTCATCCTTCGGTTCACGAACTTTGGGCCTATGCTGTATGAATGAACGTCAAGGAAAGAGTTCGGTTCAGTACGTTCAGCTTTTTTATCACCAAAAAAAATCCATAAAAAAGTGTTTCCTTCAGTTACTAACTTTTGGGCCTATTCTGTATGAATTACTGTTCTTAACCTTCATGGTACTTCGTAAATGGGCCGGAAACTCATGTCGACCACAGCTTACTGTGATTCTGAGAGAAAGAATTCATGTGGGTCAGGAGGACTCGGCTGGGTTAGCAGTAGTAATTTCAGTACTTTATGCTACTGTGCGAAAAGGGCATTTGCGCTTTTATTACTCCCCCCTCTTTTTACACCAACCTTTCAAGTACCGGGTCCCATTGCAAATTTTTTTTTTACTAGGAGGTCAAAGGTAAAGGTTTAAGACTTTAAATTATTTTAACAACGGTCCCATAAATTTGTAATCATTTTAAACTTATCAAAAGTTAAAACTAGGTGAATAAAGATGGGTAAAGTTGAGATTATTAAAGTCAAATTTGTCAAGTATGTTTATTGTTTGGTTTAACTTTGTACTTTGCTGAGGTTTATTAGATTATTAGCCGTGGAGACATGCCTAGTATGGCTCTATTTGGCAACACATTTAAGTCACCTTAAATTAGGAGGTGCTAAAAGTTTAACTCACCTAAAATAAATAGATAATCGTGTTTGGGGGTAAGAGTTTAAATGAAATTAAGCTCTGAAATTGAGTTGTTATCAAATATAGCATCTCAATTTAAGGTGCTGAAATTTTCAACTACCTTATTAGTTCAGCTCCTTTCATCTACCTATCAGTTTATGTTCCCAAACCTAGCATATGAGTGTATGAAAACCCACATTCCACAACTCGACAGTCAACACACCCATGGTAGGTTGTGCCAAGCTCATCTCAACAAAACCGAGGGCTTAACATGAACCATGGCCTTAGCCCATCATTCTCGTGCAGTCGTGCTCGCGTGCTCGCCTAGCCAAGATAGTTTCCTCGCAAGATCTTGTCTCTCACACTGATAGTCTCACTCACTCTCGACCAGGGGCGGATCTAGCGTGGGTTCAATGGGTTCAGTACGAAAATCTGGAAAAAAAGAAGAAAAAACGACGAAAAATGAAAAAAAGAAAATGCAATATGTATTACCGGCGCGGAATTGAATCAGATGTAAGCCTTTGGTTCAGTGGTAGCTAGCGCGCGATAAGATTCTACTGAGCTTTATTGTCTACGCGGTTTCGATTCTTGTGGTTTTCATTTTGCCTACTTTTCTTTTCCAGCAGCCTGCTGTTGTTTTTCTTTTTCTTTTTTCAATATTTTGGCAGCCTACTTTTCCTTTTCGTTTTATCCCTTTCAAATCTTTGGCAATTCCTAACAATATGCTTTCCATTTCTTGTTTTTCCTTTTTTGATACAACTTACCGTTAACTTTTCTTAGATACAATAGATTATAATATATAAATTAATTCATTCAAAAAAATTATAACAATGGGAAAACTTAGAAGTTATTAACCTTATATGCATTCGATGGGTACGAAATCATAAAATTTTACTAAAAACACAGTAGGTAATAATTATTGCAAGGGATGAGAAAAAAATTATGGAAGGGAAAAGAGAAGAAATGATAGTTCGTATAGTGTGTTTTGTATTTACTTATAAAAAAATTAAAACTCATTGTTAATCAATGGAGTTGTGCTATTTAATTAGGGATTGTTTTTTAAAAAAAATAGTTGATAATGTGTTACAAGTTATTGGCTTCCACTTGAGTATCCACTATCCAGTACCATTGTGTTTTTGTACTTATTTTTTAAATTAGTTTTTAATAAAGTAGTTAGTTAGCTAGTATTTTTTTGTGTTCCCCTCCTCTTCCCTTATGTTATAGAGATTGGTCATAATTTAAAATTTAGACTAATAAATTGCAATTTTTAATCAATTTAGCATGAGTATTTGGTTGATCAATTTTGAACCCACGCGGGTTAAATCCTGGATCTGCCACTGCTCTCGACCCTTGGTCACTCTCAAACATTCTACGTACATTCACGAGTCACCGGACACAGGATCTCTTGATGATAAAATAGTGGAAGACTATTAAATATACTCCTTTACAATAATCGGTTGTGTATTAAACCATTCCAAAGTTAATGTAGGCACTTTGCGCATCTTTGTGAGATAGTTGTGATTTTAAATTGCAATGAAATTATAAGACTACGGTACTTTTCTTTGAATTCTAAGCTTCTTCTTTCATTCAGGTGTCATGATCATGTGTTATTTTTGTTGTGTATCATACACACACAGACACACACAAATAGACGATTAAAAAAGGAATGAAAGAAAAAAAGTGGGTCAATTAAAAATTCCAAAAGTAGTAACTTTTGATCCATTCTCATCACAACGCATATAGGAGCATAGAAGACATATATAGGAGGCTAGATTTACTTCAATTCTACTATGTTGACCAAAATTGTTTGTATTCATCAATCATCACCTGTAAGTATCTCATCTTATACTTCATTACCATGTAAATTTCGAGAATTCAAGAGAATATGACTAGATGAGGACTTAGGAATTTGAGAATTGGAGATATAACTTTGTACTCTGCCCGCTAACAATCACTAATCATCTGCTCACTTTCACAATTTAAGGAACATTTATAGTATTTCTTAATATGGAGTAAAGTAAATTGTAAGGAACATTTATAAAATAAAATTAAATTAAACCACGCATTATGAGTAAAATCATACACTAATTTCTGACCAATATATGATCAATAATGAATCTACCGAGTGGGTAGATTTAGTTTTTTTTTTTTTTTTTTGTTTAAACATTAATGTGTAATACTAGAAAGTTTACACATCATTATTACACAATTTAGAACTAGAACAATTACTTACTACATTACCCAACTTAGAGTACTTTAATATAGTGACATAAATTGTAAAAAATACAAAGGGTAAGTAAAAATTACTTATAATCACAGAATAGAGAGTTTATTCTGATGAGATAAAGAACATATTAAAACCTCAACCTTAAACCCTATTAAAAATATACTTAAAACTTGATAATTAATAAACTTAGTGCACCGAACAAAAAAAAAATCAACGGCGGCAACGAGAAATGCAGGAGCAACCGCGATGATAAGGGTTAGCAGGGGCACGAGTTTTGAAGCAGTTGTGAGTGTAGTAGGACCTACCAGAACGAGGTGGGCAAGGGACACGATTCGCTGAGAGCGCACCATAGGAGATGTAGTACACCTGATGTGGCCTCTGCCAGTAAAGAGATCTCCTGCTACCGTCTGATTTTATTTCATCTTCAAGATAATCATCATCATCATCATTTCCAGCTGCTGGGTAAACCATCGACATTGCAGAGGATGAGGCCCAGTCAAAGCCCAAGTCGTGGATCTGGGCCTCCGCTGTAGAGAAGTGGAGACTGAAGTAGGAGATTGTGAAAAGGAGAGAGAAAGTGAGGAGGAGGGATGAAGATGACGACATTGTTGGTTTTTTTTGGGGGCAGAGAGAGTGGTGGTTAGATATGGAAGTGGAAGGAAATCTAAAGGAAGAGGGAGTCACGTGGAGAGTGGGGGAGAGACAGCTGGGAATAATTAATGCTGCAATGTTATACTTCACCTGTTTCTTTTAGTTGACTAGTTGTTGGCCCGCACGCGTTCCCCTAAGATCGGTGGAATCCGTTCTGTATTAATCTGAAGGCGTTAAATTCTCGATAATGTAAATTTTGTTTTGTCTTTGTAAAAGAAAATGTTGTTACTTTCAAGCGATAACTATAATGTGAGTATCAAGAGGGAATTGCTTATAGTGATTGTTTTTAACAACGAGGGTCCTATATGGTTTTGAAAATGGTTTATTTTGAACAAGAAAAGGGAATTGCTGAGAGTATTTGTTTGTTTTGGAAAAATATTAAGAGGGAACTATGAGTTTTTTTTTTGCTTTTGTTTCTAATACCTATCATGGCTAATTAGTGGGCTTTTGAGAGTGGTACAAAGAGTTAAGTATGTTGGGCCAAATATAAGCCAATAAACAGCGAAAGTCCAAGCAAACAGAACGCAGCGTTTGGTTTTCTGATGGTTGACATGATGTTGGCGCCAGAAAACGCTTCGTGCAAGGAACCTCTATAACTCACCAGTCTCAAACTTCTTATTCCCCATCTTCAAAGCTTGTCAGTAAGACCCCGCATTGTCAGAGGCGAAAGCGAGGATTTGCAGGGTGATTTCATCTGGAAAAACACACAAATTTCCAAGGTAAGTTAGTTTTACATTTAATGTAGCTAAATCTAGAAGTTTCAAAAGAAAAAATAGTTAGGGTTTTGTTTGGTTTGGAGTCCTACATGGTGTAAATCTACGTAGAAGTGTCGTTGATTTGGCTGAATTATGGTTGTATGTGGCTCAGTGATGTTGTTTTCTTGATTTACCATGAAGCGTGGCTGGAAAATACTAACTTGTTTGTGATTACATTTTGGTGAAGATTGCTATAACAGGGGGTGTTTTTTTTTTTTTGTTTATAAAATTATCAAGCGGTGCTCATTTTGTTTGAACCATGGTTGACCATGTATTTATAATCCTATTAAGTGATTTGATTAGAATTTCATAGCCCATTTTTTGAAGTTGTTCATGTGAAGGGCAGCTCATACACACTTGCATTTGGTAATTTTGTTTGAACTAAGTACGTAATTGTTATGAGTTATGTATAATTGTACTTGCTTGAGTATTCGGTTTGATTACAAGTCAAACAGTTGTAATGGTAGAGATTAAAGGTCATGGCGGATGTTTAAATAGAAAAGAAGGGCGATTGGAGCCCCTTAGTTATTGATCTGTGGCTATGGTATTTTGCAGCAAATTATAAGAAGCTTTTGTTTTTGATATGGGAAATCTTGCTAACTATTGGTTTGTTGTTGAAGGTTTGTTATGGAAATGACACAAGCTGCTGAGGATGTACTCTTCAACGAGCACATCATGTGTATGTATGTGTTCCCCAAATTATCTAGGAAGGATAAGGGGGCTATTTCTTTGGTGTGCAAGAGATGAAATGAGATGTGGCATTGGAAGTGGTGGATTCCGAGAGGGTTCAACAATGGGGAACCGATTTGAGTCCTGGATATCTTTGGGACATCATCCACAATGATGCAAGGTATTTAAGATGGATGCATGAAGAGTCAGATGATGAATTTGAGAGGTCAGATGATGAGTACGAGGAATGAAAGACAAGACTACCCTATTATAAGATGATTTGAGTGTATTCATTTTGTTTGTTTTTTGTTTTGGGTGGTTGATGTTACGATCAGGGTGGGGGGGATTTGGTTGTGACGAGGGCTTTGTTTTTTTGTGTGGTTAGCCCTTAGGAAATGTAATTAGCTAATGTAGGAATGAACTGAATATGGAATGGACATCTTTTGTGTACATGTATTATTCCATTCCTTAACTGAAAGATGCTAGATATTAGTATATAGTGTTAAACTTGGCAATAGTGTGCTAAGTTCTTTTGTATGGAATTAAGTTGGTTAATATGAATGCAGTGGAATGATTATCTCGAGTTCTATTTTAGATAGTTAAATTGAAGTTGTTATGTAGTGAATTTGGTGCTTATAATCTCTTTTAATTAAATAGCCATTTAGGGCAGCAGACATGGAGAAGAGGGGGAGGAAGGGAAGCAGGTGCAATTGAGAATAAAACAAATGGATGAGTTGGACGGTAGATTTCAAATAGAATTTAATATGTTCAATGCTTGTGAGTTTGATTTCAATAAGTTTTATTTATGTAGTTAGGTTGGAGCGATTACATTTAACACTTGCCCCGAAAGGAGAACAACAAAGTTGAGATCAGATTAATTGACAATAATATGCGGTATGTCATTTTTCATCCAAAAGAAGGCAACATTAGGCCAACTTTAGTTGGTTGGTTTTTGAAGATGTTGGATCTTGATTTACTTGGAGTGGGCTCAACTTTGAGGTAGTCTTCTCCAAATGATCCGTAGCATAGAGTGACCTACAAATATTGCCTATTTGTTGTCTGATTCAATAGTACAGTTTGACTATTATATGGCTAAATGGAATTTCATTTTAGAAGTTTGTTTCCATTTGAAAAAGTGTGAAAGAAGATACAGTAATACGTGTAACTAATACCTTGCACTTGTAAGGACTTTGTATTAGTACTATGGTTGTGTTAGCATAACACAAGCAGTTGTAATAGATAATAGCGACCACTCTAGTGTTGGTA
The DNA here is from genome assembly GCA_947646795.1 of Beta lomatogona. NCBI lineage: Eukaryota > Viridiplantae > Streptophyta > Magnoliopsida > Caryophyllales > Amaranthaceae > Beta > Beta lomatogona. The sequence goes on along the minus strand of CANSNZ010000065.1, from coordinate 83,344 downwards.
TGAATACCTTGTACAGGGCAGAGCATGAACACATGGAACATTGGAACATGTAGCTCTCAATGCTCCTGTGGGATCCCGTGCATCATTGTTATATATATTCTAACCTGAAGAGGGTCCGCGCCTTTAAAAGTAGACTAAAACAAGTTTTTCCATAAGCTTTTCCTAAGGGCAAAGCATAGACACATGCAAGTACCTGGTAAAACAAATACTAATTAAGCAAATAGTTTATGTATGAGTCCCCTGGAACATATTAGTTGGAGTCTTCATAAACAGGCTTGGCAGCAAAGCCTGGAGGAGTGTCTTCGGGACTCTGAGCAGCAATATTGTCCTTAGGTTCTACGGCAATGGTGGGCGTGCTTTGATCTTCCGTAGCTTCATCTTCGAGGACAACTTTTGTTAGGATCCATTGGAGGACGTTGTTGCAGGAGAGGGTTGTTTTTGGCCCCACTTGAATGAGAAAATGGCAGCTGCTAAGGTGTTCTTGGATATATGCAAAGGCTTGTTGATCATCCTGGGATGTTTTGTAGTACAAGAGTCAGGCAATATGCTAACGTTTTAGACCTACCACTTGTAAGGTTATCTGATTAAATATGAATGTAGAGTGAAAGTTTTAATTTTGTCAAGCTGGATTGCATAGAACAATTTAGACACATACAGAGTGCTTTAGCCTGAAGATGTCTTCAACTGGCATCTTGAAAAGCTTCTCCGAATCACTTGTGAACAACGTGACTGGAAGGGTGCCCGTTCCATCAGATACCTCACAATTAAATGTTACCCTATATGTACAATGTTGTATGTTAGTGATAGGAAAGAGTGTGCATATGGTTAAATAGCTAGTTGATATGTATATGAAAAACACACTTGGGAACTGATATGACGTCTTTTCCAAAGCATGTTGGACATGTGAACCCATTGCTTATGGGGACATCTGTGCGTTTTCCACAAGTAGAACAGCCAGGGTATGCATGGACCTTTTCAAAGTCAGCCTGAGGTATTGCTACTCTGAACCAGATCCGTTCTTCTTGCAGTGTGTTTAGAGGCTGTGGTTAATAACAAACTCCCTGTTAACAAAGTTGTTCTGTTTGAAAAGTGTGCCTAGTAAAATGGCAAATAGTGTTGTGTAATAGCTTACTGTTTTCAGCTTTAAATCACTGATTTGCATGATAACTTTCTCTTTTGATGTGAACCTTACATCAAGGATTCTTGCTTGTTTGTCAGCTAAGGCAACTCTGTGACGAAGTGCCCTGGAGAACATGAGTAATATTAGTGGGCTGCATTTACGTGTTGCTTCACTGGTTAGTTGTTACTATACCAGGCAATTTTAAAGGGTACATTACCACTCAGCTAGTGCAGTTGCCTTGTCCCCTTGAGGTTCATGAACAATGGTTGTTGACATGGTTGTTGCTAGTGAGAAGCCTATGTACAAAGAACACAGCAGCGGAAAAAGCTTATGATGCCATACCTAAATGCGACTGTAAATTTGGGTAGGAAAATACCTTTGTGAGAAGTAACTTTCAGGGCAGTTATTCCAACAACTTTGAACTTCTCAGCCCAAGTAGTGAGACGATCACAATCTTCTCCAGCAAGATCATTCCAAGCAGAAATGACCAAAGGTTGCTGAGTGCTGCATTGTGTTTTGTGCATAAGATGTCAGGTCTCCTTGATTAAGTGTTGATGTAGAAGGAAGGAGCTTACGATCAGATGGTAAGCATACCTGTGGTCAGCTATGACAATTTCTCGAACCTTGCTTTCACGTGCATTGGATGTAACTATGGTCCGTGCAGCTTCTTCAACATAGAGAACTACGCCAAGGACATCTACACAATGGTGAATGAAGCGCTTCGTCACAGGACATCGATAAGCCTAGAACGCATGTATGGTATCATTTCTAAAAATGCAGCATGTGTAAAATAGTAATGACTTATGTGTGTGTGAATGTGCTTAAAACACTTTCAGGAATGCATCATTGTATAAAAAACACACAAGTACAAGCATGGAACATACAAAGACGCGAGAAAGCTAATAGCTGAAATGCATATTGTTGGGGCCATTGAAAAGCTTGAAAAGGATATTCAACGGTCCTCACCAAATTTCTCATTGGGATTTCCAGCTTTAGGGATTGAAGCAATATTCTGGTAGTCTGGCAGAAGAGGATTTGTCTCAGCATCGACAGGCTGGATGACAGTTTGTCTTCCAAAACTCATTTGATAGTTAAGCTCTGAGGGGTTGGATTTCCACTGTTCTTCCATAGGTTTAATTGGAGCATTGGCTATTTCGTATTATCCTTTGTAAACAAAAGCTTCCTTGTATCCTTCTACCTGATCGCCAAAAAGTGCACCACGCATCCTGTTGCCCTGTAAAAAGAAGGGTTTTGTTTTTTTGTAAAAAGGATTTTGCAGGTGTTTTAATAGGTATACAGGAAGTACTTAGCAAGCAATTTTACCTGTTTGTGCACAACTTTTTAGGCATGGTGGTTTTAAAAAGTGTTCTTTGTCATTTAGTGTATCTCAAAAGTTGTTTTTTTTGTCCAGAAACGGTAAATCGGTGGCCAGTACCTATGCATAATAACTCTTGGATGTATGGTTATGAATAATAACTCAAATTGGATTTGTTTTTTTCATGAAAGAATTGAAGACTATATTACAGTTGGGCAAGAAAGACTATATAACTCAAGTTGTTTTAATAGTTTTGGGCAAGAAAGACAACATACCTTATCATCCTCTAGAAGTAGATTTTGGTAAACAGTTCCTTTTTTAGGAGAAACCTTTGGCCGGCCTTTCTCAATGACTTTGACTTTCACCTTGTATGCCTTACTGGTAGAATTAAGTTCATCCAAAAAGACGCGCTCAGCTTTCATCTTTAAAGTCTGCATATTGTGCCCATTTAACAACTATCTGTTAGCAACTCTAGCTATGCAATGAAGACTTGGAATGGAGATTATTGAAGGTATAAAGAAGAAATGTTGTATGTTTGAAGTGGTCCAAAAGCCTGAAAGGATATAAGTGCCCAGAGATATTTACTTAGGTTTTGTTATCCCCTCTCTGTTCATCAACTGTCAAGTGATCATGTTAAGGCTAAATTAACTGTATTGAAATTCATTCATAGGCTAAATGGTTGATTATGCTACACAACTTTGATGGACCATTCATGTAACAAAATTCCTAACACTTCTATTTGTCTTTGCCACATAAAAAGATTATTGCCAATTTACAACTGTTTGTTATCAATGTGAATTATCTTTGGGAAATAAGACAGTTCAGTTAACTGTTGGATTTATAGGGTGTTTCAGTGTACTCAGGTAGGGCTTGAATCAAGTATTAATATGGTAGATTAACTACGTCAGGCAACCAATTTGAACAAGGTGTACTGCATGTTTTTTGTTTAAAAGGTAGCAAACATCTATAGTGGAATTACCAAATGAATATACAAAAAAATATAGCATGTATGACAATACATTTCACTTCAATCTAAGCAAAAAATAAAAAGTGTAAGCAAGCAAAAGTGAATAGCAATAAGTATTATGCTTTAAAAAAAAATGCAGAAAGAAGCAAGCATTTATAGTGAGAGAACCAAATGAATAGATAGAAGAAAACAACATGTATAACAACATGTTTCAAGTTCAACCTAAGCAAAAAAAAAATGAACAGCAAGAAAAATAGAATAGCAGTTAGTATTGTGCGATGTTCTTTAAAAAGTATGTAGAAAGAAGCATACATCTATAGTTAGATTACGAAAGTAATATACAGAAGGACATAGCATGTATGACAACATGTTTTAGGTTCAATGCTGAGGAAAAAAAAAGTTCAAGCAAGCAAGATTAAATAACAGTTAGTCTTATGCTCTTTTAAAAAAGGATATGTAGAGGAATGTGATATTTATGCCAATTAGTTCAAGGAAAAAAAAAGAAACAAGAATGTAAAAGGGTTTTTTTTTTCTTAGTACCTGTTATGGAAGTCGAGTGTGTTTGAGGTTGCTAGAAGTTAGGGAAGCAGGAACTCTATGGCTTTACAATTGGGGTTTGATCGTGTGAGATTGTTAGTAGAGCTAAATCTGGAGGTGTAAGTTTTGTCGACTTACTAAACAAGGGGCCGATCTTGGCCAAAATAACAACATTGTTTGCAAACAGTAGGGCGGTTGTACTTGGTTAAGTGTAAGGAGAGGTCATATGGCGTGTTTTCATTGATAACCATGCCTTAGCAGTACAACCCCATACTCCAACAAGTACTACCTAGTCTACTATAATGTATTATAAATGCATTTTTTTTGGAAATATCTGTATATAATCTATTGTGCATAACTGTTCATTCACTCAAGCATATCACACTGGCAACATATTTTGAATGCCTTTCTTTTAGCAAACTCTATTTTTGTTTTTCTTGTAAACTGATGCATTGTTGTCATATATTTGCCCCTCCTTTTTGCACACATCTGTTTTAAATAAACAAGTTAGAAATGTTATTGTTTTCATTGGCTAGCTATTTAGGATGGTTGAAGAGTTGTAGACTATGGCACAACTTTTGTATGAATTAGTTGAAAGTAAACTTTGACGGTGGTTACTAATAGCATACCTCGGGTTCTCTTTATGCGGGATCCAATCTAGCGTGTGACTTAGATGCGCGTTCTTGCAATCTTAGTTGGAGTGGTAATCCTCAAACGCTAATAATCCTTCTTCCTAGGTAGGACCTCATCTTCTGCCTGTTACAAGTGGCTGCATGTATGTGTTTAATATCAATATATCATGAAGTGGAAGACAAAACATAGATATATGTACACAGCCCATATCAGAACAACATGATCTTTATAATTGAATAAGCAACTCTAAAACTTTGTAACCCTGAGTTTTTGGGATCTAAATAGTAAAGAATTATTGATGCGGCTCGTTTAGAGAGTAAATTCAATAAGTAACAAAACATTAACGAGTTAATAAAGTAGGCGAGTTTCCTATTTCTCAACTCAATTACATCGGCAATATTCAAAAGTAATGGTTGATTGGCAATATTAAATGCGGAGGTGGGAATCCGTTTTACGGGCACATATGTAACCTCATGGTCAACCAAGAAAACATTTGAAAAGTGAAACTTATAGCCATTAAGTAACGATTCCACGCCTCTCTTGGAGGCTTCTTTGCCTGTTGTTCAAAAAGGTTGAGATGAGCATTGGATGCATTGAAGGCTCTATCCATCCACCAAGCCATGTCCTGAGAAAAGGGGAAAATGAAGCATGTGATGCAACCAGACAAAATAGTAATGATCTAATGCATACTTACGGAATAGGCCATTCTTTAGATTAAGCATCTGATCATGTTACGAAAACAAATATACTGAAGACGTCAGGATGTACATATTTAGACCCAAATAGATCAGGTTGCAAGAAATAACTTACATGCACAGGTACCTAGTTATATGATGCCTGCCATTCTTAGAACATCAAAAGAAACAACATTCCTCGCACTGATCTCAGAATGATGATGTGCAGTATGTGCTGAAATCACTTTGACCTTAGCTGATTCCTTAGCACGAGACAGTGCCACATACAGCTGACCGTGTGCAAAACACTGCTTAGGAAGATAGACAGCAACCTGAGAAAGTGTTTGGCCCTGAGATTTGTTGATTGTCATTGCAAAGCTAAGCTTTATAGGGAATTGTTTCCTTTGGAATTGGAACGGGTATTTAGAACCAGCAGCTAGTCGTAGCTTGATTCGTGGTATAAGGACGTGGTCTCCGCTGTGGTGACCAGTTGTAATAACACATTCAATGACATTTGGGAAGAAACTTTTGCATATAAGCCTCGTCCCGTTGCACAGGCCAGCAGATGGTAGAATATTTCGAAGCAAAATCATAGGGCAATTTTCCTTTAAGATAAGTTCATGTGGGCTCATGCCACCAGGGCACAACTTGTTGATGAATTCAGTAGGATAAACAGCACATTTATCATCTAGGATTGTATCAAAACTTTTATAGACAACAGCGTGTCCAGGGTACTTATCTATAAGGACAGCATTTATAGCATCAACATCATCATTGATAGGAGTCAAAATAGTCCTAGTTGTGAACATATCAGGGGTAAGTGTACCTAGCGCCATTTCAGGAAATGCCACTGCAGTTAATTCATCAACAGGATTTGTGCCTTCCTGTGGAGACCTAACAATTTGCACGGGGAGCTGCACAATATCATCATCTTCGATCCCGTAGTGCCCCATTACCCGGTCTAAGAAGAAACGATGCAAACACAGGATCTTGTTTAGCTCGGATATTTTCAAAGAGCCGGAATTTGATGAATCGAGGCCAAAGGATAGAGCTCACCAAGCTAGCATTAACTGCTTCTCTTTGTGATTTGCGGGGAACAACAGGCAACACTTGTCGGAAATCTCCCCCAAAAACTATAATTTTACCCCCAAAGGGAATGGTTGCATCGCATAAGTCTCGTAGAAGCAAATCCAAAGACTCAACATTCTGTTTGTTTGCCATCGAAGCCTCATCCCAAATAATCAACGTTGTTGCTCGAATTAATGCTGCTAGGCTGCTCTGCCTAGGAACATCACATGCCAAGAAGCATCTGAGTCAACAAGTATCTTAAATCTCGAGTGCGCTGTTCTCCCAGAAGGTATGTTTGCTGCAGCAATACCCGAAGTTGCAGTGGGAAGCACGATTTGGTTCATCAGACGGACCTCAGCATAGAGCGCCTTGTATAAAAATGTCTTCCCTGTTCCGCCTGGTCCATCATTGAAGAATGCACCAGGTTTGCCTTGCTTGACATGATTTATGATCACATCGAAGGCTTCTTGCTGGGCTGTATTTAGCTTGCCACGACACTCAATACATTCTTGAGGTATTGGTGCATCCAAGGCATCCACAATATCTCGGGTCCTTCTTAATTCTTCGTCTTCAGCCTCTACTATGTGTTCCAAGCCAAAGCTCTTAAGTGACTTTCCCATTGCCTCAACAAACTGTTCGACAGACCTAGCTATGAGCCTTTTTACCTTGTCCACACAAGTTGGGAATTCACGCCTGAAATCTTTAGAGAGGGCATCGTAGTACTTGAGCCAGATTGCATGAGGGTCGCTTGGTTGGCAGAAGAGCAAAAGAGTCGCAAAAAGGCGCCGGAGGGCAATTGGCATTTGAACTTGACATGCCTCAACTAAGCATGCATCAACTGCATCGTCTTCTTCTAGCAACCGCAATTTAAGGGCTGCTTCTTGGAAGTTTGCACATCGATGACCATCAACAGTGAGTAAATCTTCAAATGACTTAGGTGCACGCACATGAATAAGCAACAACCTTAAGAAATACCTTTCACCTTCACAAGGGCCCACAAATGCAATTCTCCCAACAACAATCCTTTTGTTCTTTCTTTTAAACCATTCCTTTGCAGATGCATCCCATCTGTAGAACTCTGTAAATTCCCCATATTGGTAACCCGCACCATCAACGATTCCACGATTGGTCCTAAAAAATCCGGTTAGAAAGCGGTGCGGCACCGCTTGTCATCGAGATGACAAAGATCAAGGTGTTCATGAGGCCTAACCTGAATTGTTTGCATATTAGGCAAATGGACTGGAAGCAGCATGACCGGGGGGTGTATTTCAAAAAAATCAAAGCCAAAGATTCTCCACGCAGCTTCACAAGGGGAGACATACCTCCCTAACTGGTATTGTTCTATCTCATCGACAATATGTGCTTCGCCTGTCTGGCGAACATTAAACGACACTCTGTCGTGGCCCTTGTACACATATTTGTTGAGGTACTTAACCGCTTGGATTGTGGAGCACACTTCTGCGTTTAAATGACAATCAAACAGAGATGACAAGTACGGGTTATATGGTATAACCCATCTGTTATCCAATATTGCTCTGCGAATTCTAACAGTATTACCAGTATCCCGTCTCATATACATTGGATAACCATCCGCATCGTTTGTTGTATCATCACAGAATCTCTTTGGATATCCATATTTACACTACCCCAAAGTCTTTTTATGCTTCATGCATGCACATTCAGGGTTGAGATGCCCACACGGACCATGCATCATGTGTTTTAGAACTATTTTCCTAAGGGTAGGGTTACTTGCTGGGGGGATCTCAGCACACACGAACTTATCAAAATCTGCAGGACACCTAATTTTGAATTCGGGTTTTAAAATGAGGAGCATGTGTGCATGTGGAAGCCCTCGTTTCTGAAATTCAACAACATAAACCATGGCAGCAACTTCTCCAAAAACATGCTTTTCCATGATTAGTTTTTTTAGTGCAAGCAATTTGGCTCGGAAGATCCTTGCAACCAAATCGGGCCGGTTCTGTGCTGCTTCTCCAACAGCTAATTCCTGTTTGATTTCTGGCCAATTGACATTACACGTGATGGTGATGAACAAATCAGGTTTGCCATATCGTTGGACCAAGGACATGGCATTGAGATATCTTCTTCTCATATCCCGAGGCCCTCCAAGGAAAGAGGGGGGTAAGATCACACGGCGCCCAACATTAGCTGCACTATTTTCACCACTTCCAAGGGTATCAAGTATGCCCTGGTATAAATCTGCTCTAATGGTGTCTTGATTGTTGCGACAAAAATCCAGCCGTGTGTTTTCAACCTTGACATACATGTCAACAATATATTGCTGCAAGCATCTCCCAGCTCTGAGCAGCATATTATTAGGCCGATTTTGAAGCCTATAAGCATAGTATTCTCTACAAGAAATATGTTTGTCTGCCTTGGACCGCCCTCCTGTTGCACCTGTTGAAGAAAAACGTTTAGGCACTCGTCCCCCCATCATCTAAAACATGTATATATGCTAAATATTTAGACAATAAAGAATAGTATGCGTACGCAAGGCTTCTTCTGCGATCAAGGCCTCGGCACTGTGCACAGCACATGAGGCAACGGGATCTTGCTGGGTAGCTCGTTGTCTCTGGCCCCCCGTTGTTTTTTTCTTAAGCCCCTGGTTCCATCCGCAATCACCACAAGGAAAAAGAAGCGGATATTGCAATGGATCATAGCAACCATAAAAGTGCATGATCCTATGCGAAGTATTTGACTTGCCAGAGACAAGTATATGAGGGGTGTTAGTATGGCCCGAAGAACTATTGTCAACCCATATGGCAGCAACCTCATCAGATGTAGGAGCGTTATAAACAGACTGGTCTCGCACAGTATTTTTATTAATTACAATCTCTGTGTTTTCGCTTACTCCGATTTCTTTCAAGGAGCGAAAAAATTGGGCGTATGGATTGTTTTCTGTGACATCCATCAGGATATCTATTATATCTTGTCGTAATTCTGGGAAACAACCCGCACGATGTTCAGCTTCGTGTTGAGCATCATAAAAATAAAGTTGTAGATATTTAGGTTTTCCCCCATCAGGAAGTAAATCAGGAACAAAGTGATAAATATGGCCATGCAATTTAAAGACATATATTCCTTTCTCGGTTGTTGCTTTATAATCTCCACCAAGCGAGCTGAAAGCGAATAAGTTATTATAGAGCCGAGCATATTGTCTAAAGTGCAATGCATCCTCCTCGATAGAAGTAAACAACCTAGCAAGTTGGGGGGGATAATCATTGGAAAATAATTCTATTTCTCCATCAGCACAACAGAAATGGGCTGATTCATAAGCAAATTTCTGTGCGTAACATTTTAAGCAATGGTGAGGCTGAAGCAACTTAAGCGGTTCTGTTGGCAATGGCTGCCCAATAATTGCAACAGGTACTTCTGATGCATACATAACACTTATCATGTTGAGCAGTGCATTCAGTGCAACCCTTTTTTAAAAACACAATAAAAAAATATAGGTATACTTACTTTCAGGCCTTAATCTTGGACGCCTTGTTCGGTGTAATTTAGGTGGCGGGGCCCCTTCTCCTCCAACACCACTATGAAGCCCATTTACAGTAATTAGGTAATGTAACAGTAATGCAATTATGGAAGTTTGTGCTAGATGACAAAATAACCTGGTTGAAGCAGATTCAGGTTGTTCTTGAATAGACCTGATGCGTTTGGTCATGCGGGAACAACGTAGTAGCTTGTCTGCCAATTAGTGTACACCAGTCAAATTTAATACACATACCAGAGAAGTTGCTTTATAACCAAAGAACATAACTCATTCTAGCTATTTAAACCAGAAAGTTGCATCAAAGTAGAAGTAGTTACCCATGTATGAAGTGACCAGGACAGCCACATGCCATACCCAACGCAACAGCGAAGCGTGGACAAGTGGTTCTCGACAAACAACCTTTACAAATACAAAGTTATAAGGTAATCACAAACCAAGGCCAATACAAGAAATTTGCAAATCAAATCCGATGGCAACTTTATACAGTGCATACTTACTGTTGAATGGACTATGTCATTCTTTGCTTAACATTTGGTATCACTACAATTAAACTCCCCCAGCAAAGCAGAAAGTGTTTTTTTTTTTAAACTGAGTGTATAGTCACATGATGCGAATGAGGCAAGGAATTACGCAGTAAGTGGAGACATCAAGTTGAGCATCTTATGAGTGGGTTTGCTTTTCCCCCTAATTACCTCTGTTATGTGATCTACATATGCATTTGAAATAACATCGACAAATACATATTTTAAAAAGGGAGACAGAGAGGCAACTACAAAAGCATATTCATTGCATTAACCGTACAGAGATACATCATAGTCTAAGAGTTACAAACCCAAAACATGCACACACCAGCCCACCAAAGGTGAGAGGCAACAACAATGTCAATTAGAAATAACTATTAATGTGACTACATGGCTGCATAATAGCACCAAAAACATCTACCAGGACAAGCATGTCCAATGCAGCTGTAGAACCCAAAACAACACTTACATAGGCCCTAATCCTAGTACTTAAACGGGCTACCGGCCTCTTTGCGACATTCGAGCAAATTTGCCACGCTTAAAAAGAGCATCAAGTTTTGGTAAGCTTGCGAAATGAAGCGGCACTTCGGTTTCGGAGGCAACAGCAGCGAAGAAGGGCTTGCAATGGCCGGGAGGACTTGCGTTTCTTTGGAGGGACCGAGAAGAGGGCCAACGAAGGGATCTGAAATGCAGGACCTCGAGGCGTGAGACAATCTTGTTCGACAAGAATCAAAGAAGGTTCAAGATCTTCTTTTAGTCCCATAACACGTTCCTTTAGGCACATGTACCTTTCCCTCGCAAGGGTACACAAAGCAGTTTCAAACTTATACCCTGACGGGTTATAATTTGCATCAACAACTTCAAAACCGTAAACTCCCATCAAGTGGAAAACAACCTTTTTGGAAAGGCTCTGTTTAGCTTCAGCAAGGGTAGCACAACAATCACCAAAGATGCATTCAAGACCAAAGGGATTATTGTGGGGTGTCACAGTAAACCAGGAAGTGTGCGGCCGGCGTGCTCAATGGTTTCAAGAGGGGTGCAGCGTATGGCAATCGCTTAAAGACAGACCGTAAGACGGACACAAAATCAATACACACAATCTTGGTTGCACTGCAAACAATGTTAGACAAGGTCTCGTGCAAAGCAATCTTTGGGAGCCCTTGATCAATACGTTCTAATTCAACTTGCTTCAAACGATACATAGAAGCACACCGGCCAAACAGTTCTCTATTAATAGATGTAACATCCTCAACATATACCCCATATTTCTGCATAAGGTCCCGGACAGCTTTTTGCGCGGCCTTCTCACAAGACTCTTCTACCTTCCCAGCCTCCCCACCAATATAAGTATAAGCAATGGGACCACAGTCTGTCCTAACAGAGACACACACATTGTTCTTAGAAGCATTCAGAAACTGATACACAGGATCAGGAAATTCGAGGCATGCAGTTATCTGTTTTAGCAAAGGGTGGAAAGGAATCACAACTTGTGTAGGTACTGGATCCATAACCTGTGAGACTGAAACGATGCAAAGTCTTAGTACACGTTACGAGATGGGTCCAACAAAGAACAACTGAGGCATATATGCTCTATGAAAACAACAACACTACACCTATAATTAGGGGGCTTAGAGAGCACAAGTTTCTTATATTTAAATCTGTGAAGAAGGGAAAATAGTTTTTTGTTTGGATTGGAAAGATTATAAAGATAAAGAATTAAAGTGACTACATTCTATAACAGGGATGGTAAAAAGTTAGCTAGGAAGGTATTTTAAGAGCAGTACATCAAGCCAATAAATTGAAAAACCAAAAGGCAATACATTAGAAAGGCTACCAGTAAAAGTGGTTAACTCATACCTATGTGGAGAGAACAATAGTAAAAAGGAAAAAATAGACATCTAGGCAAAGAATAAAGATGAGAACCTCAACTGGAATGTGTGAAATAGTAGTATAAGTCAATAAATGCAAAAAGGTAAAGAATAATAAGAACAACTTCCTTTAAGCATATGAGATGGCACACATTACCAACATTGACTTTAGGAAGAGACAAAACCACACTAATTTTGGTAGGTATATATTACTAATGCATTAAGCCCAACATTAGATGACCTTGTTACACTGCATTTTGCAGACTTAATAGGCATAAGTGAACTACAACATGATTGCTTAGAAATCTAGGAACTGCAAGTTTGATCATAAGTGTTGGAATAGTACACTGGCCATCAAATGAATGCAGGTTATACGTAATGTTAGGGAAATGGACTCATGGTGTGTATGATTCATGTAATAAAAGGAAAAACTATAGGTACAGACACCATCATACAAAGCAAAGAGGAAAAAAACCAAGGAAGCAGTGAAGCACTACCTTTTTTTTTGCAGTGGATAAAGAATAGAGAAAAGAGCAAAGGCTGATGCAGGTCAGAAAAGCAAGAGAACAGGAAGCACTTGATGTAGGAAACCAGAGGCAAAAAAACCAGACGTACTTACACAGCAAGAAGAGGAGCAGTTTTGAGAGTATACCAATTGGCCACAGTAAACGCAGCATGGTGCTTGTCCTTTCCTCTACAATATAAGTCATGGGTAAGGTGGCTAGGTTGCAGAGTGAACAGGGCAGTCTCAACAACCACTGGGTCTGTATAAACAATCCTGGGAAGTGTGAATCCTAAAAACAGGCAACAATGTCAAGTAAAATAAAAGTAATGAGACTAACATGCACCATATAAATTAGACTGATATTAACTGTAGCAATTAATGTAATAAGGCACCATACGACATTTACACAACTTGTGAAGGTAAAATTATATCAGCAAGCTAACAAATGGCAACCAACATGATGTTATCCATGGGAAAGAAGATAATCATCAATTTTAAACCATCTAATTGTGGAGCCATGTAAAACCTTATTTTAAAAGTTGACTATTTGTTTGTATATCCAGAACCTAAAGGTGGCCCGGCATTGTAGTATAACAATTGGAGTGAGTATATAATTGGGCAAATGGAAAGGGCCAGAATCAGGGACTCACCCATGTGAACGGAACAAGGACCCCGACCCCTTGTGGAGCACCACCGTCTCCGCAAGTCCATGGCCTCCTCAATCTAGCTTAGGAATGATTTGCGCAAACTTGAAAGGGCCGAGATCAGCCACTTATTTATGCGAATGGCACGAGGACCTCGACCCCTTGTGAAGCACCACCATCTTCGCAAATCCATGGTTTCTTCAATTCAGGTCCAGTTTCAGGTTGGGTAGCTGGAAGCACCAAAAGCAATCAATCTGGGCACGCCAATGCCAGCCAATGGCGTAGCACAATTAATCTAGGCAAACCCCAGGCCTGTAAGTCAGTTAGATGGCAGCTTTCGGATTGACTCTGTTAGTCAGTTGGATGGGAGCTTTCGGATTGCCTTGTAAAAGGAAACAGTTGGATGGTTGGATGGCAATTTGGGTATTTAATTGTAATAGCTCAATTGGATGGCAAGGAATAGTAATAGGGAACTCCTTGCCTTGGCAATTTGGGTATTTAATTGTAATAGCTCAATTGGATGGCAGTGTCGTAATTTTGGTTAAATAGCAAGGACAAGGAAGGCAGAACACTGCTGCTAAGGAATAGTAATAGGGAACTCCTTGCCTTTTAAGAGTAGTATGATTCCTTTTGACTTTTAACATTATTTAGTATTCATATATGTGACTTTCACTACCTTTGGTGATTTGTACTTTAAGAAAAATATAGTTATGTAGGATTTTGTTAGATTCGTCTTAATATATATATATATTCCAAATATCAACTTTTCGTAATTTTTACTTAATTATAATTAAAGATATAAATGTTCAAATTAATGCATTAGCAAGTGTGGTCAGAGGAAACGGAGGACAGGAGGTGCTCAAGACTTAGGATCGGATATCATTTATACTATGAGTTTTGTCGCTCTCTAATATTAAAAAATGAGAAAAATGTACCTCATTCATAGTATACCTTAAGACTATTTTCCGCTCATTTACAACTATCCGAATTTAATACCTCGTCTGTTTCAAAATATTGTACTTGACGCACTTCTCCGGCCACGTTTGTCAATACATAATTTTAACTAATAGTATCTCTATTTCCCTAAATGTAAAAATTATCAAAGTTGATATTGTAAAAGTATATATTGAGACGAATTTAACAAGATATGACATGACATTATTTTTTTTCATACATAAAAATTACTCTAAAAACACGATTAAAGAAGAGTGTAATACGGTATAAATAGTGCGAAAGTCAAATCAAATCATATATTTTTAACGAGGTAGTATCTAACATACTCACGGTGCACTAGGGATGACTACAGTCTACATGTATGATAAATCTCTATTATATAAGTGAAGGGGGAGGCATGGTGTCCCCATATTAAATGACTATATTACCCTTACTTTTTTTAATTACATCAATTTTGTTTAAATTTTTAAAATAATAATGGGTAATCAATCAATCCCAATATTTGCCATTTTTAAAAACTACCATTGCAATAACTTAAAATTATAGGTTAAAAAAAAGGAAAGACTAAAAAAGTTTACAAAAAAAACAAAGATAACAAATTCATTTAAGAATATCAAGATCTTCCATCAAAAGGAAAAATTGCAAAAATAAAAAATCAGCAACATACTTCCACAACATTATAGTCATGTAAAGAAATGATCATCTTAATGGGTTTATATAATTTCAATTTGTGTAAGCTAATTATATAGAGGATAATAAGGTTAGATCAAGAACTGATCTAAACTTAGTTTTGGTGAAAATAACTTCTAATAATTTGAACATAGAGCATTTATTGAAAACACTGTCAACTTAAACTATTATAATGAGTTGTCACTGCATGTATTGCGTGCATGTAAAACTATTTACTCGACATTACGAAATATCACAATGAAGAAAAAATTATCGGCTTGTAGCAAATTGCAATGTTAGTATGTTACTCGGGACACCTCCTTAATTGACCCCCTGGTTTTGTTTTATTCACCGTTTTGATTAATTTTCACGCCGTATGATCAAAATCTTGCCTCGTTTCTAGTGTCCAGTACTCCCTCTGTATTTTTTTTTATTTTTCTCACTTGGAATCTTGACACTATTCACAACAAGAGAGAATCTTCTAAATTCTTCACAACATATAAGAAAAAATATGTTCATGTGGGGTCTTGTTTGATTCGTCTTAACGAGTACTTTATTAATATTCAATAGTTATAATTTGTACTAATATGTAGTGAAAGATATTTAAGAGTAAAGAAGTGCATTGGCAAACGCGCACAATAAAAGTAGGAAAGATAAAAAAATACAGAGGGAGTATCTATTAAAGAACTCTTACATTTAGGGAGAGATTTGTTGTTTAGTAGTAATAACTAACTAGTAATATAGAAGGAAGTAATTAGTTGATGAAACACTGACATTTAAGGATGGACATGAGTCCAGGTTCCTATTCGGACCCTATTGGATCCGATCTTAATTTAAGAGTATGGGCTCAACTTTTTCAGATCCTAAAGACCCGGGTCTGGGTCCAAGTAAAATTTTTAAGGTCTGGGTCTTGATATTTGGATCCAGACCTTTAGACCCGACCTTTAGACCCTAAAAATATTTAATATATATAAATTTTACTTTTTTTTTCTTGTTTTTGGATATTAGTCTTCCAAGACATTATTTATATTATTCTAAATAGTATAAATTGTTCTAAACATAATTATTATTGTAGTTTATATTTTTCTTATTTATGGGTCTTTTTTCTAAATGATCATTTTTGTCATGAAATATTAATAATGCTGAAAATTTGGCAAAAATAAAGAAATAGGCCTGAACCCTAGACCCTATTGACCCTAAGGGTCTGGGTCCAATTTTCCAGGACCCGCAAAAAAATTAGGGTCCTGGTCTAGGATCCGGCTGGACCCGACCCTTGTCCATCCCTACTGACATTAAGGAGAGATTTGTTGTTTAGTAGGAGCAACTAACTAATATAGAAGTAATTAGTTGATGAAGTTTTGCTTTGAGAGAGTAGTGGGTTTGGGCTGTGGCAAGACAGTGGAATCATAAAGGCCCGGCAAGACTTTGGTGTAGTCTGAAACGAGGAATGATTAGATTTGGAACATCCAAAAGGGTCGGTAGGCAATGGAATAGACCTGGCTAATGGAGAGCGAATGTGAGTAAGTAAGAGTATGAAGCAGTTTTTAGTGGTTAGTGCGTCGTAAAAGTTGTATATAGTGAGTTTATCCTAGAGCTGATCAACTCCAGCCCGGCCCGTTTTTGGGCGGGTTTTTTGGGCCCGACCCGGTCAAATTTTTTTTTTTGGGCGGGCTTTGGACAAGCCAAAAAACACTTTTTAGCCTAAATTTGGGGCCTGGCCCGTTTTGGCCCGCAAAAGCCCGCTCGGCCCGGCCCGAAATACCGGGCTTCGGGCACAAATTTTTGGCCCGGATTTGGGCCCGGCCCGCACAATGGGGCAAATTTTTTTTGCGCGGCCCGGCCCGAACCCGGCCCGGCCCATGATCACCTCTAGTTTATCCCTTAGATTATGCAAATTTCAGATTGTGTCACATCAGCTTTTCACTAATTTTTAATTTTACAATCTCATTCCAATTTTATATTTTATCTCTCAGACTCTCTTCAGACTATGTTTTAAACATATTTTACAAAAAAAATGAAAAGAAAAGACAAATGTCAACATTTAAGTGGCTAGAAATTTAACCCCTTGTATGTCATAGTCCTGGATGGAGTCTTTAATTATCAAACTCACTCCAAGATTCCCATCTTTTTCTTTCAACATTATGGCATAGTCTTTGCTCGAGACTCTCAAAGTCTTTACTCAGGACTCCCCTTCAGACTACCAGTATTCATACCTTGAGTTTATCCCTCAGACTCAACTTCAGACTGTGCCACATCATGTAACTTTCCACTACTTTTTACTTTTACAGACTCACTCCAGACTCATTCCAATTCTATACTTTATCCCTCAGACTCTCTACAGACTTATGTTTTAAATTGATTTTACAAAAAAAAAAAAAGGAAGACAAATGTTAACTTTTAAGTGGCTTGAAATTTAACTCCTTACATGTCATAGTCTTAGATGGAGTCTTTGATTATCAAACTTACTCCAAAACTCCCATCTTTTTCTTTCAACATTATTGCATAGTCTTTGCTCAAGACTCCCCTTCATACTACCATTAGCTTTCAATGCAAATTTGGTTTGTGAATGCAATTTATATTGGGTGTTTAGTATATTTTAAGAGTAGTTCTTTGTTTATTTTTCATTTGTACAACTCCAAATGAGTAAAAAATAATGGATGAACAAAAAAAATCTAGTTCATCATGATCTAACAAGAGAAATGATTAGACTTGGCACATCCAAAGCGATTGGTTCCCCAATAAACAATGGCATCCAGATCTTCTGTCCCCATAAATTACGTAACACTTGTGTGTCACTATGTCTTATTGGTTGTTATTATTACTATGGCCCACCATGCAATAATATAAAATTTCAAATACATAATGATTGACTAATAGGAAGAAGTGGCATACAAGTGTTACACAATTTGTGGGACATAAGATTTATATTCGGCTCGAATGGGGAGAAAAAAGAGTACGAAAGTAGTTTTAATTTTTTTTTTTACTGTAGAGTATGAAGGTAGTATTTAATGGTTGAAGTAGGCGTATTGTAAAAATAAACTAGTATTTTGGCCTGGGCGATTCCCCGGGTCAGTTACAATTATCATATATAGTATTATATACATAAATTTTATTTTTTTTATTAGCTTTTCGTAATGTTTTGTCTAGTAGTGCGAAATTGAAAAATGGACTTTATGGCATGATGAGTTGTTCAAAAAAAATTTAAGGAGTTGGGGATAAAAATAACAATTTCAATGGAATTAGGGTCAAAGAATGTTATTACTTGATAAAAGTGTTAGAGATCAAAAGGTTTGTCTTTGTCTTTATAATTACATATAATTATAAAACTTTATTATGTTTTAATTTAAAACATTAAGCATTAAAATTGTAGTGGATTAGTGGTTACTCACATTTCATTTCAAAGGTCTTGTGTTCGAATCCTAGTAACTACTACATTGTTAGTAATTTTTTAATGCAATTATAAACGTGTGTATTAGAAGCTTGAGAAGAGTGCCACGTGGCACCGTTCCTTTAATGGGAACGCCTTTTAATATATTTGTATAGATATATTGACTTTTAAGGTAAAGGTGATTATAGAAGCTTAAACATACTACTTTGCTAATCCAACAACTAGTTTACAAAACGAGTTTTCATTCGTAAGTACTCTCCAAGCTTGTTTAGCTAACTCGTTGGTGGCAAAAGTGCTTAAGGGCAAATACTTTCCGAACAAGACTTTCATGGAAGCTACTGCTGCACCAAATTCTAGTTACACATGGAGATCCATCTTGTCAGCAAGGGGGCTTTTAAATAAAGGTGCAAGGAAGATTGTGGGAGATGGTACTTCTATCCAAATCTGGACCGATCCATGGGTTCCTGGAATGCCAAATTTTCGTGTGTTACCAAAGGAAGATATGACAGAGGGGCTGCCTCAAGCTGTCAGTGATTTAATGGGGGAAAAACAGTGGAATGTGCAGCTGCTCTACAACCTTTTTTCACCATGGGAATATGAGGAAATTTTGAAGATTCCAATCCCATTATACAGCACTCAGGATGGTTGGATATGGCAAGCAAGCAAGGATGGTGAATATAGTGTGCGTAGTGCGTATTTTATCGCGCTTAGAGACGAGGCCAATGAGAAGGCTTCCTCTTCTGGGTTGAGAGAAGAATTTGACTGGAAGAAGTTGTGGAGCGCAAACGTCCTTCCTAAGATAAAACATTTGGTGTGGCGAGCTATTCATGGGGGTTTGGCAGTGAAAGCTCAACTTGCAAAAAGGGGTGCTAGTGTGGATATCATATGCCCATTGTGTGGAGAAGAAGAAGAAACGATAGCCCATTTGTTTATGTATTGCGTGGAGGCTAAGAGGATATGGTACCATTCACCGTTACGAATTGAATTGAGAAATGGCGAGGTGAATTCTCTGGTTGACTGGTGTGTGATGCTGCAGCGTGTGCACAAAGATAAGGGGTGGTGGGATTTATTCTGGTCTTTGTTGTGGAGTGTGTGGAATAAAAGAAATAAATGGGTTTTTGAAGGCAAAAAAGTAGAGGTGATGGAGTTAATCTACAAGTCTGTGGGGATTGTAGGTGAATATACGGCAGCAGTTTTGGCTAATAAACCTGATGGGAGTGGTAGAGAGTTGAAGGGGAAGTGGCTTCCTCCTCCTGTTGATGTCATAAAGGTGAACTCCGATGCCGCGATTTTTGCAAACAAAGGGGTTGGGCTGGGCGGAGTTGCCAAGGATAGGGAGGGAGATGTGCTGGTGGCAATGTGCTGTACTGTGAGGGGAGGTTTTGATGCGGATATTGCGGAAGCTATGGCGATGAGGTATGCCATGAAGGTGTCAATGGAAGCGGGGTTCTTGAAGCTCATGATGGAAACTGATAATTTGAAGCTGTACACGCAGCTTTATAAAGGGATTTCTTCAATTTCTTCCTTTGGCAGGATAGTGAATGATATTAAAATGTTAGCTTCTTCTTGTGTGAGTGTCTCTTTTTCTTTTGTAAAGAGGACAGGAAACCAAGTTGCTGATAAGCTTGCTAGAGTGAGTGAAGAATTTATGGAGGAGAGAATATGGTTGGAGGAATATCCTCCTGTTATCAATGATGTTGTACTGTTTGATTTACAAACTTTGAATGAATAAATTTTGATTTCCTGTCAAAAAAAAAAAAAACTAGTTTACAAAACGAAAAGCACTAATAATTTAAATGTTATTTTGATAACTACCCTTTAACCACTAATATCTAATAATTAGCCACTTGTTCAACAACTAGTAGATAGTACAATAATTATCTTTGTGTTAGCAAACCTAAAGTCAATTAGAATAGGTGCTTTAGGCCTTATTTATTTATAATTCGGTGTTTATGGGCGTGACTGTGGAAAAGTTGAAGTTGTAGTTTTTAAGATTACTGATTGTATTACCACCGAAAATATAAGAATAATCATAAAACATTTGAAGTTCTGATATGTGAGGTTGAAGTTCGGTCAAAATTCAACCTGGCCCGAGAGACCGACTATATTTCGACCCGACTTGGCCCGAAAAATTGATTACCCAAATCGGTCCCATACCAACCCTTAATTGATGTGACCCGACAGCTGTTGATTCGAACTCAACTCGCACGAGTCGCACCAAACTCTTACTCAAGTCGCAACCAAACGTTCTTGAAAATTGTTGATCCAAATCTGACCAACACCCAAGCCGATATTCCGAAAATGCAATTCAACTGATCTGAATCATAACGGGACCCGAAACGATATCCATGTTAGATGTTACCGCAACTCTTATTCAACCATTCTAAAAATAAATAAATTTTAGTCTTTGGAATCTTACGCAAACATACCTTACTTCAAATATATAATTAATGGCCTCCTTTCAGAAAAAACAAAAAAAAAAATGGAGTTTTGGCCGATTTCTAATTATGTTGCAAGAGAAATTAAATAATCATAATGGGATATTAAACTTGGTAAATAGGTAGTAGTCTAGTAGACGTAATGTAACAAATCATCTTTACTTTTAATCGTAATATAACAAAGGAATACAATTTGCCAAATATAGGTGGCTCCAAGAAACCGGGCATCCATGTGCTACAGTAGTGGGTTCCTGCTCTTATACTTGAGAGTGGGCTTTATATCTCTTTGAGCAAAAGGCCCAATATATCACATTTTGCTTTCTAAGATTAGCGAGGGAAAAATACTGCAAAACTATCACGCTCGGTGGGACTCGAACCCACAATCCTTTGATTAGAAGTCAAATGCCTTATCCATTAGGCCACGAGCGCTTGTTTTGTTCACAAATATTTTATACCACATTTATCAAAATGCATAGTATTCAAAATTGTATTACAGGGTCACTATGGTGTGTTATCCCCCAGTCCCATTTTCCTGAACTTATATGATATATACTTATTAAAATTTGTTTTGTATGACGTTAAAACTTATTTGTACTTGTTGGAACTTATCTGAATTCATTGGACCTGAAACTTAATTTTTAAAAGTAAGCATAATGCACCTTAAATTAGTTGTAGTGTGAGGTTATAAAGTATGTCGTGGTTCAATGTTATTCGTGAGGCTGCATTTTATTTATTTCACCTTCGCTTTGTACACAAATTAAAAATAATAAAACAAAAGTCAGGGTTGTTAAGTCAGGGTAATTCTCCGGATAATTTAGTAAGACAAAAATGATATATTGTTTGAGGTTAATATTTTATCTCAAGCATAAGTCATAAGTTAGTGGTTGGATATTCACTTACAAAATGAAATATTAAGGTTCAAGACATTTTGTAAACATACTAAATTCACAAAATCATCCCACTCATGAACAAAAAATAAATAACTTCATCATCCCTCTCTCTCCTGCATTTTATTATTACCACACACTTTTTGTCTTTTTGCACTATATGTTAGTACTTTATGAATTTTCATTTAATTTGAACATTAGCGCGCTGATAATTTATGTTGATAATAAATTAGTTGTCAATTAAAATTGTTTATGATTAATTTAATTCATTTAGAAAATAATTTTTTCTAAAAGTGCATAGAAATATGGTAAAAATGGATGTCAATTTATAGATCTCTAAAAATGATGACCATTGATATTGTTATATGTTTTATATTGTATTTTTAAGATATAGTTTTTAGAAAGTCTGAAATTATTTTGGTAATTGATTGACAAGATATGCGTATCGTGTGTTGGTTGGTTGGCTGGAGCCCACTTGCTCATGACCAACTTTTTTTTTGTTCATGCTGTGAACAAATTCATGTACTTGGTCACACTATGGCCAATTTTTTTTTACTCCCATTAACAAATAGTTCATGAATATCATGATGGTGATTGGTTGACTGATTTTTTCTAGTTCCACAATGGAGGAACCGATGGTTCCATGACATAAATTTGCTTATCTTTTATGTTTTTGGCATAAAATAAGTTAAAAAAATTACATAATACGTATAAAAATACTGGCAGATTTTAGTGCAATACGAGCGATAAATAACAACACCCCTTTACAATATGAAGTTGTACATAATAAGGACCTATTGTAGAGAAAGTAAATTTTGAGTCCAAAACTTTCGTTGCACTTTTTGTACCATTATATATGACACTCAATATTATTGGTCCATATTTCACTAACCCCCCCTTTTAAGCTTCAACGAGGCTTAAGGCAAGGCGATCCTCTCTCACCCTTGCTCTTCACTCTCATTGTTGAATCATTACACCAAATAATCCAAAAGGCAGCTTCTTTGAGCGGT
This sequence comes from Beta lomatogona, assembly GCA_947646795.1. NCBI lineage: Eukaryota > Viridiplantae > Streptophyta > Magnoliopsida > Caryophyllales > Amaranthaceae > Beta > Beta lomatogona. The sequence goes on along the minus strand of CANSNZ010000065.1, from coordinate 60,635 downwards.
ATTGGAATTTGTAGTGATGGCCCCATCATCACTCACCTCCAATATGCAGATGACACCATAATCTTCTGTCCCCCAAAGATTGAATACCTCAAGAACATCAAAATAGAACTTATATTGTTCCATCTTGCATCTGGCTTAAGAGTAAACTTCCATAAAAGCTCGCTTATAAGAATCCATGTTGATGACTCTTAGCTCTATAACGCGGCCAAAACACTTCTATGTAAAACTGATAAGTTACCCTTCACTTATCTTGGGCTACCAATCGGTGGTCAGTCTTCGCGTATCAAGGCTTAGGACACTATAATTGGAACGATGGACAATAAGCTTGCCTCCTGGCCGAAAGGCAAATTACTTTCCATCGGTGGCTGAATAACTCTTATACAAGCATCTCTGGCTAATCTTCCTTTGAATTTCATATCCTTATTCCCTCTCCCTGTAGGTGTCATGGAGAAGATAAATAAAATCCAAAGGCAATTTCTCTGGAACGGTGATTTGGAGAAAAAAAAGCCTTGCCACTGGTGTCATGGAGCCTTGTTCAACTGCCAAAAATTATAGGAAGGCTCAACGTTGGCAATTTAATGCACCAGAATCTCGCTCTCCTCTTTGACAAATTATCATGGCGAAATATAAGTACTCTCCCACCCTCAACATCAACGATCTTACAGTTCCACCATCCGGGGGTCCTTGGAGGAGTATATGTGCCTCCATTATTAAAAACTCTAGTGCCAAAAATCTGGTAATTTATGGAATTCGGGAAAAAAAATTTGATTGTGGCTCCAATACCTTTTATGGCATGACTTATGGCTAGGCGATGTGCCTCTCAAGATTAAACACCCGAGACGCTGGCGACATCAGTTCTTTCCCTTGGTTTCTAGGATGGTATCAAATGGGTCTGGTCCTTTTCATGGAATAGAACTCTCACATATGGTGACTTGCGTGAAAAAGAATCTCTTGATCAATTACTTAATCAAGTTTCTTTGGACCCCAACAACAGTGATAGTCTTATATGGATTTTTGACAAATCAAGTGCCTTCTTCACTAAATCTCTCAGCCTTCAACTTGCAAAACTTCACTTACCTCCAAACCAAGATGCTATTAAAGGACTTTGCAAAGGCCTTGTCCGTTGTCTAGCACAGAATAAAGGTCTTCGTTTGGTTAGCTCTCTTAAGGAAAATCAATACCCGACAAAAGCTATGCAAAATATGTATTATTTCTGTCTCCGAAGATATTTGCATCATGTGTAACGCCTGCTCTGAATCTTGTGATCACTTACTCCTCCATTGTGACTTCTCTCGCCAGCTTTGGGTGGTTATGCATCTGGAAAATTAAATGGGTATTTCCTTGTCACTTGAGAGACCTCTTTGACCAATTGTGCTCTTTCAAGAAAAATTGTTTCTTCAAGAAAGTATGGTTATTATCCTCTTTTTTCGTCATCACCTGGACCCTATGGAAAGAAAGGATGCCCGTATCTTCAATAACACCTTTAGCTCCATCAAAAACCTCCAAGACTTAGTTCTCCTCCGATTGGGATGGTGGATTAGTGCTTGGAAGGACCCCTTTCCTTACTCCCCAATTGATATTCAAAGAAATCCTGATTGTCTGCTTTGGGGTGGTAATCCTCCTTCGGTATCTAAACCCCTCTCATCATTTTGGTCTTCCCTAAATGTTGGTTATGTGGAATGGAATGTTGATGCATGCATCATTTAACCCTCTCCTCTCTAGATCATCCATCGGTGGAGTACTCCGCAATCACTTGGGCCACTTCATGTGCCTCTTCTCATATCATATCGCCTCTTTAGAGATAAATAGTGCTGAGGTTCTTGCCATCCATAGAGCCGTTGAATTATCATGTGCCCATGATTGCCTTCAAAACTCAGCAATTATTCTTGAATCTAACTCAGCCAATGCTGTCAATTGGTGTAATAGTGTGAATGGTGGTCCATGAAATCTGAACTTCTACTTGAACTTTATTCGGAGCTCGTGTAAAACTGGGTTGAACATAAAGATCATTCACAAAGACCGCTCATCAAACTCAGTGGCGGATGCAATGGCAAAACAAGGCCCTCTCAGACTAAATAACTTTGTAGCCTAGATGTAATATCTCCCTTGTCTTCATGGTCTGATCTCAATTCATGCCCCCTTCTATTGGGCCCTGGAGGCCAGGCTAATGTAGATGTCTTATTATTGTCTAGACTATGTATGATCTGTATCTTTGTTGGATTATGCTCCCTTGGCCAATTCTTGATTTAATGAAAATCTCCAACTTATCAAAAAATAAGTGTGTAGAAAATTTTTCATTTTCCTTTTTATTGCTTCCACAACACAAGTTCACCATCATAGACATATATCATCCAGCTAATTGATTGGTTGCTTCTTATGTTATTTATTTATTTATTATTGTTTCTAGCTTTTATGTTTAATGTGTTTTTGGTTCCAGCTTTCAATAGGCATCTCGAAAAATTTTGATACCATATTATGACAAATTTGTTCTGTGACAGGATGATTACATGATTTACATCTCAACAGCCAAGACTAGTCAATACAGACAAAATTATGGACGTACGTATTTATGCTTAAATTTTTATTCTCAAAGATTGATTAGGATCCTGTATCCTGTGATCGTATCCTATTCTCTGTTTCATCTTATATTCCAACTCTTTTTCCTTTTAACATGTCATCGATTTTTGCTAATTTATCATCATTTGGGGGAGTTAGGACACCGATAGGACAAAAAATGGGACAATATTAGTTTTTTTAACTAGGAGATAATTTTTTTGAAGCAGTAGATGATTGTAATTTGTAAAGTATGATCTTTTGTTCCTTTAAAGTGTTTGAAATCTTTTGGTATAAATTTATTAGGAAATTAGATGTTTTAAATGTTAGTCCTAAGCTCCCATTAATATTTACTTTATTCTCTCTCTAAAAAAAGCTCTCCCTTCTCTCTAAACAAAAGCTCCCTACCCACATCTAACCCTAGGAACTCGCCGGAGTTCCGGTGCCGCGTAGGTTTCCGGTGGGTTCTCCGGCGAGTTCCCTAGTTTTTCCTTAGTCTTTCTTTTTCGCTTAGCGGTTTTCCCTAGGTTCTTAGTCCTTTCTTCGCCGTCGACGGAAGCTTCTTTCAGGCGACCTATCGTTTGTTGGTTTCCTCTTGGTTGCGTCGGCCAGGTTTTTCTTTCCCCTTCCCTGGTATTTTTTCTACAGTTGTCTGTTCTATATTTTAGTCGGTCAGTTGTGGTGTTTGAATTTAGTTAGTTCTCGATAGTTGGGCTTCCCATTCCCCTCCCCTATTCTTGCGTCTGGTTAGGCTCCCCTCCCCATCCCCTGTTCTCGCGTCTGTTTGGGCTTCCGTCCCCCTCCCCCTGTTAGGTGTTGGTGGTTGTAGTGTTAACGTTTGCGTTTATGTTTGGGCTTCCCTCTCCCTGGTTTTAGGTCAGTCTCTTTGGTCTGATTAGTATGGGTAAGGTGTTTTCTCTATCAATCTTCTTAGTAATTATGGTATTTGTTGGAGGCAGTATGTGGTTTCAGATTGTTGGTAATGCTCTTGGTGGTTGGTTATGATTTCGGTTTGCTGAATGTCGATTGGGCAAATGTTGTTTCAATATTACAGCAAAAATGGATGTTGTAGGTTCCCCAGTTGGAAAAATTAGGGGTTCCAAAAATGAATGTTTTGTCAACCATTGCCTTCGCAAACCTTTATCTGAAGGCGGCTCCCCAATTGGAAAAATTAGGGGTTCGTAGCATGTCAACTCATTTGAGGTTCTCCTACCAAGAGGAGCAACCCAAAAGACCCTTTCAAAAGGGTAATGAGTCACAAAGGAACGTGACTCTGTTAGGCATCATGAGCCGAGAATTCCAAGTGAAAAAAGGTCGCTGGCATTGCTCATGTGGCGAGTTCCAAATCTCGCTTGTTCTTGGTTGTCTCGATTGTGGAAGAAATGCTCTCCTCTCACTACATCCATCAGGTTCCTTATACCCAGGTTTTGCAGGTTATATTGCTCAAACGTTCTACCAGGTCTCATATGTTGCCACTACTATGAGAATTAACTTAAAGTTCACAAGCAATGAAGGCCTCCGACTCATGCAAGTTTTTTCAAGTTTTAGTTTGTTAAGTTCTGGTAGTTGTTATGTAAGAGCTTGTAAAGCTCTGTGTATTGCCTGTAGTGTGCCTTGGTTTGTTCTTGTAAGGGCACTATCAGGCCTTGTAGTTTAGCCGTTTAGGCTGTATGTCTTTGAAGTTTATTTATGATAGATGAAGCTTGTGTCAAAAAAAAAATGTTAGTCCTTGTGAAAATGAATAGTACTCGCGACTTACCCAAGTCATCTTAAGACTTTGCTAATCATTCATTTATGTGGACTAGTTGTTGCACCGCGCGCCTACGCGCGCGGCACCCCAAAATGGCGTATTTGCATTATTTAAATTAGGCTAGACCTAATTTGCATGTTGAAGGTGAAGCTATACTCTAAGATATTTGATGCTTGCACTTGCAATGTTGGTTTTATGTGGCAAGTCAATTAATTATGTATTTAGGGTGTACATACACGTTTTAATTTTCCTAAAGTTGTTAACTGGAGAGTTCTAATTGCCACTAAAAATCTGAATTTTAAGATTGAATTTAAGCCATAAGTTGAAAATGCGATTTTCTATTGCGATCGTGGCAACGGTCATGGCAATGCAGGAACAGGGATGATATGTTTGTCATACCGCCAAATATCAGCTTAGACCATGAGATATCCTTTAAAGTTGCCGGCAATATCGGATCGGTAGATTTACAATGGCACCCCAAAATATCGTGATGGCAAGAGTTAGATGAAGTTTGTGTATTAAGTAAAGAGCCAATATAATTTAGTCAAATTAGAGGGGTAAAGATAACGGAATTATATTATCTATATCATGATCCGTAATTAATTTTTTAAGCCATAAAAATGTGAGTTTTTACATATATCTTAAGGAACAACTACAATTTTAACAACCTGAAAAGCAAAGTACTCCCTCCGTCCCAAAATATAGTTCCCATTTTCCTTTTTTCACGGTAATTTATGCAAGTAGAATCTAAGAGGGATAGTAAAGATTTTTTGTTTATTTAAATAAATGTTGTATGGGAAAAGATGATTTCAGGAGAGAGAATGGAGAATAATTGGTGAAAGTGCATTAATTGTAACACTTGGGTTGAATAAACAAAGCAAAAAACAAAATTCAAGAAGCAAATAAATGATGGAACACGGTTTTTCTAGACAAATTATGAAAAAAATGTGGAACTAAATATGGAAATGGGAACTATATTTTGGGACACCCAAAATGGAATTGAGAACTATATTTTGGGACGGAGGGAGTAGAAGAAAGATACAACAAAGATAGGTATAGCATATGAATTAGGTTATAAACTTCTTTCAATCATCTTTGAAAAGTATTACCATAACTCAATCTTCACATTTCACGAGATATAATATTAAATTTTAAACACAATTTTACATTGAGCATATGGAATTCAAAACCAAGCAAAAAGAAATTGGGAAGACTGTGCTTGAAGGATTTCGAACGCATAAATACCACCCTTAAGTTCTCGTTCCTGATGAAAAGTTGTATTTTCCCAAAACCACATTACCTATAATTTTAGTTAACTTTTCTCATTCCATATTATTTGTCACTAAAAATACCACAACATAATTAATTATTTGTTTAACAAACTGATACATGATTAGTTATTTTAAATCCCATTGCAATAACTAACACCTCCTAGATATTTGCATAAACTTAAACAATACTTGATATGGATGAAGTAATAAGAATAAACATCTTGCTTTATAGGATGCTTAGCCGATTGAATTCTTGACCGACTTTTAGAATCCGCATCATAGTCTCTATCATTCTCTATGAACATTGGTTGATTTGCCATCTCAACTTATCATGTTCTCCAACAAATGTCTCCTTAACATCTCTTGTTGCTTTATCTCTGGCATAAATAATTTCAGAAAATATGTAGAAATGAGGGAAGGGTACTCCATACAAACCAGGTTCTCCAAGATTTGGAGTATCACCTAGTAGTGGAAGTAGAAAAAAGAAGCATAACAGCACTTTTAAAGATACAACTTGAACTATAGCAACTCTATTGTAGATTAACTGGGATAAGCATCATACACTGAGAAAAGAAATTAATTAGATGTCAAGTTTTACCGATTGCTTCGGTTTTATCAACAATCAACATATTCACGGCTTATAAACAGCATATCGTACTGCTCCCATATATGTTTGGAACTTGAAACAACCTCTAATAAAACCATAGTATCCATCAAATGACCAACTGGAATCCTCCATATTTATATATCAGATTCCACAATAAGTTCCTTAGTTCCAAGATCGCTCATTCAATGTCCATATACTAAAACTCTTACTCCTAGACTCTTATTAGAACCTAGCTTTCTATAATCTGCCATTTGTATTTCCTAACATGCATCAACAACCACATCAAAAGAAACAGTAACTTCTACATTCTCATCATGTCGCGAGAGCGAGCACGTAATCCAAGCAGTCAAAAGCTTCATTCACACATACATTGTATTTCCTGACATGCATTGTTCTCCAAGATATTCTTGAAAGTTCTTGTAAGACTTACCAAGAATAATATAATAGAAAGCTAACAATTTGACAAAAAAACTAATTTCAAAAAAACCCATCAGAGAAACAGTTTGACTTTGCTGTAATCTTTTGTAGAGCGATCAAAAGCATGCCAGTAGAGAAAGGGCATAAAACCAGAAGAAACTGGAAAGTTGAAGATTAAATGTAAACAACAGATAATACTCTTCATGACAATTAGCACTACAGATGAAGGACAGGAGGAGGAGCATGTATGCATGACTGAGAAATAGTTTTTACACTTCAAGAAAAAACTACTATTTCTTCCTGTTCCTGGAGTGTTGAAATCACTTCCAAAAGAAAACAAAACACCACTTGAAAATTTTCTCAGATTGAGATAATCCTTCGTCTAGTGCATAGTGTAACAACTAATACAACAAAATAGTTATATACATCTTCACCACACATCAATCATCACATATTGTTCTCTGTAGCATTTTTTTATCAGCATCCCATACCCAAAACCAGATAATGACAACATTTAAGCTAGCGCACTATATGTATATGACCAATGCTTGATCCTTGACTCGATGTGTGGATATGCTCTCACACCACTATTTTTTTTCAAATGCAAGGCATCCCCATTCTCAATCATATTTTAAGGAATTACAGCAAGTATGTGCCCCTAGGTGAGAGAAACCTAGTGAACTTGGAAACATCGTCATGCTAGAGGTGTAGATATGGATCAGATCAGTTCCAACACAAACAGTTGTGATTCTTAACCCCAACCCCAGTCGAAGCCTAATCACGCGCTCAATTTTTTGTAAGAAACTAACATAAAGTAAAACCAAAATTGATAATTACAATCTTAATAAAGGAAAATTTTGGAGGGTAATCGACCATGTCACTGTAATTTATAGGGAGTAAGTAAAAAGTGCTCTATGAAAGCACCTTTAATAGGAGCTTAGGACTTCCGACTTCATTTACAATATTAGATAAGCATAAACCCAATCAGCCTAACTCAAATACCACCAATAATTAAACATGTATGGACATTTATATGGTTTCTATATCATATTCAGTCCTAAAATACCGAGCTAAGGAGTTGACTTCTATAGTGGCTCTCTATGTATCGGCATAATTTCTCAAAATAAGGGCATAGAAAAGGTAACCGTGGCATTAAAAAAATTAATATTGATCGCTAGCTACATGTCCAATTATATTACTTCCTCCTTTTTTTTAGTCGCAACACTTTTTTTTCATCAACTCCAATGCAAAATTTGGGTAGGAGAGAGGTATAGAGGGGAAAAAAAAGGGCCCCATGTGGTTGGAGAAAGATAGAGAGAAAGGAAAAGCAAAAGTAGAAAGTGTTGCAACTAATTAATTAATTCCCTTTTAGGAAAGTGTTGCAACTAAAAAAACGGAGGAAGTATGAAAATTAGGTATAAGTAACAATTTTTAAAAACAGATAAATCAAACATGAAAATCAGAATACCAATTAAATGATGAGCAACTACTTTACTCCCTTTTACAGATTTCAAAGAGCTAAGGGTCTCCCCTTCCTATCACTGAGTAGTAAAAATTGCATTATTAGGCACCTAAATGTTACCCAAGAAATATCATTTATATACCTCAAGATATAACATGCATATCAATAACATATGCTCCCCCTTCCTTTTTAATCTACACACTTTCCTTTTTGGTATGTTTATTTGTAATCTACACATTGTTGCCTTTTCTATTCTTGGTAACATGTCCCATTTACTTTCTCATCTTTTCCACCCAAGCCATCCACTTTTTAGTTTTTCTCTCGCACGCTTTTCAGATTCTCTCTCATACTTTCATACTTCCTCCTTAGTTCTCCCCCAAAGTGAAGTGAGTAAACTAAAAAGAAATGGAAGGAGGAAGAGAGAAAGTAGGGAAGTTAAACGGGCAACCTTCACTACCATGGGTTTTGGTACCAAATATTGTCGTAAACAACCCTCCTCGATTCCTTGCTGCCTCTTCGAATTCCATTTATCTCTTTTTGTCTACGCTCTCGAAGAACTAACAACAGCATAAATTAAACATTTTCTACAAACTATGCTATCATCAAATAATTTGCACTAATATTTCAAAAAAAAAATTGAAGAAACTGAGCCGACCTTTCTTTCATAGCTCTAAAATTGGAGTCCAATTTCAGTGGAAGAGTAAAGTAACATATTCTAATTTAATTCAAAAAATCAAATGCTTGATAATCCTAATATCGATCTCCCTTTTTATTTCTCTTTTATTGATCTGAAAACTGCACTTGCTTTTATGATGATTTGATATGTAAAAGAAGAAAAACTTCAGGAGAGAAATAAAACAAACCTCAAGAAAATTTGGAAAAGTTTACACATACATAACTCATATAATCAACCAACAGAACTGAACAAAGCAATGAACATACCAGGGGAAAAAGAGCAAATGTTGAAAGCCTCCTCCTTTCTTCTATTTTAGGCTAGTTTTTGATCTAGAAAAAAAAACGTAAATAGAATTAGCAAAGGAAGAGTTGTACTGGTTTATCCCTAGAATAAAATTTTAAAAATCCTGAGGCAATCCACAATCGAAAGTCGAGGTACGATGAAAGAATAGATACTTAAGTACTAAACAGTAGAGAACCACCACAAATTTAGTTTCACAAAATTAATTTCACAGATAAACTAAGGTTCCAGGAACTGAAAATTTGATAAGGGATAGAATAGCAGATATCCGAAAAAAATCAAACCCAAATTCAACGCACAAACAGTTAGCTTCTAACCAATTTTGGATCTGGAAAAGAACTCACCAAAAAAAAAATTGGATTTGAAATTTACATTAAAACTCACAAAAAGAAAAGAATATAAGACTTGAGTTCGAATTCTAATGTAAAAAGGACAAAAATTTCAGCACATATCCTAGCTAACATAGATATAAACGAAAAATAGGAAGAGGGAAAAAAGGAACTGGAAGCACGACACAAATTATCATCTTGTGAAGAACTTCCCCTCTCAGAGTAGCTTGATTTATGAATCATAGTAAACCTTATGAAACCACACATATTCATCTAAAAAACACAGCTATGCAAAAATTATATTGTAGGGAAAAAAATGTAACTCCATTGCTGCCACAAGATTTCATAACAATTAGAACCGAATGAATAAGATACAAATCAGAAAACAGAGAAACATATACTCGAAATCATATATCTGCTCACTACCATCTTGGTCACAAACTTTGCTAATAAAGGACAGAAAAGATAAGAGGTGTATGATATAATGCGTCTCTTTTCAATATGTTCAAACTCTGATGGCGGCATAAGAATTGAGAACAGCTTCACCCTTCCTCCTGTCATGCTCTAAAAATGGATAGGAAAAATAACAATATGATTCTATGAACTATCCAAATTCAAGATATGAGCATAATTACCATTTCAAAACTTAAACAAACAAAAGACACTACAACAGTTTGCTAATTACCTGATACTTCAATCATACCACTCTTATGTTTAATCCCGCATCAATCAAACTCATCACAGCTTCTTCCCATCACTATTTACTACCACTAAACCACCTGAAGATTTAAGCCAGGAACCTGCACCACCAATGCTGCTACTACTGACTGCCTTACTAACCTAATCAAGTGCATATAGATTATTAGCTAAGATTGCAGGTTTAGCTACATATTTGTGCATCTTAACTCACAACACACTCTCTTTAACGTATTGCAGCGGAGCAAAAAAAAGGAACATAAATCAAATTGAAAAGTAACAGCGCACCCAAAAGAAAAGGAACATAAATGCAAATTTAAAAGTAATAGGCTAACATCGCAAAAGAAGAAAGAAGGTAAAAGAAATGAAAGGGAAAAAAAAAGAAAGGAATTCATACTTAAAAGGCAAAAGAAGGTAAACCACTATGAGAGTAAGACGCATAAAAATTCTAATTGCCAATTTGCCACCTAAACCTCAAAATTTGTTTTTCTTCACATCTTGCTACGTGATTGGACTTCTCCTGAGTACGGCTTCTCCTGATAACTATCATGAGTACTGATAAGACTTCTCCTGATAGAGTCGAGAAAAGGTAAAGTAGAAGTGGATAATCGAGTCAGATAAGAGTCCTACTGATAGCTTTCTTTACATCTCTATCTTCAATATAACAGATATATAGATGAAGAGGGTGAAAACCAGGAGAGAGAAAGAGAGTCCGGGAGATGCAATGTCAAACTTACTAAGCAAAAAGCTAGGTAGTAGTATATACTGCACCCATGAAGAAGGCAAGAAACATATATCCTATGTCACATAATCAATGAGACCATATTTGTAACCACTTAATAATACTCCTCTCTTTTTTAATCTACTCACTTTCTTTTTAACAACTTTTATTAAGAAACTACACACTTCTAACTTACTTTTATGGACAATGAACTCACCACTTCTTTTAGGTGAAGGCTTAAGAAAGTATCTTACTATTAGCAACATTTAGAGTAGCTCAAACAAATAAGCAAAAATACACGTATTGATAGAAAATACAGCATCATTATGAGCTCTCTGATCATTGACAGAAAATTCACGATTCCTCCATACTTGCTTTTCAATCTCCAAAAACTAACCCTAAAAACAGTAAAATTAAATTTTTAAAACCACGAACTGGAAAAATAAATCAAATTAGAGGAAAAGAAAGGGTATTTACCAACTTTTTGTCCCAAAAAAAGTACCCTAGCCATCTCCTCCAATTGCTAGCAACTTCATGTGAAAAAAAATTACATTAGATTGCAACATTTTCACAAAATCAAACACACAAGCATTTTTTAAAAGAAGATTAGGCATAAAAAGAATAAGAAAACCTCTATGACAACTATTTTGGTTCTTCCAAGCTCAGAGAATATACTTGGAAAAACAAAAATATCCGAGCTCCATCTTAGACACAGAGAGAAAAAGTCGACGATTTGACACAACACAAGGCAATGACACGTAAAAGTTCAACGGCTTCAGTCCCAAAAGAAGTAATTTTATCATAATTGTACCAGTTTAGTTAACTAATTTAAGCTGAGGTTTTACACCTGAAAATAAGAAGTGCACCATTTAACTCAGGCTTACGCATTAAGATATTGGTTGATCTTAAGATGTTTTGCCATAAAAAGGACCACTACTAAGCTATTCTTGCAGTGGCGGCAACAGCGACATCGGCTCATTGCTCACGCCAATAATAATTTGTCATAACAACAAAAACCATGGCAACCAACACCACTACCACCCTTAACAACAAAAACACCAACAATTTGCATTATTCAACCTAAAATCTGTTTTTAAAAAATGGCATTTTCACCAATTTCAGCAATAACGCAAAATTTGAGGATTATAAATAGCATGAAGAATATAAACCTGCATTTGCAAACATGAATTGCAGAAATTTACAGAAGCAGACAAAATCCAGCAGTTCCACAAAATAAACGCAGACATAATATAAACAAAATCAAAGATCAAACAACTCAAGAACTAAAATTAATTTGAAGTAATAAATGAACAAAATTACTAAATACGAAAGAAAGAAGACAAAAATGAGTAAAGCAAGAACACCTGTGATTCTTGAAGTAGTAGGAGAGAGAGACGGAGTAGAAACAAATGGCATCCTGAATCCAGAAGATTTGAGGCTCGAACTTGCTGCAAATGGAGTCCAAAATGTCGGATTTTCATGACCCATTTGACCTTGTGATTGCTTTGACGAACGGATCGAACCTGGGGATCACGAACTTGAAATTGAAATTGAAAATTCGAAAGTTCACAACAGCGCTGATGAATTAGGCTAAAAATTATTATGAAAACTATATGATTATTTCATAAATTTGACATAAATCGAATGTTAGAAAAAGGGGAATGAGTGCAATCCACTGAAGTACTGAAGAGATCGACGAAGAGAGACGTCGGAGTAAGCGGCGGCGATTGCGGCGGAGAAAATGAGGAGACAGAATTCAGATGAGCTGAGAAATTGGTAGGCCATAGCAGTAGGAAGAACACGATTTATGTGAGAAATTCGGAAGGAAAGAACCTAGGAATTTGGGAAAATATGCTAGGGTTTTATGTTGAAGCAACTGAAGAAGATGTGGAGAGAAACAGGAGAGATAAGAGACGAGAGACAGAAAAAAGGAGAGAGGAGAAAAAAAATCGTGCGGCTCAGATGGAGGGAGAAGATGGAGGGCTGAAATTGCCCATTTTCCTTGTGAACAGTGATTTGCAAGGTTTTGTGACTCAGAACACTGTTCAAATGAATAGTGCACAATCTTCTAACTTTTAAAAGGTCTAGGAAAATAAATAATACAGCTTCTTATAAAATTGATAACACCGTCTAAAATCGAATGCTAATAATCATATATTGAGTATCTTATGCCTAGCTAGTTTTAATTAACTTTTTATTCAAAACACATTTATCTTGCGCCTTCTACTATTAGAGTCAATTATTACGCGTAGTTGTCCAGGGACCAGCTCCAAGAAGAAATTTGGGCTTGGTGTCTATCTGGTGGCCGGTGGTTGCTAATGAGCTTTAAAAACGTGGAAGATGACAAAGGTAAAGAAGTAGGGTCATCTTTTTTCATTATTTGGAGTCCAATAGCAGCAGTTCCAAGTGATTAAGTGAAAGTTTTTTTTCTTGGATGTAAATCGGAATGCAAGGAAAGTAGTAGTAATCATAAGTTTTTACTATCTTTTAATCCCTAATGTATGCTTTGAAGAGAGGACTTCCTTACCTTTTCCCCTTTTACTCTTGTAAGATCTTGTCTGTCAAGATAAAACAGATTGTTGTATGCGAGGTTTCATATTTTTTTTTTTTTTTTTTTTTTTTTTTTTTTTTTTTGGCAATAAGAAAATCCAAACACACAACAGACAAGTTAACCCACATTACATGGACATCGGGCTACTACTACTACAATCCTTATTAACGAAAACTATATTACAAAGCTTTTGGAAGGGGAAGGGGACACATCACTTAGGAATAGAACTCCCCGACCGTCGTGCTGCATCGAACATACCGAAGAGTGCTAATCCTTGGCTGCTGTGACCACATGCACTTTGAGGATCTCAAGCTGGTTTTAGGCAACACCTTCCGCAAATGGCCTCTGACAATCCGCAATGCTCTTCTTCTAGCTTCCTTTGCTGCTCTCCGCTTTGCAACGGATTCATGTCCTGTCTGATGTGAACCTACTCTTCTATCCACGATATAATTCTTGTTGTTCATCACACCAATCATATCAGCACCTATATTATCACCCTTCAGAGGAGCATCTGAGACATCCATCCTAACTTGTGATAACTCATCTAAGCTCTCCTGTCCTTTATCAATATTCATAATATGAATATCTTCTGCCTGACTTTCTGGCCCATTTCTAAAGTTCTCATTGAGCACCTCATTTTGCGACTCAGGATCAAGGATAACCTTTTCCAATGTATTTGAGCTAGAAGTATTAGGCTTGTAGGCTCGGACATTGAGAACTGACAAAGTACTGGGTTGAAACAACTGAACATCACCTCCTTTCCTTATCCTACTAACATCTGCTCTAGAAACCCACAAGCGCATGGAAGGTTTTCTTACGTTAATAAACATAACTTTATCAACACCTGGGAGACATAGACCTTTCCTCATTATCAGTCATCATATGATCTACCCTCACTTCCACTCCACGATGTGGTTGATCATTACTATAGTTTGGAGGAGAGATAGGGACCTCATTCTTTAAATCATCCCTATTTCTATGGTCATTACTAATTGACCCACTTTCTTGGTAGACCTCAGATGGAGGTAAGTCAGAACTACATGTATTAGTATTAATTGAATCATGAGCTTCTGTTGATAACCCCATTGCTTCTTCCATAGGCTGCACTTTCGCATCCCAAACGCCATTTTTGGAATCTTGGACGACAAACTTTCCTTGCGCACTAACTACTGAGCACCCACTTCCTATAACTTTAGACAAATCATCACCACCTTTCTCTGGAACTAGTGGAAACAAAGATTTCTCCAAATTAGCAAACTCCTTGTTAATGTCCTTATTCCTTGGTTCAAGCTCCCTAGCTTTAAAAATATCCTCAAAAGCTTTTTCCAAATTACCCGACTCCTTAAACGCCAACCCTCTTCTAAACAATGCCTTCACATTCTGCTTATCAACCCCCAAAACCAGCGAACACATCTCAATAACATTATTAAAGTTATTCAATTTCAACCCACAAGCTGCAAGATTCAAATGTAGTGGAATAACCAATTCCTTAACTAGAAGTTCATCATTGCTCAAATCAAAATCCTCATCAAGTGCAGTGATCAAAACACATAACAATTTGCTAGCTTTCCCGTACTTAGCATACGCACTACTAAAATCTTTTAACTTAAACAACTGATTGCCTTCTTCTTTCAAAGATGATACAAAAGGAAGCACTTCCTCTGGAGCTGAAAACTTATCAAACATCTCTTCGACATCCTTATCCTCATAATCTAAACTGGATAAATGATATAGTATAATAGCAGACAACGTACTAGCACCTCGAAAATCTTGAAGCATAACCATATTGAAACAACTATACCACTAGGAAATTGAAAAAACAACCCAACATATAACACAAACAACTAAAATTATTGGACAGACCAAACACCAAACAGCCGACAAAGATAGTCACCCCCAAATTAACAAAATGAAGAGCAGGCAACTAAAATGCCCCTGGTATGACAAACCAGAGAAGGCTTAACCAAATAACACCCAAAAAACCCTGAATTATTAGACTAACAATGCACAAAACTACTCTAAAAAAGAACCGGAAACAACTGGGCTAAGACTATTAAACAGTGAAGGAACCTCAAACCTGGAAATTGAGAGCAAAAATAAATTATCTACCGAAGAGACGTCGCCGGATAGATAGATGGCTCGCCGGCGACTGAGTAGGAGACAGTCACCGACGAGGGGAAACGGACTGTAGGAGCTCTGCGCTGGGCGTGTTGAGAGAGTTCGAGAAGGTTGAGAGAGTTCGAGAGTTTTCTCTGGAGTTTTTAACAAGCTACTGAATATAAGGTTTCATATTCTTGAGGTTACGTATGTTGTTGTTTTATCAACGTAGCTCATATAGTTCCTCGTATGGCTCCCTTCTGGACTTTTTTTTTTTGGGGTGAAATAAGGACACTTACATAAAGTCAAACATAATATTAGAGTTATTACGCCCCCCTTTTAGACTCTAGAGGAGTATATAAAGTCAGATGATTATCCCATAGTTATTTCTCTGGTGGAAATTGATATTTCGTAGTAATATGAGCTTCCCGACCTGTTACCCCCGACAAGAAATTAGGTTAATGAAAATAATACAATAAAGAAAGTAGTACTATTGGGTTCATCATTGAAAGATTTTTCTTAGCATTATTTGCTTATTATTAAACTAGTCTCGTATGCACGCGATGCGTGCTACAACATATTAGTATATATTTGAAATCGTAAAAAAACATTAATATTAAATATAAAAACATTAAACATGTACTTCGTACTTACAATTTATTTTTACAAAACATAGCAATGAAAATGAAGATAAAAGAAGTTCGTCTATGCTTACTTTTTCTCATCAGGTTTAACTATTTCACTTGAATAACATCTTGACTATGACAATTATGAAAACGAAAAATAAAAAGATAAGTTATACTCTTTTTTTCTCGGTAATTTTATGAATTTTTAATTGGAAAAATTGTCAAAAATAATCCCAAGTTTTGGCCATCTTCCCAAATTAATCCCAACTTTGGATTATTTTTAAATAATCTCAAGTTTGTTAGTAGTCTTCCCTTATTGGTCCCTAGTGAAAAAAGTCGGTTTAAAACTCGTTTTAAAGGTCAATACGCCGCGTAAACATTTCCGTTTGCCTTTCATTTTAATAGTGGAGTGGTGATGAAGGCGATTAGAGGTGATTTTTTTAAATAAAATGGTGTCTTATTAACTTTTTAAAATTGGTTCAAACGATTATAGGTCTTTTGGACCAATATGGGAAGATGACTCCCAAACTTCAGATTATTCAAAAATAATTTAAACTTGGGATTAATATGGGAAGACACCTGAAACTTGGGATTATTTTTTACAATTTAACCTTTTTAATTTATGTTCTTTGTAATTGTTATTGAATATTTAGGTAAAAGATTTTTTTTTTATTTTTGGCTTTATAATTGTTGGAAAATTTTATTTGTTATGTTAGTTTCCTCATCATAAGTAATCTTCTAATGGCGATCTTAACTTTTATTGCTAGTTTTCTCTTTTTGCAACTTTCCTTATTATGCATAATTGTAAATCGGGAAATGAATGAGAAATTTTGAATAGGTTTTTTTTATGTTTCAAATTAGGGGTATATAAGTCTTTCTATAGGGGATACCATAGCTCCCTTTTTTTTTTTGAGGGGATACCATAGCTCCCTCTTGGCTTATATAATAGAGATTATATCAATATTTTTTTAAAGGTAAGAAGAAATCATCTGGGCATCCCTTGCATAGAGTCCCCTCCTAGGGGCCCATTACAAGCCAAACACCCCTCAACCCCTCCTCCCCCCTTAAATCTCAAACAAATGCTTGGGGTAGGAATTGATGAACCCTAAACTATGCTAGGGAAGATGAGAAAGCTCACTACTTGAGCCAACCCCAATTCCTAAATTATATCAATATATACTAAGAGTATCTTTAGATAAATTTCAAACTCAAGAAATAAAGAAAAGATACACTTCTTAATTTGCTTCAAAACACTTTCTATATATTCTTAGAATAATTTAAAAAGTATTATACAGTGTTTGTTTGGTTGACATTGGTTGACATAGGAAGTTCTAGGAATTGAAATTTCTTGGTGTTGTTTGGCTGACAAATTCATGGGAAATAGAAATTCCTAAGAAGTTACACTTCTCACAAAATGGAGAAAATTACTTACCTTGGGGGGGACTCGATCATTCTGACTGCAATCTTTTTCTCCTAGGTAGGTGGAAATTCCCATGAATCACCAAATAACATTTAGCAATTTCTAGAAAATACGTACAATTACATGGGAAAATAAATTTCCAAAGAATTTGCAGTCCCTACAATAAACAACCAAACAAGCACTAATACTTGCGTGTGACATACCATAAATGAATTTTTTTTACCTTTAAACTTTCTAAATACTCTTTAAAAATCGATGGTCTCTCAATTTCTCCTTTAAACTACCCGTAGTTTTTCCTTAATAAATAATTTTTTAATTTAAAAAGTGGTCTCCCCTTTTAAAAAATCCTCACTTTTTCTATATACATCCAAATTTAAAAGGAGAAAAGAATATATTAAAATAATACTAAATGTAACCCTTATGATTACATTTAAGCTTTAAATATATCGTGCTTTACAAGTAAATTAGTTTTGTGCATGTCAAGAGAGATGGGAATTCTGTGGCCCATAATCTTGCTAGAGTAATGTCATTTGGAGTTGAACAGTGTTGGGAGAACCATTGTCCTAGAGACGTTGCTCCTTATGTACTTATGGACACTTTGTCCCTGAATTAATGCACTGCTCTTTTCCTCTCAAAAAAAATTATAAAAAAAACAAATCTTCTGTTGGAGAAAAACCATTCTTTTCTAGGTAAGGTGACCCTTGCCACAATTTTTTACGTGGAAAAACCATTTCAATGCTATACTGTACATGGTAAAGCAGCAGCCAGCCAGCCAGTGGCCCAGTTGAATAATGGAAACATGTCATTAATTCTACACGTGATTAAATTTACAAACTTTTCATTAATAATGTTGCCTCTCTTTCCTTTTTTTTTTTTTTTTTTTTGTTTTGTTGTATGTTGGTGGTAAAGACTTGCAAAAATACGTCTATATATCTGCGCTCTTATAATTTATACATATCACCAAAAAGTCGACCAACTCTCATCCAAATGCAAAGAAAAAAAACAAACATGGCAGCTAATGAAACAACATCATCATGTAACCATGTAAGTTTGCTTCCTGATAAAAATAAAGCCACCTTTCGCAACTTCTTCAAAAACTTATGTTTTAATCAACATACTAGTGAAACAGAACTTTTAAATCACAATTGTTACGAGGATGAAGAGATCAAAATCCTACATAGAGGGATGATTTTTTTGTCCATGTTTATTCAAATATCTCTCAAGCATATGTCCAAGCCTATGAAGATTTTCCGGTCATTTATTGAGGGTTTTCTTAATCGTGGTGTACCTCAAAGTATGTTTATTTCATTATACTTTTTTTTATGTTTAATTAGATTAAGTGGTTAACTTTATGTATATAAATGATTCTTATTTAACAGGGGAGAGCGATAAGTATTACAGTTTTCTTGGTCATTCAGACTATAGATTAGACCTCAGCAAAGATATAAAGCATGGAGATGCAAGATATTATCCTGCCCTTACTGTCATGGCATCTAAGTTATCTTATGAGAATAAAGCTGTTATTATTACAGCAGTAACTGAGCATTGGAAGGCGAGTACTACTGAAACTTAAACATTATAAAGTTTTTTTTTTTAGTTTTGGGAAACTTTATTTTACCAGTTAAGTTATTTTCTTCACCTGAGGGAAAGTAGGACTTTCTAATTAAATTGCTGTTTTGTTAACTGAATTATAGTTCAATTATCGAACTTTTAACTATAATTAAGTGGATTAGGATGAGGTTGACAATTGACATGGTGGGTTTCTGGGATAAGCAAAAAAATTATATAGGACTAATGCTAGTATATGTGATTTATGAAAAAGGAGTCATTATATATATAAGAAAAAAGATATAAAAGAGGAGTAGATATAAATTGTAAAGGGTGATTATGTGAGATAAAAGTTATTATGTCATAAAGTGAAAATTTCGTTATGGTAAACTAATGTAAGAAAGGATGGTTGTATCTAAACAAACTGTCACTGTGTTAGATAATAATAGATTAGTGTAACTTAAGATTTTAAAAGGTAAGTATATGAAAAACAAGGGTCACTATGTCATATGGGCGGCTTTGATCCACAATAATATTAGTGTAGACCAGGTCCACGCCAGACTAGCTCACAATAGCAATTATATGTCCTCTCCCCCTATTTCTTAATTTCAGTTTATACAATCTATGTTTCACACTTTTGACCAATAATATCTTTTATTACATACGAGTATAAGTTATAAAAATTGTTGATTTTTTTTATGATACACATTGAATATTGATTCTAATATAATAATATCCCACATTATAATGTTATGATGTTTGTACTATTATTGAAGTTTACTATCATAACTTATATGTTTTGTATAAAAGTTAAAACGGGTGAACTAAAAACACATTGTTAGTACATATAAACACTAAAAAGAGCTTCAATTGCTATCACAAAGTAGTTTATGGATCATGGACTGTATATTTCTTTCAAGGGGACATATTTTAATAAAATGTATTGTTACGGTTGAACTACCCCTCAAAAAAATATATTTGGTGCTAGGATTAACCTAAATCTGTACTCCGTATTCTAAATCTAATAAAAACCGAATCTCCTCTGCATGTGGACATCGCTAACACATTGTTAATTAGTGAATCACGTTAAATTCTTGTGTCGATTGTTCACTATTATTTGTTTTGTTAATTGCATTTGTCACACCACCTACTTTTCTCACTTGCAGATGGAATTTGTGGGCTTCTACAACTTCTATAATGGTAAGAGGATAAAATAGTTAATTTCTAGACCTTGATTAAATATTTAAATTAGAATTCTAAAAAATAATCTATATTGCTATTTATGTGCAGAGTATCAGCGCAAATTAACAACACAAGCATTTATCTTTCGCGAGAGAAATGCAGATGGTGACAGAATCATTGTAACATTTAGGGGTACCTCACCATTTGTGGCGGATGATTGGAGCACCGATTTCGATTTTTCATGGCTAAAAATCAGTGGAATGGGAAAAACTCATATGG
Source organism: Beta lomatogona (assembly GCA_947646795.1). NCBI lineage: Eukaryota > Viridiplantae > Streptophyta > Magnoliopsida > Caryophyllales > Amaranthaceae > Beta > Beta lomatogona. The sequence continues at coordinate 40,150 of CANSNZ010000065.1, read as the reverse complement.
GTTTTATGATAGCTTTAGGTCTAAAAAAATTTTCTCCTGAAGATGATGATTATTATGGAGATTTTAGTGGTTCTTGGCCTAAAGTTGTTGACCAACATCCTCAACAGCCTTTAGCATATTATACCATTAGAGAAAAGTTGAAAGAATTGTTGGGTGATGATAAAAATGCAAAAATTATAGTCACTGGCCATAGTTTAGGAGGTGCACTTGCAATTCTATTTCCAGCAGTTTTGGCTTTTCATGAAGAAGTGGAGTTATTAAATAGGTTGGAGGGTATTTATACTTATGGCCAACCTAGGGTTGGAGATAGGGAATTTGGTGAATTTATGAAAAATAATTTGAGGGAGCATAAAATAAAATATTATAGAATTGTTTATAATTATGATTTGGTGACTAAGGTACCCCTTGATGATGCCTTGATGACATTCAAGCACTTTGGGAAATGCATCGTCTTTAACAGCCTCTATCATGGAAAGGTTAGGCTTTATTTACTAACAAATTTTGTTTAAAATCGTATTATTTGAATAGGTCTAAATTTATTTTGTCTAAAAACAACTTATTTGTCTGATATTGTCTTACTTATGTATTAAGTTGTCTACTGTCTAGAATATAAAAACAACTTATTTTGTTTAGACTTAGCTGAATTCCTCTGAACTTATGAATTGAAGTGAATGGACTCATAGGCCATAGTATAGTTTTTACTTTTAACCTCTTTTTCAAATCTATATAGGGTCATTAATCCGTTTTAAAAAAAATTCCATATCCATAAAGATTGTGATTTGTGACTATTGCCAACAACATTTTACATAATAACATTTATCGGCAACTTTCTTTTTGGGATATCATAATGCAGGTTGTTAAGGAAGAAGAGGAAAGGACTGGCAACATAATATTGAGGATATTGAAACTAATTATTGTGACATCATTCAACTTCATTGTTGCAAGGCTAACTGCCGTGTGGGAGCTAATAAGAGGGTTCTTCATCGGGTTAGTAAAAGGCCCGGATTATAGAGAGGGATGGATGCTTACATTTTTAAGAGTAACCGGGATCTTCTTACCAAGTATAGTAAATCATTTTCCTCAAGACTATGTTAATTCTACAAGATTAGGTTCCGAGGATTTGTTCAAAGTCTGTCCTGCATTGCTTTAGGAGCGAGCCTTTCAAGTTACATGATCATTATAATTTGTTCAGGCTTACCTGTAAAGTAAATCAAGTATTTCGTATGCTCTAATGGATTTGTGATTAGTAATTTGTGATAGTAAGTTGTTGAAGCATAGGTTATGAATCTACAAGTTAACATGTGTTAACCTTATAAGACTATTGTGATTGTTTCAAGTACTGACTTGCTTGCAAGTTTTTTTTTTTTTTTTTTTTTTTTTTTGAGGGGAAAAGAGCTCTAAACTTTTATTAATCAACATCAAACTCCGCCAAGGTTAAGATACCTGGCGGAACATCATCAACAAAAACTTGTTCCACCCCGTTAGCAGGGTTAAATCTAGCAAGTAAATGAGCTACAATATTCCCTCCCCTCTTAACATAAGAAATAGAAAAATCTGCGAAATTAGAGCTAAGCAGAATAATATCTTCCACAACCAAATCAAGCGGAGACCGTCCAAAGTGTTGTTGTTGTATGGCCTTTGACAAATTGTAGGCATCACATTCTAACTCAACATTTGCACATCCAGCCCTCTGAGCCACCTGCAAGCTGAATTTCGTGGCCATAGCTTCCGCCAAAGCCACGTTCCACCTCGCCTGGTATCGACGGACAGCAGCACGCACAACCCTTCCCTGAGCATCTCTAATAACAGCCCCCACTCCCACCATATCATCATTCAACATTACTGCGTCTGAGCTAACTCTAAACCATCCCTCGCGAGGCGGCACCCTGCTAGAACGTGATAAAACTGGCGGCTTTGCAATCTGCCCTTGGGTCTTTGTAACATACCCAGTGTAATCATGCTCCAATTTTAGGAACCCCACAACACTAACACCAACATTATTCCACGGTTCTTCATGCACAACAGAGTTGTGATAGGACCATGCAGCCCAAGCAAGGGCCATACATGACAGCATCCTGTGTTTATCCATTCTAGCACGCAGACATGTAAAGAGATCAATAAAAGAGGTCGTCGGGACATCAGCTAAATATAGTGAGCAAAAGGGGAGGTTTCCCAAATAGGTTGCACTAAACAGCAGTGAAAGATTGCATGAATAATGGTCTCCCTCTCCCCATGACAGTGGCCACACCCACCATCCTCAATAATATGCCTTTCACGAAGTCTATCCTTAGTTGCAAGAGCCCCCGAGCAAGCACGCCACACGAAGTGGCTCAGTTTAGGAGGCCCCCCCAAATTCCAAATCGCTCGCCACAGCTCACTCCTATCTCCACCAAAGCGTTCCATCCAACCCCCAATGTGGCCAAGCCGCCCTAACCAATATCCCGATTTTGTTGAGTAAACCCCATCCGTATTAGGCCACCAATAAAGAATATCTCTTGGCTTCCTCTCACTAATGGGGATATCTTGCACCAATCTTGCATCTTCGATAGTTAGATGCTCCAATAAAGCGGCCTCGTTCCACCCACCACCCTCGAGCATTAGGTCCGAGACTCTCAATCCAAAGATCACTCTTAAGATTAGAAGTAGGAACCACAACGGACGAATCCCCGGAAACCACGCATCATCCCACACATTAATGCTTCTACCGTCACCCACCCTCCACTTCAAGCCTTCTAACAACAACGCCTTCGCTCCCCAAATACTCCTCCACACAAAGCTTGGATCGAATCCCCATTTCGCCTCTAGGAAAGATGAAGTCAATCTTAGAATTGGAGAAGCGATTAAATTAACTAATACAAACTAATTTAATATGCAAAGTTCCCTCCTAAACCAATTGGGAAAAGAAAAAAAAAAGAATATCACTATTTAATCAACGAATATTAATGAGTTACACACAAAAATTGCATAACTATCTCTAACAACATGCTCATAAGCGCATGTCTGTATCTAGCTCCATCTGATGCCTCATTAGTCCGCCCGCTTGACAAAGGGAGAAACTAGGTCGTTACTAGTCTCCTAAAGTCAAACAAAACCTAACTAGACCACTAAACTAAGTAGAGTGGTAAGCAAGGGTCATTCTTCCACAAGGACTAAGGAACATCGAAATGTATTAATTTAAGCTAGGCCGAAAAAATCATCAAGTTTTGGTTAAACTAAGGGTATAAACTATTGAAATCAAATTAGGAAAAACACTAGGAATGGGGAATCACCACAATCATAGTTCACATCCAACAACCAAGTAGAGGTAAGGGGGTTGACATGTATTGGGGATATGCAAAGGGAAATAAACAAACCTAAACACCTCTAAAATCGTTGTTAGGGAGTTTAGAGTCCTAATTATGGCAACAAAACCTATATTTCGAGGTGTTATCACCTAACTAGGCCAAGTTAGGAATTGAAATCAAACCCAAGTTAATACCAATCAACAAGTGATGTGTAGCAACTAATCAATCGATCATGAAGGTCAACCACATAAAAGTAAACCATTAAATGGGCAACAAAAGGATCAAAGATGATGGAGCTCACATCAACTAAGTCACCAATATAATCAACATTAAAGATTGAAATTGCACAAATCCCAAACATAATCAACCCAATAAACTCTACTCATGAAAATAGGATGCAAACAATGATTGAACTACTTCCAATCCTAGTTAATGAACTACTCACTACCCATTATACTACCAAACATCCTAAACATGGAAAAACTAGCATTTAATCACCAATCTAAAAATAGCAAAACCAAAAATCAATACTTTAAAGTAAAAACAAAACAAAATCTAAAGAACAAACAAGAAGAAACTAGGCAAAGATGAAAACTTTAATCTAGATTAACTATCAAACATTAAAATAAAGCAATAAAAGAGGAGAGAGAGTAAGAAATGCTCATTGATAAATTGTTGAATCCAGGGCCGTTCCTGAGTATTTTTTGGCCCGGGGTGAATTTAGAAAAGTGGGCCCCAACACTTTCAACATTAGACTCTTTTGATACATGATTAAGGTCAATATCATGGTCATTTATCTTAGTAGGATCCACATCGTCACGATTAGGAGCATTATCAAGATCATCCAAATTAGTGACATCATCCAAATTAGTAACATAATCCAAATTAGTAACATCGGCATTCAAATTTTCATTAGATTGACCCGCTCCTTACGAAGCCTCCTCTACTTTTTTCTTAAAAGTTTTGTCAAAAGAACCCCTTAGTGATTGTTCTAAATCCTCTCTTTGTTTTCTTTCTTTCTTTTTTCACTACCAGATAAATGTTTAGACAACATTATATGACAAAGAGCAATCACACTTGTTAAGTTGAAAATTCCCTTTTCTAAGCCTTTGTATTCAAATTTTGATTTATGAAATTTAAAGCCTGCAAATATAAAACATAACTTGAATTAAAATCTACCAAGTCACAAATTCACAATATTTACTACCAAAACAACAAAAATACTGCTCATGAATTTCACACTACTGCATACGGCATACTCAAGCAAAATATCATATTTCAATCCTCAAGCAAAATTGAGTCTAACAAAATTATCAATTATGCCTAAGTCGTTCTAGATTAACTTCAGCATACCCAAAAATTGAAACCTCAATTGGATTAATCTTAGCTAAAAGCCATTTTAAATACTATACAGACGCAACAGAGTACATCACATATTCACATACAATTATACTAAGTTCATGCCAAAAATTGGAAGCTTAGTCTATTTACTTTACTCTAAATATCAAACATTGATAAAATTACCAAGAAATTTGCCTTCAAAACAACTGAGTATTGCCGCTGCCAATTGTAATTTTTTCTTTCTGGAATTTTTATTTTTGTGTGAATATATATATCTATACTCAGATCCAACTTTGTTTCGGTTGAATTTTGATTGTACATAATTTCAGTTGATTTAGGGAGAAAAAAAGGGAAAAGGGAGTTTAATTTGGTAACAATTTTGGAGGCCTAAGTTTAAGGGATTTATTGGAGGATATTTTCTTGTTTTTGGAAACTGAATTATACGGTGATTGAATGATGTTTGCAATACTGCTTGATGCTTCTGCATACTCTCTGTATCAAACGCTCACTTGTGCTTGCATTGCTGGGCCCTTAACTTTCCTTTTTTCTTGATGAACAAGAAGCAATTTTAATGGGCCCTGGGCGTGGGCCCCGCTTGCCCCACCCCAAGGCCGGCCCTGGTTGAATCTTTAAATCCAAGTTGTCACCCTTGAATCTCCAAACTTTAATCTCTTTTTGAGTTTTCTCACTTTTCCCTAAACTAAGCTATGGAGGCTAATCCTCCCTAAAACCCTAAAAATATTCTAAACCTTAGAGTGATGAATAAAAATAAAACTTAGCTAAAAACTCTTTGAGTTAAGGGTATTATACAACCCCCAAAGGAAAAGAGAAAAGAAAATAGAAAAATAAAAAGGAAATTAATAAGTAAAGGAATAAAAAGGAAAACAAAAAAAAAGAAAACAAAAATTAAGCATCCAACAAAAACGCGTACAGCAAAACAGGAGAAAAGAAAAGGGGGAAAGAAAAAATGGAAAAAGAAATTATAAAAATGAAAAACAAAAGAAACTCATCAGACCCCCCTTATCTTGTCTTCTTCGCTGCGAGGGAATTCATTCCCTGCTTCGCACTTCGCCGCACAACATCAGCCCATCATCATCGCATCATCATCAACGGTGGCCGTCGATTTTCGCGGCTTGATCAACACCAAACTATCTTATTCTTCTGATTCAATTTACTGTTACTTGAATCGCAATATCAAACCATGGATTTTCTTAAATGAATTGCAGCCGTTGATTCATTTAATGAGGGTTTATAGCACGTTTTTCTTCTCCGTCAAGGCAAAACCTCAGCTCTCTTGCAGCCCGGGCGGGCAGGCTGAACGGGCTCGGGTACAGATACCGGGCGTGGACGTTGTTGACGATACTGGCAGGAACTTCCAGCAAGTTAGCGCCCGGGCGGCTTGGTCAGTGGCTCGGGCGGGCTTCGAAGCCCGGGCGGTCTGTGCTACTACTCGGGCGGGCCGAGCTCTGGACGCTGCTGTGTTTGGTTCAGCGGAGGCGGCCTTGTGGAGTTATGGCCTTGTGGGCTGCTTGCTAGTGAGATGAGGGTGGTGATGATGTGGTGTAGGTTAGGAATGTTGTGGTGTAGAATAGACATTCTATTGTCTTTTTTTTTTTTTATGGAAACTCTATATCGAGCCACACAACTCGTTCTAGCTTTCAAACTCGAACACCATAGCTCCAAAATGCTTACCTACATAGAAAACCAAACACGAGGGGAGAAACTGTACATATAAAATAATAAAATAATAAAATAAAAATAAATAAAGAAAACAATAATAACTAAAAATGAAATAAAATTAGAAAAATAATTATAAAAATTAAACTAAAATGACTCTAACTAACCACAAATTACTACCCTATGAGCGACATAAATGTCTCTCATCACCGCTCCATGTAGCAAGGGGAACAATGTGTGTACACCTACGCCGAAGTTGAGTGTAGTTAAGGGTGGCGACAGACTAAATGGGGGTGATGATGGCTATGGGGATTTTATTGAAACTCTCAGGCATGGTTTCAAGAGCTCAAAAACCATCTATGCAACTGGAAGGTTTTACTAACAACATTGTTGTTCGAAAAAAAAACCTGCCTTTGAGTGCTACTTGCTACGCATGCACAATCACATTCATCTTGTAAACCTTTACCTATAGTTGGTTATTACTTCGATTGAGAAAAGTTGTATGCAATAAAAATGTTTCTTGAAGAAAATACTCAAACTGAATAAAGCATCAATAACGACCCAAGAGAAAAATAATCTTAGGATATCAAAGAGAACAAGTTTTAGGTTAGATGGTTTGACTAAATCATTTTTAGCTATTAAATTTACTCCCTCTTTGGGTAACTTTTACTACTTTTTACTTAACAATTGACGATCTGACCGCTATACAATCTAACTCAAGTGTTTGCCCAAAGAAAAATTATAGAAAACGAAAAAATCCGGATTCCATACTTTAATCATGCGTTCAACTGTTTATCAGAAAACCTCATCACACCTATCACCATTCACGTACCAACACCAACTCTATGCAAGAAAAGATTTCATCTTGGCAACCGACCTCTGAGGTTTGAATAAACTCTAACGGGTAGTATCTAATACAATTTTTCGTGTAACAAAATATTATTTGTGTTTCGTGTAACAAATAAGGGGAAAACATGACAACACAAACAATATTTGTATGTACACAAATAATATTTATTATATACACGAACAATATTTGTTACTTGAAAAATCATGCTAGATGTATCTACCTGTTGATGTTTATCATACCTCACCGACATCTTGACAAGGCGCATTTGCCTTACCAAGTTACCTTGCATGCTTCCAAGATCCAAAAAAACCATCAAAAAAACTTTAGAAAAAATGAAAAATTGGTCCGCCAACTGGGTATAATGGACCGAACCCTTTTTTCTTTCTAAAGATTCCACTTTACAATACACTAACTCCAAATTCTAAGAAGTCTCAGAAATGCGAAGATAAGATGTGGTGTGGTTGGTAGATATTCAACACCATCGAAGGTACAAGGAGGAAGTTATGCCCGCCGCAATGCCAGTGCTCGAGTCCGGAGAAGGAGTCCGAAGCTCGCGCAAGTATTGTATAATTTCGTCGGATCCGAAAGGAAAAGTAGTTGTCCTCCCTCATCGGATCTCTCGTATCATGTAAAGAAAAAACCTGTTTGGTCTTCAGGTATATGTACTTGTTATAATGTTCTAGGTTGTCAGAATAAGGCTTATGTCAAGGCACCTGATTCCTTACTTGCTTCTGCGGCAAGTTAAGGTTAGGGTGTTTTGTTTGGATGTCTTTAGTTTAGGTTTGTGTTAGCTTTTTGCATATGTTTACTTATTGTCAAAAAAAAAAAAAAAACTCCAAATTCTAATCGTGAAAACACTCGCCCCATTATAATATGATACTTCCTCTGTTCTTATTCTATTGCAATATTGAGATTTTTATACTATTCACTCATCACCCTTTAACTATTTATTGTGATTTTTATTTGAGGAAAAATACAATCATGTGAGATCTTCTTAGATTCCTCTCCATATATACTCTCAAAATATCAAATTTGTTTTTTACTAAAAAATAACTAAAGATATTAATAGTTCAAGTTGTGCATTGACAAGTGTGATAACTCAATTGTTGTAATGGAAAACAAACATAGAAAGTAGATACTTATATTATATTATATGGGTGCCCTTAACCCATGCGGCACTAAAAGAACGGGCTTTTCGACCATCGTCCCACTTCAATTGTCACACGTGAAAACAGCTTTGGTAAGGATATTTAACTATTTAAGTAGCTAAGCTATCTAAATATTCTAAACTAAACAGTAAGAACTAAGTATAAAACATTTTCTTGAGGTTCAGCCCTTTCTTTTTCATGATGTACGTAAGGTACCTTACGCATACGAACGATTTGTAAATTTGAGCTATACATATGGGCTCTTACAGCTTAATTATTTAACAAGACCAACTCAAAAATATTTTTTATTTTTGGCTACTACAAAAAATTTGGGAATAGACAACACCTTAAATTGCAACACTATGAAAAATGTCACCCTTTCTAGTATAGGACAACACTTTGTATATGTTACTTTGCTCTTAAACGATTTCCACTATGTTGCAATGCAATGATTTAAAAATTGTTGCTCTAGATTATATAAGACAACAGTTTATTAAAATGTAGTCTTTCTCTTAGCTAAGACAACATTTATTCAAATTGTTGCCAGAAGACAACAAAAACTAAACTGTTGCTCATGCGACAATTTTAAATCCGTTGCTTTAAATCATCTAAGATAACAATTGCCTATTGTGTTGTCATTTTCTTACCTAAGACAGCATATTAAAAAAATTGTTGCCCCGAGATATAACGACAACCAAATTGTTGCCCAAAATTTTAATTGATATAAGGATTTACCAACACTACGAATGTTAAGATTGTTGGATCTTTGGCATTTGATGTTGTCTATATTGTTAGACACCCTCATGGAAAGAGTAAAAGTGTTTTGCTTATTGGCGCGTGCACATAATAAATTGGGTTATTAGTTTTTAATTTGGAATTAATTTATTAGGTAATTAAATTTCGGATTTAATTATATAAATAAATTAATTTGGGATAAGTCATATTGGTTGGAAGAGGAAGTTATATGTAGAAATTTGTAGCTTCCTATAACTTTCTGGCTTATAAATAGGACCCAAGGATTGCAAAACTGATTATTCAATTTCCTGATATCCTTTTTCATGATAAAGTTTTCATGTTGAATTCTCCAAGAATGATGCTTAAGAATTATGTATTTTAGAGGGGACTCCTGGGGGTAATTAGCCGTTTTAACCCAACAACATTAAGATAGTGGGGGCTAATAAACACTCTAAGGAGAGTGATTATATCACGCCTTCTATCAGTTGTATTTCCTAATTAAGTTTCCTAACAAAGATATCATATGAAACTGGATAATGTAGGACAGAAGTCATACAAATTACTTAAAAGCATTATTTTTTTTTTATATATATATATATAGTAAATGTTAATTATAAGCAATCAATCAATCAATCGATATATATATATATATATATATATATATATATATATATATATATATATATATATATATATATATATATATATATATATATATATATATATATATATATATATGTATGGAAGTGAGTTCATATGAGAATGCATACTTACATGAGAAATGAGAATGGATTTTATGCGCTATAACTCTAATGAACAAGTGACGTAACTCTAATGAAAAAGAAATGTAACTCTAAAAAAGAAAATATTAGATAAAAAAATTCAAAAAAATTTTTTTTTTTTGGCCTCGAAGTTTTTTTGGGGTATAACTCTAATGAACAAGTGTTGTAACTCTAATCCAATCGTGTGGTTGAGATTTATTCTCATTTCTCATGTAAGGAGGCATTGTCATGTGATCCTGCCAGGGACGGATCCACTATGTGTTCACTGGGTTCAGATGAACCCAATGATTTTTGGAAAAAAATTGTGCAGTTTTTCCTTTTTTTTTAAATATAAAATCATTGGCAATAAATTATATACTTTCGCATGTGATATGAAACAACAAAGGCTATGTTTAGTTCACCTGAAATTTTCTGATCTGAACTTATCTGATCTGATCTGATCTGATCTGATCTGAACTTATTTTTTCTGATCTGATCTGATCTGAACTTATTTTTTCTGATCCGATCCGATCCGATCCGATACGATCCGATCGATCCGATCTTTTATAAAATATATTATTACTATTATACTATTACCTTGTAATTCATTATTATGCAATACATTATAAGATCTTATTTATAATATTACTATTATTATCATTTTATTTCTATCACAACTTTTACACAACTTTTATTAATAATAATAATTATTATTATTTATCATTATTATAATAACAACAACAATAATTATAATCATAATAATAATAATTATTACTAAAAATAATTCTATAACCCAAGTCATTAATTTATAAGAGCACTTCTAAAATGTTTCACACTTTCCCTTAAAAAAAATGTTTCACACTTGAGAAGTCAAACTCAACTCATTTCTTTTGTCATATAAAATAAAATAAGATATATAAACAACTATGAAACTTTACCTAAGTTACTACTAATTGCTTAAGTGAACCAAAATTTCAATTTCCACATCCCCTGCAGGTATGAATTAGTAAAAAGTTTGTTTTACTTGCAACTATAATACAAGATAAAATATTTACATTCTCATTTTTTTAGCAGGAAAATACTATTTGGTAGATGCTGGATATCCAAATACTATTGGATACTTGAGTCCAGTTAAAGATAAAAATATAAGATATCATATTCCCGAATTTCAAAATGGCCCCCCTCCAGAAGGCATGCTAGAAAACTTTAATTATCGTCACTCATCTCTCCGTACTACAATTGAAAGATGTTTTGGAACCCTTAAAAAGAGATGGAAAATATTGTCAAACATGCCGAACATGGATGTCCCGTATCAATTGGCTATTATGGTTTCTGCATTCACACTCCAAAATTTCATCCGATTGTATGAGTTGGATATACCGATTTCAAGGACCGTAATTTGTATCTCGCACTTAGCTTATTTTGAAATGTAATCCGAACTTAGTAGTTTCGTTGTCATGAATTTGAGCTATCATATTTTATATATTTCTTATTTTGCGCCAATCTTATGTTCTTAACACGTGGCTTTTTATTTTCTATTATTTAATAACAACAAAATAACTTAAAATAATGATAACAATGACATTTATAATGATAACAACGAGATTAATAATAATTACCAATATTAATATTTAATAAGTACAACAGCAACAATAATAATCTTTTTGGACAAATTTACTAGTAAATAATAGTATTAATAGTAATAATAAGTTTTTAAATATGAGCATGATCTGATCTGAACTTATTTTTTCTGATCTGATCTGAACTTATTTTTTCTGATCTGATCTGATCTGATCTGATCTGATCTGATCTGAAATAAGCAAAAATAAGGTGAACTGAACATAGCCAAAGCTGACAGTGCCAAGGTGGTTGTTGTTGACTTGTTGTCAACTAAATGTGCTTGCTTCGGGTCAGGACACGGGATCAAATCCCAGCAAAAGCAGAATTGGTTTTTTTTGCCCTTTTGGTTTTGGATTTATTGTTTTATTAAATTCTAATCGTTTTTTTTTTTTGGTTGTATGATAGGTCTTTGTATATGGCGATAGTTGTCGTTCTTCATGGTTAGTGATTTGTATTAAAACTTTTTGTTTTACCTTTTATCTTTTTTCCTTCTAGAATACAGTCTGAGATGATTGTTAATTGATATCTACTTGCATATTAATATCTTCCCAAAAAATATGTAAGTAATGCTACTACTAAACTTTTAAGACTAATAGTTCTTATGCGACAAATTTAATACTCCCTCTGTGTCTTTTTTATCCTTCTCACTTTCCTGTGCGCGTCTCCCAATGCACATCTTTGAAAGTAAATATCTTTTATTATATATTAGTAAAAATTATAACGATTGAATATTAATAACGTACTAATTGAGACGAATCAAACAAGACCCCACATGACTATAGTTTTTCTTATAAATTGAAAAGAATTGAGAAGATTCCCTCTAAGTATAAATAGTGTCAAGATTCTAAGTGAGAAAGATAAAAAAAACAGAGGGAGTACTTATGTAGCTAACATATTTATAGAAATAATTAATAATTGATATTTGGATAACGTACCCGAACATTTTTTTTTCCAATTATTCATCTTGGTTTTCTTTCGAACGACTTCGAACCCATATGGGACAATTCCTGGATCCGCGACTGGTTCCTGCCCCCTATATTTATTCATCTTGGTTTTCTTTCGAACGACTTCGAACCCATATGGGACAATTCCTGGATCCGCCACTGGTTCATGCCCCATATATATATATATACATGTATATATATATATATATATATACATGTATATATATATATATATATATATATATGACAATATAAGATATGCCACATAGCGTGTCATGTCATAATTTAAATAAAAATTCATAAAGAGTTTTAGTATAACTAAAATAATGACAAATTTTAATGTGTATAGTTTAAAGTTGATTAAGATACCTAGCCGCTGCTCCCCCTCCCCCTCTTTTTCTCTCTCAAACCCTAGTCTCCCCCACCCATTTTTCATTAATTTGAGGCTGCCATGGATGATTTCATCCATGGTAAGCCCCTTTTCCCCTTTTAATTATTTCAGTTTTTAGTTCATTTTCTTGTTTTGTTTAATAAATTAGTCTATTTTTATGAGATTTTTTTCAAACCCTGTTATGGGGTTTTTAGTCTTTGTTTTGGAGATCTCCTTCTCCCTTATGGGAGTTGTGAGTATGGTTTTTTTTTTTTAGGTATGAGAAATTGTTCTCATTGGTTAAAGTTCGAGACTCAACATGAAAGTATTGGAATTTCGGATGCGGTCAACATGGCGCGGTCAAATGCTCTTCCCAAATTATGTCGAATGATAGACTTCCTCATCAATACCGCTGATTCGAGAAATACTTTTAGGTTATACTCTTTTTTTTATCTAATCTGATTTGAAATTTTCTAATCCGATATGATCTTAAGTTGTAATATCCCACAAATTTAACCTTACTTAAATTAAATAATAATAATAATTAACGACTAAATATAAGGTATGACAAAAGTCGATTTGCTCCACAACTAATTAATGAAACAAGATAACTAGTTTTGATGAATTTCAAAATTTACAAAGAATAAATTTTGCAAAAAATAAAATATTAAGTGATACTAGATTAAGTTTTTTTTGAGGCCATACTAGATTAAGTTAATAATAAACAAATTAATACTTTTAAGAGGTAGTGTTGTGATAAAAGAGAAAAAAAAATTAATGAAAGAAATTTGTCACTATACACCATCTTCATCACCAAGACCAGCCAAAATTTCAGTAAAATTGCTCCAACCACCATGTCAACATCTATGAATTTTTTTCAAATTCCTTTTATTATCTCTCTCACAAAACTCAAACAATGGAGGTTCTAAATCACAGACTAATCTACTCTCAACCCAAACTCCACCGTCAACGTCAATCATCTTCTTGTAGGAGTTGTATCTGATTCTTTGGTGCACCGAAAACTGTCGCCATCGTCCCATCTTTTTCATCAAACCAACAAGATAATTTGTTCTAAACCTTCACATCATCATATCAAAACCAAATCTCCTATAAACCAAAATTGTTTTACCAATTTCATCAATCCAAAATTCAATAGAAATACACACCGTCAACATCCAAGATTTTGCCAAGTTCAGCAACACAATTTTTGATTTTTTTTAGAATTTAAGAACCCATCCATGGCTATAAATAGCCATTTGTGCCCCCATCATCACCCCACACCACTTCCTTTCTCTCTCCTCTGTTTCGGATTAGCCACCCGCCCCACCACCCTGCCGCCGTACTTCAGCCACCACGCGCACCTACCCACCGTCGCCTGCCCAGACTAGCGACCCAACCCACTGCCTTCTCCCTCATTCGCTCGTCTTCTCACTTTCGTCCCAACTCTTTCTCTCTAGTGCTCCTTTCTCTCTCCTCGTTGCGCCGACGAGCCACCCCAGGACCGCCGGATTTCCTCGCCTCTCGCCACTGCTGCCGGATCTCCACCACGACGCCCAGCTTTCCTTCTTTCCTCCCCTGTTTTTCGTGGCTGCCCGTTGAACAGGAGGTAAAGAATTTTACCTCTTAACGTTAAGTTCTATTTGTTGTAAATGTTTTGATTACAATCTAAGCCCAAGAACTAAATAGTAAGTAGAACTCTAAATGGGCTCAAAACTGATTTTTGTTAGTATGTACCTTAAACCATATTAATCCAAACTTTTAGTTATTCACTAGTTGTTGATTAAGCTTTTTATAAAAGAAATAAAAAAAAAATTTAATCATGTATTGTAATAGTAATTGTCAATTTATTCTTGTAATTTGAAAATCGTAAATGAGTATTAGGAATTTTATGATTAGTTGGGCTATGATGACTGAAATTGTTTTATAACTTGTAGGAGATAATTTACTTATTAAATTGAATAATGTACATAGTAGTATAAATAAATGATAAACAAAATTATAATCCTATTAATCAATATAACATAAGTAAAGTTATTTATAAAAGCTTAAATAATGAGTCTCTGAATTGTCAACAACGATATTCAATAATAAACATAATCTTAATAACTAAAGGTCTAAATGTTAAAATAAAATGAATACTTATATTTTTCGTTGCTCGGTTTCATGGTTAGATTAAAAGGAAGGGATATTACAGCCTCCCCCGGCTTTCAAGATTATTAAGCAGGAGTCGAGGTAACCTCTATTGCTAACACCCACGATCCCATTCGAAATGTGTTTGTGAAATGATGTTTATAATTATGTTTAAGATTTTGTGATGTGATTGTTTATATGGATTGTGGGATACTTAAATTGTTTTCGAATGAGTTTCATAAATGATGATCTTATGAGTTATTGATGCTCAAGTATGATTCATAAATGATCTATGACTTATGCCGATGAATGCTAAACAAACGAAACATGATAAATAAAAGTGAAAGAGGTTCTGGCAGTATAATGTTACGCTTATCTACTTTTATGGTCGTGCACGTACCTTCGCGCCCGCCGTACACCCAAAAAGGGAGCCGGGCTCCTTGAGGGGTACTGCATGTTATGTTACTACTCTATTTTGGTGCGAGCGGTGTATCCAACAAGGGAGCTGGGCTCCTTGCGGATCATCGCATGGTGGGAGACGTCCCACATGTCTATACTCGCCAGTTATCAAGCTAAAAGATGAAAAGATAATGGAAACTTATGAAATTTCAAGACGCTACTTATAATTGGTTACCTTGCTATTATTTCACTACTGTTTTCTAATGTGTTTTACTATATTCTTTTCTTCCTGTCTGCAAATAAAATGAATTGAAATGAATTTACGTTGTTAGGGTAGTATGTTACCGAGCTTCGGCTCACGATGTTACTTTTGGTTTTAGGTACTGATGAAGGTGACGGGATGGCGTAGAAGTGAGGATGATCAACTACTTTACATCTATGAAAAACTATATTGGTTATGTAATCTAGACTTATGATCACTAGAACAGGAACTCAATTTTACTATAACTATGTAATTACTTATGCTTAGCTATTTATATTTGTATAATTAAGATGCTTATGAGTTTTAATGATTATAATATGTTTTTTAAATGAAGGAATGTTTGCCTTGTATTTTCTCGATCGGAAAATACGGCAGTAACGCACCGACCATCTAAGTTCCGCTGCTAATGATGCATTAATTAACTTAAACATGATGTTTAGAGGTCGGGGCGTCACATAAGTAATCTAATCTGGTCTGATTGCAATTGTTTTCCAAAATAAGTATTAGAGTGCTTAAAAAGTTAAGCTGAACACACCCTAATTATCAATCTTTATAATACTTATCTAATTTTTTTATTCTTATAAATTAATATTGTAGACAACGTGAAAAAACGACTCCTTCTACTTCATATGTACGTACATATTAGATTGAGATTCTAAAATTGTATATTTATTTTTTTAAGTTAAGGAGAATAACCCTGACCAGACCACAACCTTCACGGTTTCTTGGCCCAGTATTTGCGGAGCATACACTTGGAAGACAGGGGGAGTGGTAAAGGAATCCCCACTACCAGGTACCCTTACTTGGTATGATTCGAACCTAGACCTCGAGGATCTAAAGTAAGAAACTTATTAAGTGATCCAAGCCTTGTTACTTGGTTTAAGATTATATTAATTAGATCAATTCAATGACCAACGTATTAATTAACATAAGTTATAACATTGTATTTTAATCAATTATGCACATTGATTAAAGGTGTGTTCATTTCGTCTTATTTAATCTAAACTTTTCTGATTTGATTTGAATTTTTTTTGTCTCATCTTAATTTTTCTGATATGGTCTGATCAGAAATGATCTGAACATATTATAGTTGTTTTTGTAGTTATATTTATCTAATCTGATGTAAATGTTACTTATTTGATCTGATCTTATTTTTTTCTTATCTGAATAATTTTCTAATCAAGTCTAATTGCTTTTAAAATAAGCACCAGAGTGCTTACATAAGTTGAATTGAATAGATAAACCAATGGGTGGTTTTACTTGGTCTAGGAAAATAAAGACTTAATTATAACTTTACCTGGTTTTACCATTAGGGCAATCAGTTAGCTTTTGTAATGGGTTGGTCCTATCTGCCAGACCAATTGGGCCTCGGACGACGTGCATATATCATTAAAATATAAATACCAATTATCTACTTCATATAATCATTAAAATTATTTTGGGTAGGAGAGAGAGTATATGGTGGGGAAGTATTAACAAAAGTAGAAGAGAGAAAATAGATAAACCAAGTACACAAATTATTAGAACAGGCAGTCAATTTTAATATAATAAGTAATCATGTTCAAGTTACCTTAAAAGTCGACTTAGAATCCAAAATTATAACATAATAAATTTCATTTGTAAACTATAGTTTCATATATGAGGAAGTTTTTTTATGATATTGTATGCTTATTAATTTATATGACATAAAAAGAGAAAAAAAAAGAAGGAAAGAAAAAACTAGGTATTGCAAACAAAGAAACCAAAGAGTATCATCATCCACTTCTAAGTCCCAAGTGCTAAGCGAAAATAGCGGACCACGATTTTCCCACAAAGATTCAGTTTTCGGTAATTACATGTTTGACCTGCTTCTGCGGGAACTACTCAAACGTCACTCATCATTTTGAAACAATTCAAAGTCAATTGAATTTTTCTCACAACTGCTCCATAGGTCAATTGAAGTTCCTTCTTCTCAAAGATGAGGGTTAATTGAATTATGCTCAATTATATTTTGAAATTAATTATCCTTTTTGCTCTCTACTGACATCGGTTCCTTCTCTTTCAAGATTGGGCTGTTTTGATTGATGCCTACGACATCGTCGTTGTTCTCGGAATTCCACTGGTAATTCGCTGTTGGTACTCTTTCATCTCTCAAATAAATTTTATTGACTCTTTATAATTAGTTGAGTGAATTAGACTGGGAAGGTAGCATGCATGTATTGATAGCTTTCTTGTATGTAGTGCGGTGTTGTTGTCCTCACAAGGAAGAAAGTCAATTAGTATAAGAACATCAGTACTTATATAATCATAGGAGTCCTGAAAATATTTAATTAGTATATAAACTACCAAAAGAATTGACTATGTTGTAAGTTGTTTGTGAAATTGTGATTCATAGCCAATATCTGTTTTAGCCTTATGGACATATGTTGGATTACTGTTTCAATGTCTTATAGACTATAAACTCACATGTAATAGTTGTAAAATGACTATTATACAAAGACACACATTATGTTGTAAGTGCTATTGGCTAAATAGTAAATACATATACATAGAATCAACTTATTATGTATATGTCGAACTTATTTTATTATACAGATACATGGGTATAGGGGCAAGTTTATTAAACATGTGCGATTTGATTGTAGTATTTCGAACTTATACTTTCAGATCATTTAATTAATTAGTGTAAGCTTATTTTAACAAAACAAAGAAAGTTGTAGGTTCAGAAGTTATAGTGAGGAAAGTGTTAATAGACAAGCAACTATTTGACAAAATTACTAAAATTACTCGTCTTTTATATTTGAGAGCTTGTCACTCTGTTTAGTAATACGTATAGCTTCTAAAGTACAAACAAATGATTGATTCAATGCGTAACTTTTAGTACTTCTGTTAATAATTACTAAGTAGTTAATATAATGTTTGATAAGGTTTGGAATGTTATGTTCAATTTTCTAACATAGAGTCCAATACTTTATGTTTATATTGTAATTTTCACTTAATTCAATGCATGCTGGCAATGTCTCCTATGATAATAAATTAATGGATTATTTGATTTTAATAATGCAACCTTTTGGCCATTCGCAAATAATAGAGCAACCTTTTGGTTATTCCACAATAAGACAACCTTTATACCCCATTAACTTTGGGCAGGTCAAAACCGGTTATAACCTGAAGAATAGGTAAAATTGGACACGTGTCGCATTATAATTGGTTCCATAATCAAATTTTGTAAAAAAAATTTAAAAACAAAAGATTAAAAAAAAAAGATAAAACCCCTAACCCCTCTCTCCCCCCTCCACCCACTGCCACGCCACTTCTCTCCCCCCACCCCTGACCACCCTCACCGCCGGGTCCACCGCACCCTCACCCCACCCCATCTTTGCCCCATCCCTTCGTCTACTGACCCACCAACCCAACCCCAGAGAGTTCCCCCCCTCCCCGCGCGGCGCTAGAACCACCTCTTTCATGGCTTCTTGATGGTTTTTCGGGGTGGAGGGGGTGGGGTTAGGGGATGGTTGTTATTATGTGGGTCACCTGGGTCGGGGATGGCGAGGAGAAAGAAAGAGGGAGGGGGTCGTCGTGGCTGGGGAAGGTGAGGGAGGGGTGGCGTGGCGGGGGATGGGGAGGGATGGGGGTGTCGTGGGCTGGGGAAGGAGATGGAGGGGGTCGTCGTGGCTGGGATGGGGAGGGATGGGGTCGTCGTGGTGGGGAAGGGGAGGGAGGGGGTCGTCGTGGGTGGGGGAAGGGGAGGGAGGGGGGTGGTGTGCCCGGGGGAGGGGAGGGAGGGGGTGGCAGTGGGTGGGGGAGGGAGGAGGGCGTGCCCGGGGGGAGGGAGGGGGGTGGCGTGCCCGGGGAAAGGGAGGGAGGGGGTCGGCGTAGGCCGGGGAAGGGGAGGGAGGGGGTGGCGTGCCCGGGGGAGGGGAGGGAGGGGGTGGCGGTGGGTGGGGGAGGGAGGGAAGGGGGTGGCAGTGGGTGGGGAGGGAGGTGGGGCGTGCCCGGGGGGGGAGGGAAGGGGGGTGGCAGTGGGTGGGGGGGGAGGGGAGGGAGGTGGGCGTGCCTGGGGGAGGGGAGGGAAGGGGGTGGCGGTGGGTGGGGGAGGGGAGGGAAGGGGGGTGGCGGTGGGTGGGGGAGGGAGGTGGGCATGCCCGGGGGGAGGGAGGGGAAGGGGGTGGCGGTGGGTGGGGGGAGGGGAGGGAAGGGGGTGGCAAGTGGGTGGGGGAGGGAGGTGGGCGTGCCTGGGGAGGGGAGGGAAGGGGGTGGCGAGTGGGTGGGGGAGGGAGGTGGGTTTAGTTTAGGTTTTTCATTAAAGTTTATTTAATATTATTAATTAGAATTAAGGTTGTTAATGGGTTTTAATTAAAAAATTACCATTTCTTCAGGTCACCGGTCAACTTGACCTACCATAGGTAATGGGGTATAAAGGTTGTCTTATTGTGGAATAATCAAAAGGTTGCTCTATTATTTGCGAATGGCCAAAAGGTTGCATTATTAAAATCAAATAATCCTAAATTAATTTATTTGCTTATGTAATTATTTTTTAGTTGCAAGAATGGAAAAGAAAAAAGCTACTAAATTAGGAGCGAGTAATCAAGATGTTGAAACTAATGAACCAAAAATTCCAGAATATGAGAGGTTGAGAATGCAAAGGATTAGGGAAAATGTGGCAAAGATGCGAGCTTTAGGCATGGAGAAAATAGCTGAGGAGTTGATGGATCGAGTTCAATTTAAAAAAGGCAATCGTGTGAAGGGTAAGAAAAAACAAGCTGTGAGAAAGGATGATAACTACAGGCCGGATATAGATTTTGACGTTCGCCAGGACCTTGATTCTTCTGATGAGGACGTAAATGTTGAGGAGAGAAGTAAACAAAGCCCCTGCTCTGTTCCTAAAAAGGTAGCTGCTTCTTAATTTTTCAGTAGCTTGTTTACTGTTTACTAGTATAAAGCATGTTCCTAGAAATTTTTGGTTGGGCCTTTTTTTTCCTTCAGTCTTTTGCGCACATGTAGCTTTGTTGTGTGGTCAATATTTGTTTTTAACTTCATCACTATAAGCCTAGTAGGAATCTAAAGCGGAATCTATGACTATGGGAATCAAATCATATTCCCTCCCCTCCCATACATAAAATGTCTTTCCTACACCTCTTTAGTGGTTTCAATGTCAAATCACATGAAATAAAAGTAATCGCGTACATAGACTATAGTCATTTCCTTTGTGCTACTACCTATGTCGAGTTTTTAATGGCTATGTTATCTGGATTCATTATCGTACCTCAAGTACCGGTGTTAACGTTTGACGTTTGGACACTGACACTTCATATTAACCAAAAGTCTCGTAATATTTTTTGTAAAATTGTGTTTTGATATTACTTGAATCTACTTTTAAAGTTTACTTTTAAAGTTTGTGTGAA
Source organism: Beta lomatogona (assembly GCA_947646795.1). Lineage (NCBI taxonomy): Eukaryota > Viridiplantae > Streptophyta > Magnoliopsida > Caryophyllales > Amaranthaceae > Beta > Beta lomatogona. The sequence goes on along the minus strand of CANSNZ010000065.1, from coordinate 19,245 downwards.
TACATTTTTCCTTATAACATATCTCCCTTTATGCCTAGATAGATATATCGATTCTTCATTTGTTTCCATTATAATTGTATATGTTATCACTAGAGGAAAAAAGCCTAAGGGATGCGGTTAAAAGGGGCCCAAGGGCTGCGGTTTTTGACCGCAGCCATTGGACTAGTAGCCCTTGGCATTTAAGAAGGGATGCGGTTTTAAACCGCAGCCCTTAGCGCGTTAAGGGCAAAAACCGCAACCCTTGGTGGGTTAAGGGCTGCGGTTTAGGCCCTTAACCGCGACCCCTTAACCCACCAAGGGCTGCGGTTTTTGCCCCGACCGCAGCCCTTGTGACCCAAAAAAAATATTTTTTTTTATTTGCATTTTCTAGTCATAAATGTTCCCAAACAGTTATATATATATAAAAGCATCATTTTTCATTGCAGATTATGTTTTTTACACAAATATAGATTACATTACATGTGTAGAGAACATACTACAAAAATAAATTACCCCTATTTTCATCCTCACTCCCTACTTCAATAGACTCTAGTTTTGCAGGCCCGAAATTGTAGTTGTCCATCAGGCCCGATATTTGGGAGTTAACAGCCCGTTAAAGTTTGGTCCCCTTGAGTTTGGTGACTCATGGTGGAGTGTACTTCAGGTGCTCCCAGACGATGTCCACTTTCTACACACGACACAACATAATCAAAACTCTAAAACAATGATTTCAGGCAACGAATTCAATATGAGAAGCTTAATCACCAGAAAATCTGCCATAATACAAGCTCAACTAGAAATCAAGACCTAAAATCATCAATCACCAAAATTAGGAAAAATTAAACACAAAAATCAGTTTGGGCTGTTATATATATATATATATATATATATATATATATATATATATATATATATATATAAGTATCAATTTTCGTTGCAAATTATGTTGTTTATACAAATATAGAGAAAATGTGAATCGTTTTTGAATCTAGTGTTATGAATTAAACAAAGTCGTACGTGTGTTTGCGGGGCGTGGGAGGCGGGGAGAGGTCCGTGCATGGTGGTGGTGTGCGGGGCGTGCGTAGGGGATGAGGGGGTACGGCAGAGGTGGGGGGTCAGGGAGCGGGGGTCCGTGCATGGGAGGGGGGTGTGAGTGCGGGGGATGTGGGAGAGGGGGTCCGTGCATGGGGATGGTGTGCAAGGTTATGTAGGGGGTGAGGGGGTACGGTAGAGGGAGGCGTGGAGCAGGGGGTCCGGTTGGGTGTGTGTGCGGGGGATGTGCATGGGTGTGAGGGCGTGGGAGGGGGGTGTCTCGGTGCATGGGGGTGGTGTGCGAGCTATGTAGGGGGTGGGGGTACTGCAGCAGGTGGGGGGTCGTGGAGCGGGGGTCATTGGGTGTGTGTGCGGGGGTTGTGCATGGGTGTGAGTGCGGGGGTCAGGCGAGGGGGTGTCTGTGCATGGGGCCGGTGTGCAAGGCTATGTAGGTGGTGGGGGTATGGCAAGAGGTAGGGGCTGTGGGCCGGGGTCTGTTGGGTGTGTGTGCGTGGGGGCGTGTGTGTGATATCTAATACCTTCTCCACATTTTCTTGATTAATGGAAGCACACAAGTTGGGGAAACCACAACTCCTTCAACAAAATAGACAAAGATATCATACAAAGAGTCATAACTTGTGCCTCTCAACACCGAAGATCAAGTGTGCATAGTGCATACTATTTTTTGAACTTGTAATTCTAGAGTGTCAAAAACTAACTTGATTTGAACCCAACCAAAAGTAACTCAAAACATAAAATCCATAAAAAGTTAGTTCAAACATGCACTTCGAACCCCGAAAATCGAGATAAACCATTCATATATGCTCTACAATTACATCATGATTTTGGAGATCGTAAAACATAAGCAGTACATATCCTGCATTTGGAGATGCCATATCAAGATTTCCCCGACATGAAACAGAAAACCCAAGAAAGAAGCACACTACCGAGATTAGAAACTATAACAATACGAAATGTCATACTATTCGAGATTAGACGAAGGCGTGCCCCGATGATTAACTCGTTGAAGCACGCGTAACATAAAAAGCAGACAATGCATCCAACGAAAATGGATTAGAGTCAGTGCCTGCACAACAATAAATAAGGATACAATGATGGCATTTCACGCTTGGAGCGGCATTCACTATAGTTAAGTCAAAAAACATATTCATCAAAACCAAGGATAATGAGAGAAAATTTAGTATGTAGTCATTGCTACATAGAGTTGTTCTTAAGCTTAAGATTCCTATGCTCTTTTCGCACAACACCCCTTGTTCCCCAAAAAATTGAGAACTATAAGATGAAACATCATATTCTATAAGTTGAAGCTCTACAAAGACAATATTTCATATGTCATACACACAGGTTCCTTGCAATTCCCCAAAGATTGGAAACCCCAAATAGTTCGAAAGACACATGCAACTATGCCAAACATTAGATCACAAATAAATACTTCAGATTCTACCACATCAATCACGCAAACACATTTTATACTCAAAGAAGTCAATGTCTAACAAAACTTTCAGTTCATTCTTCATATTACTTTGAAATTTAATTTCACTAATCCTCATCTGTCATTGTCTTTGTTTAATTAAGAGACAATATTTAAGTAGCAAATATTGAGACAACCAATTAAGAGTACAAAAGAATTAATTTGCTTCATCAAAATCGAGATGAATAAACGACGAAACCATAACATTTTACAAACAAAATGTGATACAATCGGAAACAGATCATCGCTAAAAGTATCAAATACACAAGCAAAGATCTCATATACATCACCATATGCTAATTGAGACCACCAAATCCAAATTTCTCATCAATCATCACAACATTTCATCAATCCTTTGACAAACCATAGACATAAACAACGACTAAAATCGAAAAGTTAAACAAATCATTCAACAAAACGTCATCATTTCACCAACAACCCAAGCTGAAAATGCGACAAACTCGAGCACAATCAAAATCGATGAAAAATCATTCTCTTCAATTCCTGCCATAATTCATACTCCAATTTCTTCTTTTTTAGGGTTTTTCTTCCATTTTGTTGTAGAATTGAGAAAATAAGAACCAATGTAGATGGCCTCTAATTGTGAAATTAGGGATTTGATGGTTGAAGATGACGGGATGCCGACGAATTCACGCGGTGGCGGAAAAGCGTAGGCAAGGATGTTGCAAAACATAAAACTACAAAACAAATTAAATAAGAGAGAGAGAGAATCGGACCTCCGCCATTAAATTTAATGGCGCTTTGAAGCTTAACGAAGAAGTGCGAACTCTGTGAATCTCCGGCGCGGCTGTACTGTGAGTCAGACCATGCAAGCTTATGCGAAGAGAGAGAAACTCCGGCGAGCGAACGGCGGCAGAGGGTGAAGAGAGATGCGAAGAGAGAGAGAGAGTCAGAGAGGGATGGGGGTTTGATGAGGTGAGAGGTAAAATCGTGCGACTGGGGAGGGAGAAGAAAAGTTAGGGTTTTGTTTTGGGATGTGTACGCGGGAGAATTTCGCCCAAGTAAATAACTGGGCCTACTAGGGGTTGCGGTTAGCCAAAAAACCGCAGCCCTTCAATTAAGGGCTGCGGTCAGACCAAAAACCGCAGCCCTTCACTATTAAGGGCTGCGTTTTGCAATAATCCGCAGCCCTTGCACCGCAGTCCTTGCGTTTTTTTCCACTAGTGTATTGAGTATTAGGGTATGGAAATTTTAAATAAAGATTGGATTGATTCACCTCAAAGTGCCGAAGACTATATCAAAGGAGTTCAGAATTATCTTGATTTTGCATTTCAAATGCAACCATGGACGTTGAGGAAAATGATGAACCAGAAATTTTATGCCCTTGTACGAAGTGTGTTAATAGATTTTGGTTCCCTAAAGAGGTGGTCTTCGATCATTTGATTGGTCACAAATTTAACAAGAGGTATAAAGTGTGGAATTTTCATGGTGAGGGATTGACTGCGGGGTCTTCTTCTAGGGAAAGTGTGAAGCAGGAAACTCAAAACACACATGACAATATGGATGAAATGATTAATGACATCTTCAGGGATGTTATGGGAGGTTCAAGTTCATGAAATTCACAAGGGTCCTAATGAGAGTGCTAAAAATTTTTATAAGTTGTTAGAGGATGCACGGGAAGAATTATATCCAGGTTGTAAGGATTTTTCAGTGCTTTTCTTTACAGTGCGGTTGTATCTCTTGAAATGTGTTAATGGGTGGAGCAATTCTTCTTTTGATGATATGTTGAAGTTATTATGCACTGCCTTTCCATCTGCAAAACTTCCCACTTCTTTTTATCGTGCTCAAAAGATGGTGAAACACCTCGGGCTTGATTACAAAAGAATTGATGCATGTCCTAATGACTGTATGCTATATTGGAAAGAGCGTGAAAACGATAATTTTTGCCATGTTTGTAAAGCTTCTAGGTGGAAATTAGACGAGAAACAAAAAGAGGAAGGTGCATTGCCTGACTATGGAGTCCCTGCAAAAGTCTTACGTTATTTTCCTCTTAAACCTCGCCTGCAAAGGCTATTCATGTGTTCTAAGACCGCTGAGCTCATGACGTGGCATGAGAATATGGTCGAGAGAAAGATGAAAAATTGAAGCACCCGGCTGATGGACAAGCTTGGAAAGCTTTCGATTCTACACATCGTCAATTTGCAAGTGAGCTCCGAAATGTGAGGCTTGGTCTTATGAGTGATGGTTTCAACCCATTCAGAACTATGAGTGTCTCACATAGTGTTTGGCCAGTTGTTTTATCAATCTACAATCTGCCACCTTGGTTATATAATAAGTCTGAGTTCAATATTATGTCTTTGATCATACGTGGTCCTCGTTCTCCAGGCTATGACATAGATGTTTATTTGCAGCCATTGATTGAAGAATTAAAGGAGCTATGGGAAGTTGGAATTGACACATATGATTGCTGTTAAAGATGAAACATTTACATTAAGGGCAGCATTGCTGTGGACAGTTAGTGACTTTCCTGCCTATGCAATGCTGTCCGGATGGAGCACTAAAGGAAAATTTGCTTGCCCTTGTTGTAATCATAAGACATGGTCGAGATACTTGAAATTTTCTAAGAAAATGTGCTACATGGGACATCGTAGATGGTTAAATGAAAATCATCCTTGGCGTCGTAATAAGACTGCTTTTGATGGTAAAGTAGGGACAAGGCCTTCCCCTTCTACATTGTCAGGATCCGATGTATTGAAAGATCTAGAAGGGTTTGAAAATAAGTTTGGGAAAACTCAAAAGAAGGGCAGAAAGAACTTTCCTTGGAAAAAGATGTCGATTTTCTTTGAACTTCCTTGTTGGAAAACTAATATCTTGCGTCATAATATTGATGTTATGCACATTGAGAAAAATATTTATGATAGTATTCTTGGAACTTTGCTTGATATTCCTGGAAAAACTAAGGACCATGTAGGAGCCCGCTTTGATTTACAAGATATGAGTATAAGAAATGAAATTCATCCAAAGGGAACTGACAACAGAGGGAAACGTTCATATTCCAAGGCTTGCTTCTTCTTGTCTTCTTATGAAGAAGAATTGTTTTGTAGTGTCATAAAAGGTGCTAAATTTCCCGATGGTTGTGCATCCAACATCTCTAGATGTGTTCAATCCAATGAGAAGAAGATCGCAGGTTATAAGAGTCATGACGCTCACTTTATGCTTCATTATTTGCTCCATGTTGCTGTAAAGAACACATTGCCTAAGCAAGTGGCATTGACTCTCACCAGGCTAGGATCTTTTTTCAGGGTTTTATGTAAGAAAGCTCTTAAGCCTAAAGATCTTGACCATCTTCAATCTGAAATCATAGAAATTCTTTGCCAACTTGAGAAAATATTCCCACCTAGCTTTTTTGACATAATGGTTCATTTTTCAATTCAACTTGTTAATGAAGCAAGGCTTGGGGGTCCCGTTCAATGTCGTTGGATGTATCCGAAGGAGCGGTACTTGGGTAAATTGAAGTCTTATGTAAAAAACAAAAGTCAGCCTGAAGGTTCCATTGCAGAGGGTTACTTGGCAGAAGAATGTCTTGTTTTTTGCTCTCGATATCTTCATGATGATTTTAGTTCAAAGTTGAATCGAGCATCTAGGAATGATGATGACACTGACTCCTTCGAAGATGCTAGCTTTTTCCCTAACACTGGACGTCCTTTAGGAGTGAAGATGAAAAATAAAGGCAAAAATATTACTTTAGATGAAGATACTTGGACAAAGGCCCACCGTTATGTACTCTTTAATTACGATCTGATTGATGATTACAGAAGGTCAGAAAGTAATTTCATATCAATTTTTTTTTGAAAAAATCAAATTTTAAATCTTTGTTCAAATTTTTGACTAATTAGCTAATATGAGTAATCTGTTTTGGAATATCAATGCAGAGAACATCAAGAGTTAGTGAATAGTCAAAGAAATCAAGGTAGACGAGGTAAGCAGAGTAGGTGGGTGAGAGCACAAGACCACAGTCATGAAATTGCAGTATGGTTCAAGGACCGTGTACAAGATGATGAAAATGTCTCTAAAGAAATAAAAGCTTTATCACGAGGTCCTGACTATACTGTTAGAAGTTTTAGAGGCTATCTCATAAATGGTCAAAAATTTCATACACTTGGACATGAATCGAAGAGGAAAACTCAATGTAGTGGAGTTTCTTCAACATCTTCAACACCGAGTTTTGCAAGTTCTAGGGACTAAAATCCTATTATTGGGGATGTTAAATATTATGGAGCAGTAGAGGATATTATTGAATTGGATTATTTTGGACACTTTAAAGTGGTATTGTTTCGTTGTAGATGGTTTCAAGTAGAGCAAGATGAGTATGGGTCAACACGTGCTAATTTCCGTAGGCTATGCTATTCTAATGACCCTTTTGTCATGCCTAATCAAGTAAGCCAAGTCTTTCATGTGCAAGACTCCATAGAAAAACAATGGTATTATGTCATGGAGACTATCCCTAGAGACTTGTTCGATATGAGTGAAGATTCCAATGCCAATGTTGGAGTCTCTTATTGGACTGAATCTGCTAGTGATGGTGTTCAAAGTGGGACACCCATCGAAGATCATGATGTTAATTGGAGTAGAGAGGACTTGCCTGCTATAACTGTTGATGTTCCAACACGCATGCTAGACGCGCAACCAGATTTGGAAATTGATGATTCAGATGATGAAATTGAAGATGACACTTTGTGGGATTTTATGCTTCCAAATGCAGAATAATCTTTTATCTTATTATTTTTAATCATTATTGTGCTTTTCTTTCGTAGGCTTTATGGACCTTATTAGGATACTTTGAAACCTTTCATACTTGCACTTTATATGTTTTTGTATGCTTTACTATTTCCATTCATCTTTTTCTAAGTTTATATTTATCTTTTAGAAGTTTAATTCAGTTTTACTGTATAATGTATTACATGTTTTGGGTTTTGTATATCTTTCTTTTCCTTTATCATGCATGTTCTGCAGATTTTGAAAAAAAAAATTTGATTCCAAAAGCAATGGCTATGGCAATGGCGTTTAAGAAGCGTCAACGAGAATTTCAACTTGATGGCTCCTCTTCTTCTAATCTTGCATCACAGCATGAAATGGTAGCATCTACAGTGTGACACTTAAGTAAAAATGACACAAATAAAGATAAGGGTAAGCCCTCTTTCTCGTTGTGTCTTTTAATAATCATGTCTAGTTGTATTATGTATCAATAATTTTCGAATGTTATGAACTGCTTTTCAGAGACAGGTGTAATTGAAAAACCAAGAAGAGGTGTAACACCCCGTAATTTTCACCCTTTATTTTTGGTGTTAGTTTATTTTAAAATGATATTATTTTTGGTAAAAAATAAATAATTTATTATTTTCTCTAGATCAATGATTTTTATTCTTTATAATTTGGGAGCCGAATTATTATTTTATTATATGGTGTGTTAATGTGTGCATTATATTTATATTTATAATATAATTTATTAGAATTATTTTCATTATTAAGTATTTTCAAAGTTTAGGCGCGATTTAGGAATTAATCGATTTATCGCGTAGCGGGCTTTCAGAGCATGGATCATTGTTGAATTGGGCCGAAAGTTTTGTGTGGGTGTTGGGCTTGGGGCAGCCGGCCAAGTGAAGGATTAAGGGGAGCCTTCTCCTTTTCTTTTCTCTTTTGTTTTTCTCTTGACTCTTTGTTGCTTTGTAACCCCCCTAATCATTCTCCTTCATTAAAACCCTTTATTTCAACCATTAAACATCCATAAAATTCTGATTTTTATTCAAAGAAGTTCAGCAGCATCATTCTCATTTAACCCCCCACCGTTTCAAGAAAAGAAAGAGAGAAAAGGAAGAGCAAAAGAAGAGAAAGGTTCAACCCGGTTTTTCTCTGTCGCACCTTCACGAAAATAACCGTATCCGGAGATCTAACCGTTGGATCGTCTTCACATTTGGACAAAACGTTTATAATGTCTTGTTATACATTCTGACCGGAGAGATTTAGAATCTGAGCTTTTGATCATCGGGAATCATGGTCGTAACAGAGCAGTACGAAAGAAGAGTTTTCAACGTTCAAGAAGAAATGCCTAGTGTCTTGTTGCTACAATTCTCGTTCGTTATGCATTGGGGTTAGAAGATGATTTGGATTACATGCTTAACTTGTGATTGTCTCTTTAGACTCAGCTCTCCTCCCGACGATCCAGGTAACTAGTTGTTATCTTAGAACCATAGTGATTGGGGTATTATTCGGTATTAGATTAATACGTTAGGAATTGTTTAAAATACTTTTTGAATGAGATTTTTGACGAAATTTGACATGAACATACGTGACACATGCTATGAGAATACTGTGTAGAGAAAAATAATTTTTTCATGATTTTTAATATTTATTTGATTTAATTAGTATTTTGTGTGTTTTAGGCTAAATTTCATAATAATTATTGAACGATTGTTAAAATTGATGAAATCATTTTTCTTAGATCATGTTACATGCGTATAATGTATTCCATGCCGTAGAACAATTTTTACCTACTGTTTACTGTTTTAATTAATTGATATATCTGTTTTTGTAATTTCTGTTCTGTCAGTATTTAATTCAGGAAAATTATTTGTAGAGGCAGAAAAATTAATTTACTTGAATAATGTGTATTTCCGTGAGTTTTTACATGTTATGTAAATTTTTGGTAATTTTTGGGCGTCTGTTTATATTTTTAATTATTATAATGGCTTATTTGAGGAATCTGTATATTAACTGTTAAAAATACTTTTAGAGTCCGAAAATTATAAATAAAAATTTTACCATGTCAGTAGAGCCATTAGGGTCATATGATAATTTTTGTGTGATTTTACTGCTCGAATTTGTTAGTTTCATAATTATTATGGTGTTTTGTGATGAAATTGAGGATACACTTTTAAATTGTTTGAGGGCTTGTCAATCAGAAATAAATCATAATTTAATATATTCTGGGTTGCTGATTTTCAGTAGTATATAGTATGCATCATTTGGGTAGCCACATGTTTAGGTTTGATTTATGAAATAAAATGATTTAATTGTTATTACTCTTTTAATGAATATGATTTAGAGTTAATTGGTGATGTATTTGTGATTGAGTGTGGTTGCTGTAAAAAAAAAAACCAATATAATATCATTGATGATGTTTAGAGATGATTAAGTTTTATTGTGGGAGATATTTGTTGAAAATTTGTAAGTGATTTATTTTGAGGATTTTTGAAGAATTACTTTTGATGAATTATGGGTATAAGGCCGGGTGGCATCCCTTTTGACGAATATTTTTTTTTTTTTTGAGATGGATGATACTTTGATGATATTTATGATTTTATTTGAGATAAGAACATCCGGTGGGATAGATGTAGTCCCCGGTGAAGAACATGCCAACCACCTGGTTTGCGAACTAGGGGTACACCCTGGGTTAATTGTTGTCGTCCGAGAGTCGGGGAGTTCTGCGTGTTCTACCATACATCGGGAGTTTGGCCATTCTTAGACACAGGGGGGGGAACGTAAGCCCATAGGCCGACTCGGAGATTGCAATCCGACAAACCTTAGGAAGTGATTTGCGAATCACTAGCGTTCGGTTTCTGTCTCGAGACACTTGTTTTACCTATACTTTTATTTTTCTAAAAGTACTCTTGAGATGATTTATTTATTTTTATCCAACTCACTTGCTATTTATTATTCATTTGCGTTATTTGTGAGTTATATGGAAGTGGATGCATATTGTAGTTAACTTGACTTAATTATTTCCTTTCTTATTAATCTATGTCCGAATCGTACTTTGATTGCTTTTGTTCGGGAGAACTGCTAGTTACTCCCACCGATTGTGGATATTTGTTGTATATTTTGCAGGTTTTGTTGATGGGGATTTTCTTTGATCTTGGGCTCGGGTTGAGATGCGAGAAATAATCTATTAGGGGTTTTAGTTCTAGACTTCTCTTTAGTTTGAGATAGTTTTCTCATTTTTATCTAAGTAATTAATTTACTTATAGTATTTACTTATGTTTGTTTTTATCACTTAGTTATTTAAACACTATTCTTGTAGTAGTGACATTCCCAGAAGACGATGTTTCCGCCATCGTCCAATTAAATATATTATTATTATTTCTTTCTTTTCGGTCTTTGAAATTCTGGGTGTTACAAGAGGTCCCACCATGTGTCATAAAGTCTATGGAAGAAGTGAAGAAGAACGCTTGAAAATTACCTTGAATGAGTATGGTCAACCTGTTGGCCCAGATGATGAGACATGCAATGAGTTCATTAGCTTCCTAGGAACAATTGCTCGTAAAACCAATGTACTACCTTGAACAATTCCAACTGGCCGAAGTTGAGGAATGAAAAGCAAGATGAACTCTGGGATTATGTCAGTGTAAGTTATGATTCTTTTTTTTGGACTTATAAAGTATTATTTAGTGATTGCTCATTGTTGTTTTGTGATGAATTAATTATCTGAATCTGTTTGTGCATCTTCATTGTATCTTTGATTGAATTGGCAATTGGTGAAAGATATGATCCTCAAAAAGGATTTCTATATCGGGAATTGATTTAGCTGCGTATTTGTTGATTACTTTTATGTTTTAAAGAAACTCATTTCCATTGTTGTGTACATAGAAATACTTTAATGAGCGTACGGTGAGGTTATTCGCAAAGATTAAGGATTATTCGTTATTAAGTTGGAATTCAAAACTGACAAGGAGCACTGCATTGGTATGTTATTTGACAAGTAATTGTGCATTGGTATCCCGAGTGACAATGTATAAGGATTGGTGTCATTGCCCGTAAACTTTCTAATTAGACCAATACATTTGTTGAAAGGAGTTTGGAAGTTTGGCGCAAACTTTCTATGAGCCTATGATGTTAAATAAGTATCTGTCTAATGTTTTCTGTGTTAGAATGTACCTCTGTACATAGGTTTACTATGTATTTACTGACATCATAGACTCGTAGAAAGTTTGCGCCAACCTGAGAATAGTTGTGGAATTATTTACTGCTTCATTGTTGCGAAACATTATATTATTCCGAGTTGAGGGCAAGAAATGGGTTTTGCAAACTATTGGCTCCTGTTGGAGACAGTACAAGTGTAGCTTGAAAAAGCAACACTTTCTTCAATATGACAATGATAAACAAAGGTTGAAGTACAAACCAAAACAGGTCCCAAAGGCCATGTTTAAGGATTTGTTGAATATTTGGAAAGATCCCAAATACCAGGTAATTATATTTGTAAAGTCTCTTTTGCTCCCCTCGTAGAATGTCTAATATAATTTTTTTTCTCAAAGAGGTTATCTACTTACTACATCCTAATTGTAGGAACGTTGTGTGAAAAATAAAGCTAATCGTCTTGTTGGAAAGGAGAATAACATTATGCATACTTCAGGACCAAAGAGTTTTTCTAGGGTTCGATATAAGTGGGTAAGTATGTTTGGTATCTTTACCTCACTTTCAGCATTAATTGCTTTTATTTCTTCATCAATAATATCATTTACACTCATTTCTCATGCATAGAAAAAGGATAGAAACACAACAAAGAATCCCACTTTATTTGAAATGTCGATAGAAACTCGCAAGGAAAAGCGGGCAAAGCGCAAACCCGACGACCTAAGGAACAAATTAATTGTAAGATTCATTCAAAGTTCTTATGGTTATGTTGGTTGCACTATATTTTGTTCGTACTAATTATTTTTTCTTGTTTCCCTGAAAAACAAGAATGAACTTACTGGACTAGATTCTGAGAAGGATGTCGAGAATGTGGTTTCTAATATTATTGGCTCTGATGACAAGAAGAAGAGTCGATTGAACCTTCATGGAAGGGGTGTTTCTTCTACTCAATTAAAGCAAAAGGCAATGGTGAAGGAGCTTGAAAAGAAACACGCTCAGGATATTGAAGCTATACAAAAAGATTATAATGTTCATCGACAACAAGACAAGAGGAGTTCGTGTGAACTAAACGAGGTCAAAGTCCCCACTCAGGGGACTCGACGGGCGGGGCGGCTTTTTTGTTTCACAATAAGACCCGCTGCCGTTAGCACCTTTTTTAGTACTCCTTGAGCTAATCCCTCATTGTTTTCGCGCGACTCTTAAAAAGGGAGGATTCACGGGTTTCAATAGATAATATCGTAAGTAAGAAAGAACGTTTAACGGACTTCGATCCTTTTTTTCTCAGTTTCAGCCACAAAATCCTCAGATGTCTCTCGATCTAAGCATGTTTGACTATTTACTACATGATGACCAATCTGAAAAGGATGTTGATTCTTCATATATACTTCGACTTCATTCTTCAACTTCTAAATCTAAGGTACAAACCTTTTCCTTTTCTAAATTATATAGTTAGTAGTTCACTAGATATGCTTCTTTGAAATTTACTTGCATGCATTCTTATTAATAGTTCAATTAGCGGTGAGTGACTTCACATGTATATTGCTATCATCGGTCCCTAATACTTAGGGTCCTTTATCCTTGGGACTTGGACTAAAGGTTTGCTTGTATCGGCAGTTTTGTGCTAGCTATTTAATCGGGCATGAGATATAAAGTAATTTGTTTGGGTCGAAAACACAATGACATTGCTACTTCAGAAAAAAAAGAAGTGGAGATAAAGGAACCATGTCCGTTGTAATCCACTAAACGAAAATAGTGAATCTTTGAATCCGTTGGAAATGGACATATTGAGAAGTTTAAATATAAACGTATTCTTTGATATCTTTGAAGGAAGCATGAAGAATAAGTTCGTATTAGTTCCTTAATATATACCCTTGAAAGCATCGAAAGATTCCAATAACTCATGTCATTCAATTAGTTCTCCTTTGATTTGAACCCCGATTTGCCCATATAAACTGCGTGCTTGTCAATATATGTCCTCAAGATGCTTGGAGATTTCATGCTACGAAATGGAAAACATAATTTAACTACGAAATGGAAATCAATGCGATTAGGATATCACCGTGTCTATTCTTTGTACTATGAGCAATGTCATGAAATGTTTTTCGGACTAGTGATGGCATGTCTTAGTTTAATACTTGATTCTTTTTATTTATTCTACAATAGGATTTGTTGAATTGAAACTTGTTGAAGATATTGGGTTCTCCATTTATGATTCTAGGGTTGTGCGGAGAAGAAAAATTAGTCATTGTACTCTAGTATTTGCTATCTCTTTTTATTGTTGGGTATGAGAAAAAAAACAAAGGAAAAGGAACAAAAGTGTTTGTCAAGTTTCCGTCAAGAAAAGTCCCAAAAATTACATTTAGAGAGGGTTGCAAAGTAGAGGGTCATTTTAGAAAAAGTCGTATAGTGCGAGGTTGCCATAGATAATTTTCCTTTTTTTTTTATGGAGAATTGTATACATTGAACTATGCTAAGCTGAAGTATTCACGTTCTTCCAAACCATATCATTAATGTGTTTCCAAAGTTGGTAGGCTGTAGCTGCTAGTTCTGCTGCATAGACCTTTCTTCTGCCAGCACAATGTTTGCAGTTTCTTTGTATCTCTGTGTATGTCAGAGCTAGGATAGTGGATTCCCAGCTATTGCTTAATCTGATCCTAATCTAATCCTAGCAATTAGCACTGAATCTACATTGAAAGATCACATGCAGATGTGTTTCTTCTATTTCATTACACACAACACAAGTAGAATTATCACATAGGCCAATCCTACCAAGTCTGTCTTTTGTTTGAAGCCTCCCTAGCATGATGAGCTAGTAGATAAACCTATGTTGGATTAAGTATCTACACCAAGTCTCCTTGCTCTAGGCAACTCTAAACTCATGATGCTTTATTGCCTAGTACATTTTATTGATGTTATAGTCCTAATTCTCCCATAAAGGTCATCCTTAATCTTGCACAAACTTTTCCAAACTTGCTTGTGCAACATTGTTGGCCAAGTCATTATCTCAATCTCACATTCCTTTACATGATCCTATGTTAACCTCATCCCTTGACTAACAATATATAAAATTGTTGTTAGTGCCTTTTGTTTTTATATTCTTTAATGAATATTTTAATAAATCTAAATCGGTACATTGTAATAGTTTTTTTATTTACTTTTGCAGGGAATGCATTTGAAAATCGTGGAAGAAGAAGAAAAAGAAGAAGGAGATAATGATGATGATGAAGGAGATGATGATGATGATGAAGAAAATTAAGAAGATCTGAGATGATTGTTACTTTAGCTTCTCTATTGTTATTCTTCTTTTGTTTGTGTTTGTTTTTTTCCAACTATCAACTACATTAGATATTAGTGGCTTGCAATATACGCTAAAAAGCAAGATGGATTTGGGATCATGTTGATATTGTTTTTGGATTTCTATGATTTTAGAAGAATGTGATTTTGCTTGTTACATATATTGATGTTCAACAGATTGATACTCTGACGTTATTAGGCTACAACACTAGAATGTGACATTTATCAGCTTATCCAACTAATTACAGGAATATAAAATTACTTACAATAGAAAATAGGCAATATATTGTAGATTGTTCACGTTATGGGTAACACTTTTAAGGCATAGCATTTAAAATATTTGGTAACACTTTTGAATCATTCCTAGCAAATATGACAGTAAAATGTTGTTGCATATTATGCCATAGGGTGACGTATTTGAAATGTTGTCAAAGGTGGCAACAATTTTAACCTGTTGCCATTGTAAAATTGTTGCCATAGGTCTATTTTTGCCTTGTGTATTTGATTACTAAGGAACTTTTAAAATATGGATGCCAAAAACTTTGCTTCTCATAAACATGCAACATTGCTTCCCGATGATATAGAGAAAGCTTCTCTTTTCAACCTCAGCAAAGAGTTATTTTCTCCTAACATTAGCGAAAGTAATCTCTTTTTTTTTTTTTTTTTTGACATCGAGAAAATTTGCATTAATCAAAACTTGAATTACAACCTAGAGAACATACCGACACTACATAGCTACATTATCATGAACATGATTAGCTACTAAAACATGAGGGGGAGGAACATTTCTTTCAAAGAAGAATAGCAAACATCCTCGAGTAAAACAAGATGGGCTTCTCTTGGAGCCAACACGCACCTTGCAAAACCAAGGGTTAGAAAAAGAGGGACGTTTACGCTCTACCACATCATGTTGTCGTTTGAATATGGAGGGGGACCGAGAAGAGGCTGTCATCTTTTTAGCAGAATAATCGGTGACCCGTAAATTAGACTTTGCTGGCGAGCAGAAGGAGGCACTTGGAGCTACAAATGGAGAGGCACAAGACGACTTGTCGGAATCCATACTTATAGCCCGATCTTCCGGGGCCAAACTTGGAGCTTGTTCACACTTAGCATGCCCTTCAACAGGGGAGTGTCTCGTCTCCATTGGAGTATGGTAATCAGTAGTCATACAACAATCCATCTCCTTGTGATGGATTGATAATTCGAATAATAATCATATGCTTTTGGGAAGAGCCATAGTAATTCAAAGTTCTCCCGCTGAAAGCACCCCGTACATTGAGGGGTGAGATGCAAATAGGTATCCCGCGATTTTCGATTTAAAAACCGAAAATTGGACCTTGCAAATTTTTATTTTTTTCCCCGAATTGAACTCCGGGACTGAAGTAGTATCTTTAATGCTTGTGCTATGTTGCTACAAAGACTCATCGCCACCTTCTTAGATAAGGTGTGATTCTTCTCTACGTTAACATTGGCCATATTTGTACCTTGGTAGGAGTTCCTTTCTCCTACTTTCCTCCTTTTCTCCTTCTCTCCGATTTGTTTATAATGCTTGAACGCTTCATCCTCATCCTCAGGGGCTACTTCACTAGTAGTATCAACAAAACTTGAAGACAGGCCTAACAATGACATCACTTCGTTGAGTTTTTGTTGAAATTCTCCATTGTTTGGGTGAATTTTAAGAGCTTGGGTAAGATCAATAAAAGCTAAATCTGGTTTGTTGATTTCAAAGTCGCAATCGCTCTCCCTAAAATAAGCTTTGGCATTGGTGGTATCATAACTCAAAACCAGAGAACACAACTCACCTACATTATGAAAATCCCTTTCCTTGATAAAACATGCAGCCAAGTTCAAGTTAATAGAAATAGATAAGCTTAGAAAAAAAGACTTATCCTCCTCATCTCTAATTGATGCAAAAACAAGATCTTGATGGCTTGGAAATATCCCGAAATTGCCGACTGAAAATCACCTTTTCTCGTAGAATTTATTGCCCTCATCTTTCATACTTCGAACATATTCAAAAAATACCAAAAGGATTATCCAGGTGACAAATCCTTTGTACCAAACTATTAGAAGAAAAATCACTCGCTTCAAAGTGATATAAGCACAAATCCCCTTTCAACTCTTCATAATTGTTCATGATTCCTAAAAAACCACACAAGACTAAAGTACTAAACCCAACAAAAACCTTAAAAACTACGACTTGAAACACAAACTCAAACCTACAAACAAGAACTAGAAAGAAACAAGGCACAGCACACAACTCACAAACGTTTGATGAAATTGAGGTCAATTGAAGTCAACATCCCACCCTAAGAAATTGAGAGATTTGAAGCTACGCCGACCTTTACTGGGAACGACTCCCGACGTGGCCATCGGGGTAGACGAGGAGCCACGGTAGGAGCGAGGGAAAGCGAAGCACCTTCTTTGCTAAAGTCGAGGTGATGTGAGAGAGAGGAGGAGGGGGATGAAGCGGCGCAATGGGGGGAGGGTTCGCTAGGTTTTTTTCCCCGGAAGGGTTTTTTGAGAGAAGATGTTGGGATATTATGTGCTAGGCTGCTAGCCAATTTGAGTTTGAAGGCTGAAGCGAAAGCAATCTCTTACAACACAACATTAGCAAGGACAAAGAGAACTAATATTTTCATAGGAAGATGATAGTTCTCTCCTGATGATCGCATTTTGCTTAAGCGCTTCATGGATCGTCCCTTTTGGATACTTGGAACTGCAATTGAAGATTTTCTTAACTGTAATTTATTTCTAAGTACGCATATACTTTCTCTCTCAACAAACATTATCCTAACCTATCTAATATATGATTTTATAATAATGGTTTTGTAATTGCTAATATCTCGATTGTTATCATTAATTTGTATGCCATAAGTCTCAAATCTCAATGATATAAGACCGCAACAATAAGCAATTATTTTACTAGGGATATAAAGACCGTCTTACCATGATTTATGGTAAGACGTGGATAACTAGTTATCCTAAAATTATCACTTATGGTCACTTAGCTTTAAGACACAGAATGACCTATTATCCCAAAAAAAACCCTTCCACTCGTATAGTGACCCTTTTAACTTACAAAGTGACCCTTTTAGGGAACAAAGTGACCCTTTTAGGGAACAAATTGAGGTGAATTTATACTAATTTTATGATAAGACAGTCTTACACAAGACTTACTAATTAGTATGAGTGTATGACCTAAGTAAGGGTTTTGAGAAATTCAATTACAAACTTTTTGGTGTTTAAAAGAAAAGGTACAATTTTTTTAACATTTTAAAAGGAAGTATTCCATCCGTTTTCTTAAAAAATTCTATTCACTAATCATTTGAAAGTCAAAATTATAAAACTTTGACCACATTTAGATAATAAATTAAATAGTTGTGTGTAATCTTGTTAGATTTATAATTAATATGCATTAATATCCACCTTTCATAATTTTAGTTAGTACCCCTCTGCCTCATTTTAGTTGTCATAGGACAATTAGAAACAAAAAGGGAACGTCATTCATTATTTTTACGTTTTCTACTTTCTATTACTTTTGTCCAATAGGAATTGAGGATATCCTCTATTCCCCTTATCTTCACCCTTATCAGAAAAAATAAGTTCGGGTCAAAAAAAATAAGGTATGACACACTCACAAAATATGAAAATAAGATGTGATAAGTTCCGATCGATAAGTACAATAAGGTTTAATAAGTTCAATTAAGTTCGAATAAGTTCAGTTTAGTTCAGCTTAAGTTCAAACAAGTAAAAAATGAGTTGGATCCAATCGGCCTTGAGTTTAGTGGCACATTAAATATTATTGCTGTTTAATACTTTCTCTGTCCCATAATATAATGCCACTTCTCATTTTCCACGGGATTTAAGAAAAATGGGAGTAGTAGGATTTCCAAAAAATTAAAATCTAGGGAAGTGTTTTTTAGTACTTTTGTTTTGGAACTAGTTCTTTATTTTCTTTTTCCTTTTAAAAATTTAATATATCGTAGAATGGTGTAAAACAATAAATAGGGGTACAAATTTCAAAAAGAAAGGTAGGGATATTTTGAAAAGTTTATGTAGAAATTAAATATAATTTTGTCAAAACAAATTGATAAAAAAGAAAATAAGCACATCATTCAGGACACTAATTAAAAAAAGAATACGAAAGATTATATTATGAGACGAAGGCAGTAGTAACTTAACAACTATTTTAGGACTTCCTAAAAAAGTTTTCATAATTAAAATGGGACAGAGGGGGTTCAATTATGGCTTAAGTCTAAAGTCTTGTATGGTGTTCAATACAATATATACGACTATTTATTACGGGATTAGATTTTAATTAATGTTATGGGAAGTCGAAGCAGGAAATAAAAGAGAAATGCCAGTGGAGGGAAGACGACGATGGTTTTGTCTCTTTCCTTGGACAGATTGACACCAGAAAAGAGGCTCAACAAAGATATCAAGCATGGAGATTCCAGATATTATCCTGCACTTACAATGATGGCATCTAAACTTTCCTATGAAAATGAAATTTATATTAGAAAAACAGTTTCTCATCAATGGAAGGTCAGTAATGCATATCAAATGAAAGTTTAAAT
>CANSNZ010000064.1:0-105319 GCA_947646795.1 Beta lomatogona | reverse complement strand
TTTTGTACAATCCATTCCTGTTATCAAATAGTGACTAATATTACCATTTTTCAGGATGGTGATATTATTAACATTGATGTTACGGTGTACCTAAATGTAAGCAACGAAGTACTTTCTTTCATTCTTTTAGCTGGTAATTATCTGACAACATATGTTGTTATACAGTATTAAAGCCGAAATTCATGGAACTACCCTATGTTTTCTGGTTCACTGTTTAAATGACTTTTTATTGCTGCTCTTTCCCGCCTTTCCGAAATTTGTGTCTCATGTTAAGGCTACCTGTTTTGTTTCATCCATTGATATTTGATATTGGCTACTTTCACTTCTACTAGTATTTTTTTGCACGCGATGCGTGCGCGAACATCGCGGTGATATTGAACATGTTTCTTTTGTTTTCAAAAAATATGGAAGTTATTTTAACTAAAAAAAAATTGGTAGTTTTTTTTGGGGGGAAATTTGGTAGTTACATTAGAGCCTTTTTTTTAAAAAAAGTTCTATGACTTTTTTGCCCTCATAAGTTATCCTGGAAGAATAAAAACATAAAGGGTATTTTAGGGAACTCAGGTGGACACCAAAGTCCTCAAGAGTTCCCATATATAATAGAGATGTTTTACACAAATTCTTGTATGAGACGGATGTTCAGTAATTTACTGTACAACAGGGTAACTTTGGCCTTACATGGGTCACTTATATAAAAGTTCTGCTTTTAATAACTTACTTCGGTAACTATTTGTCCTAAATGGATCATTTAGAAGTGATCCATATAAGGTTAAAAGTTACCCTTTGTTTTAAAGTGACCCTTCTTGACTTGAATAGTGACCCATTTTAACTTAAAAGTAAAGTGAACTAATTTGACAATAAATTTATTGTACATCTGGTGTAAACAATACTAATTGTATGTTTTATTAACGTGGTACATTTCCCATTGTATACTCTACAGTCATTTAGGTTATATAAGAACATCAACCAAGTTATAATTGATACGATACAGGTATTTGATTTTTTGGGGTTAGTGTCATTGTCTGTTGTGACTTGTTATAGACATAATTGATTTGGGTTATTGGATCGCTTAATCACCTTACACTATATGATTTGAGTGCAATATACTAAAGTTTTACATGCTGTTGGATCCCGTTTCCCAGCCTGTCTTCTTTAGCTCCAGAAAATACTTTAGGCGAATGCTAATGAGTACAAGGAAGACACATTTCTTGCATTGATAATGTTTTATGCCTTGTCTCTATAAGTCCCCCACCCCCTTCCTAACATTGATTCTCTCATTCCTGGACTTCTAATGTTATTATTCTGGCACAAATTTTTAAAATGTAGTTGTACAACGATAGAGGCTTTATATGTGGACAAAAAGTTCTCATATCTTTGCTTTATTCTCACTCTTGGTTTAAGCAGGGTTATCATGGTGATACCTCTGCAACCTTCTTCTGCGGGGAGGTCGATGATGAAGCCAAAAAATTGGTTCAGGTAACATCCAAAACATCAGATTCTATATCCTATGCCTTGCTTTATTTCTCATTCTTATGAAGGTGGTCTGTGGACAAACTGTTGACAACTTTGAAAGTCATTGTTGATAGAAAGGGCAGATTCTGCTTATGTTGTAAGTTTAGTGCACTATTGTTGCTAACTCCTTAACTTTCATAAGATTATGATGTTTGCTATTGTCTTGCTTATGCTATTGATTTAAATCTTGAGGTATCTATATAAAAGGGCAGATGCAATTAATTTAAGAGATTCTTGTAGCACTTTGAAAGGAAAGAAAAACAAACTATTTTGATTATTATTTTGAATTTCTTTGCAATACTCGATTATTGACATATTCTTAGATTCTAGGAACACATTTCACAAACTTCCGCATCCTTTTTTCTGTTTAATTTTTATTTTTGAGTGAAAACAACCTTCTTAGATCTACTACTGCAACAGCACGAAACTTTCTAATGATCTTTGATTCTATGGAAGCAGCTCTTGATCACCAACTGAACAGCTTGAGAGGTAAACCCTGAACTTAATTGGATAAAGATGAATGGTGTTTCTAGAGTAGCCAAGGAGGTTTTAGGAAAATCAAAGGGGAAGTACAGTGCACAAGGATACAATCATACAACATGGTGACATGAAGACATAACAGCAGCAGCCAAGATGAAAAGAGGAGAATGTTACTTGGGTTAGGAAAATGTAGGGACGAAGTAAATATCTTGGAATACAAGGACAGTAAAGTTAAGGCAAAAGATGTTGCTCTGTAGTCCAAGTAAGAGGTATATAAGGATGTATGCGAAAAGCTAGACTCAGGGGATAGTAAAAAATTTTATTTTTTAAGATAGCTAGGAGACAAGATCAGTCGTTTTGTGAAATTCGAGTGGGATTTACAGGAGACTTTCTCTTTCAAATTGAAAGTCAATGATATTAAGTGCGGAAAATTGAAAAAATAGAGATCGAGAATGCATTGGAGAGAATGAAACTAAGGAAATTAGTTGGGCCATGTTGTATTACTAGTGAGGTATAGATATGTTTAGGAAGGTTGGTATTGATTGGTTGACAAACTTATACAACAAGATTTGGTGGACAAACAATACCTCAAAATTGGAGAATAAACTTTTGATACCTATTTATAAACACAGAAGAGATGCACAAGATTTCTGGAATTTGGGGGGATAGATATAATGATTTATGAGTCATGCTAAGAAAATGTGAGAGAAAGTGAAAGAACATAGGTTGGGAAACTACACAAGTATTTCTCAAAACAAATTTGTGTTTATGACGGGGCGATCTATCGTAGAAGCCATCTATCTTATGAGACAAACAATGAATATTTCTAGGGGAAGGCTCTGTTTTTTTCAGGTAACATCCGATGTGCTTTGGTTGGCCGCGACAAAGAAGGCTAGAAGGGTATACCGAATAAGTGTATTCACTGTATTGACCTAGTTTCGGATATGTAGTGAGAAAGTGGAAACAAATATTAGGACATGCTAATGAGTAATACAGGATTTCATTGTCACTATTGGACTACACCAAGATCTGCATTAAATCCTTTCCTTTTCGCAAAATTATTATTTTGAACTTCTTTGCGATACTCGGTTATTATTGCTCCAATATGTCTCAGATCTTCTCGTAAAAATCCACAAGCAAGAATACCTATTGATTTGTGTACTAGCTTATCTTCTCATCGTAGCCTGGCTTTGGAAACAATGATATTATTTTGCCTTCTAGTGGGCTTGCAGGAGTACTTTCATTATTTCAGGTGGGTCTTTTAGTGGTGGTAGAGGAGAGCTGATATCATTGCTCCAATTCTTGAAAATTCTTAAAAGCTTCGATAGTTAGGGCACTATTTAAATTTTAAAGCACTGAGAATGCTGTTTCATGAAACATTGAAGCTATGGGTTCACACAATCTTTTCTTTGCTGCATCACCAGTTCAAAGTTGAGATTACAGCTCCATTTTCTTTTGAAGCCTGAAGCAGATGGTTTTTCTTGAGAATATTACCTGTCTCCATTTTGATTAATGTATGTGGATGTCTAAGAGAAAGAACCCTGTTAAGTTTTTTCTACAAACTTTTGCTCTGCTTCAGTTTTCATCTAGTCACATTGAAAGGAAATATATTTTTACTTGTACCAGGTAACTAAAGAATGCACGGACAAGGCAATTTCAATATGTGGCCCAGGAGTGGAGTACAAGAAGATTGGCAAAACAATCCAGTAAGATATGGAATCTGTTTCATGTCAAATTTGCCATGTTTCATTATCCATCTAAAATTATGCCTGCTTTTGCTACTGGCAACCATGCCAGAGATCTTCTGTATATTATCTTTTGATACAAATATACGATTGTGTACCTCGGTTTCTTAATTTTGCATCTTTCATTGTAGTGATCATGCAGATAAATTTGGATATGGTGTTGTACGTCAGTTTGTTGGCCACGGTGTTGGTCGTGTTTTTCATGCCGAGCCTGTTATTCAGCACTGCAGTAATCATCTTGAACTTTTCCTATGCTTTTGTGTTGTTCTGCTTCTATGAGCATATTCCTCTTTACAGTGATGAAAGATCCTTGGAAGAATGTCTCCCTCAACATATAGGGAACTCAATGCCAAAAAAAAAAATTTACAGAGGTCAACTTGGTCTCTGTAATAACAACGGAACAAGTTAATATGTCTTTCTTTTTTCGTGCAGGGAACAATGAAGGAGGGCGCATGATATTAAATCAAACTTTTACTATCGGTACTTTCTCATTGCTCGTACTCTTTGTCATGTCTTTACAATAGTTTACGTTCCAAAAATATCCACTCATAAAAGGTATATAGAGCAATAGAGGTGGCCTGTGGTCCAGATAAGGCCAGGCTTAGGACTGGAGCTTACCAGTTAAGCTAGTGTGTGGGTCATGGGACAAGTCTCCTAAAAACGGCACCACAAACTGGCCTCTTTTAAGGCAACCCGGTTGCTTACCAATCTAAGCAATTCCAGCCTTTAGTAGCTCACCCTGATTGCTTAATTGGTCCAAGTCTGGGCCCCAACTCTGCAACCTGGCGTGGCTATGGGGATAACTCGGTTGCGTACCAATCTAAGCAATTCTAGCCTGGACTCGCTCACCTGGTTGCTTAATTTGTTAAAATATGGTTCCCAACTATGCAGCCTGGCTCGGCTATGAAACGGGCTTTCGTCCAGGTGGGCACTGGCCACCTCATACGTATATACGTTGAACATGATGCTGAGTCACTTGTCTAATGTTTCAGCTTCTAAACCCATGACAAGTCTTCCCATATTAGAATGATTTGTGTGTATATATGCATTAATGCATTAGATGTCATATTGCAGAACCAATGATTACACTAGGAAGTTATGATCCGATTATGTGGGACGATAACTGGACAGTGGTCACTGAAGATGGAAGCCTCTCAGCACAGTTTGAGCACACCATTTTGATAACCCAAGACGGAGCTGAGATTTTGACCCAATGTTGATGTGTGTTTTTTTTTTTTTTTTTTTTTGGGGGGGTTGTGTGTTTGTAATGATTATGTTAATGAATATACCTGCATTCTTTCTTAATGATTATATTAAATTATTATTTTCAGGAGATTTTACTTCTAATTCCTACTATCTGTGATCATCCACTGCAAGCATTAAACACACATAGCGCGACTTTACATGGAGAGATTAATCTTGTCCCGAAATAGAGTAGACAAAGTAAGATTTAATAACTTCATGAGTTTCATTACCAATTTTATACTTTTGATCATAGTTTTGTTTCATGTTTTCTATAATTATGAGTATATTTTACAGTTAAATTAAGTATGAAGGAAATTATTGTGAACCTAGTATCTATTTATAAATGGATAAGAAATACTACATCTAAATAATATTTACATTTTTCTCTTACCAAAAATGTGAAAGTCAAGTAGTAAAGTCAATATCTTAGAAATGGTGTCCATGTAATTTTTTCTTGAGTAGCAGGTGATCTCTTGGATCGAGTCTCACCTCTTACAAGGAGGGATTCCCAATTTCTCCCCTACTTGCAACTTGCAAGGGACTTCATTTTACTTTTTTGGTTTTATGTATTTTGCCTGTAATTTATAGTGTCTGATTTGATACTGTAGTGTCATTCTTGACATACAAAATGATACTTTATATTAATAGATTCCTACTTGTTATAATGTAAGTGTTTGTTTGGTATACAAGGTGACAAAGGGAAAAGTATAAGTGTTACAACTAAGAAAATGCTACAATATAACGTTGACCTATTGCTTCGAGGGACGCTTATATTCTTTTGGTCTTTTTTTGCTTAAATAAAATAATACATATTTAGTTGTCAATCTAAAGAAACTCGAAGTACACCAACTATCCTCATATTTTGAGGAGATTTACATTATTTTTAGATGATGTATAATAATTTAAGTAGAATAGTATTATGTGTGAAAAAATAAAGTGTCTTCTGACATTATATGCTGTGTGTAGGGGTGTGCACTTTTGGATCGGCACCGGAATTCGGACCGGAACCGGACCGGATCGGAATTTTCCGGTCCGGTCCCCAGTCCATGAAAATTTGGAATTCCGGGTTTCAGGTCCGGTACGGTCCAAACCCTGAATTTTCCGGTCCAGACCGGAATTCCTTTTTTTTTAAAAAAAATATAAGTTTAAAGGTTAAAAAAAATTTTAAAACTTAGAAAGTTAAAACCTCATATTTATTCCCTTTTAGATTATTGCTTTTAGAATTATTATATTTTAATATATTGAATTTATAAATATGTTTAAACTTAAGAAAAAGTTTTTTTTTAATAAAAAAATATAAATTCCGGCTCAATCGATCTAAAACCGGACCGGACTGGAATATTCCCGGTCCATAAAAATTGCATATTCCGGTCCACCGGTCCTATCCGATTCGATTTTGGACCGGTGCACACCCCTAGTTGTATGTGATTTTGATAATGAAGTAGTGTCAGTTTATACATTAAACAATAGTGATAAGTTTGATTTTACATTTTTATTTACAACATGTATGACACCTTATTTTGGCAATCATACATTAATGTCATCATGTAACTTGTTTTTTTTTTATCACAATGAACAAAAAAAAAATGGAAAAAAAAAACATAACAAGCATTGAACCATTAACCTCCAACTTATTCTTTACAACTAAACTTGGTATTATATAATAAGTATATATTATTAAAAAAGAATAAGTCTTAGATATTTACATATATTAGATGTTCTCACGCAATTGAATTAATATCATACTCATAAAACACAGACCATATAATCCTCTCGTTTTTAACCTCATCTATTGGAAAAAGACGATACTTTAATCTGTATTTTACTCCCTTTCTCTAACAGTCCCTCCTCCCTTGGTCTTTTCCCTTTGATTATCACACTGTTGATGTGAAATAGGGTAGATGTTATCTTAACTTGTCATCAAAACTAACCGAAATGTGTAATTATCCAATTGCACGTCCTTAAGTTACTTCCTGATAATCCTTTTCTATAAACAATTTTTATTCCCATGAAAAAAAGTTCCAACCATGCTTATTATTCTAAAAAAAGTACTTATTAAATGCTATCTAAAACTTATTTTTAAAAGTTCTTTTAACGAGTAAACTATATTTATATTAATCTATATGTCGTTACTCATTAACATGACTAATATCTATGATCAATAAATATTTTTTCTTAGAATTTATATAAATATTGCTATCGGGCTATAATTTATCGATCTTAACTCATCTAGTTGACTTTCCTTTTTAAATTAGAATTTTACATTTCTTTTTGAGGTAATTAAAAAATTCTATTCCATTTTTTATTTATTAAAATCCTACTTATAAAAAACCTAACATCCAAACTTGTACAATCGTATCCATCAAAACCACAACCTAGTTTTTTTTTTTTTAAAAAAAAATAAGGATTACCATTATTTTATGTAGCTGTTAAATCACTAGGAGTAGTACTCCTCGCCCTATTGTTTGTTCCATCTGTAATACCAAAGTTCTTGTCCTAAGTTAAAAGCTCTATACAACACATTGGAGGGGAATTCATAAAATACACAATATTAAAGTCTATAGTTAGTTTTTACAAAAGCCATATTGGCTAGCTTGTCAGCCACCTTGTTCCTCTCTGTTCCTTCATGCTCGATTTCCACTCCTCCTCTTTGATGGAGCAATACCCTGCATTTATCCGTCAAACTAGAAATGTTATTTCTTGCCATCAGTTTACTTTGAATGCCCCTAATTACCTTCATACTATCCGTAGCTAGAATTACATTTCTCCAAACTCGGCCCTGAATCCAAGTTAAGACTTGTAAAATAGCCTTAAACTCAGCTCCCAATGGATCAGAGGAGAAGGATTTTGAGTAAAATCCCTCCACCCAATTGCCATTACAATCTCTACAAACAACAACAGCATTACTTAGAAAAGATCCATCAGCCTAGTTGCCCCACAACTTCTTGATCTATCCGCTTCTCGAGCCCCCATAGTAATAAAAAATTAAAATAAACGAAAATAAAACTTTGTCTCCAGTTATGCGAGGCTACGATTGATGTTTATTGATCGGATTCAGATTACGAAATCAACACAAAAATTTTCTTCCACACAAAATTATAAAGCGTCGACTGATCCACTCAAAAAGTTATATGAGACAACAAAACGAGAATATGCTTAATTGTTATATCTATGTATTTGGATTCACAACCCTTCACCAGTTAATTCTTGTTTTATTTTGTTCAATCTGTATTCAATATCGTTAATTGTTTTCAATATGCTTTGTGACTTTTTTCAAAAAAATAAAATAAAAGAACACCTCGAAAAGAAAAAGGAAAAAGTCAATTAAACGGTCTAAGGGTCTGTTCTGTTCAATTTATTTTGTCTTATCTTATCTTATTTGATTTTATCTTATCTTATCTGATCTTATCTTATCTTATTCTGAAATGAGTGAAGATAAATTGAACATAACATCTTATTTTATTAATCTTATCTTATATAAGTTAAAATAAGTTGAACACAACGGACCCTAAACCTAACTCACCGACTTTTCGAAACCGCCTCAACAATTCTCAAACGCGTCAAATTTCCCTTTTTTAAAAAAAAAAAGCGCGTCAAACCTACAATTCGTAACCGCGTCATCCCAAACCGACTTGACGTTGCTTTAAATATAACCCCCCGGCCCCCTTCAATTCTCAAACGCGTCAAAGTTCCGTCAAAGAATACTGTAGATTGTGGTATTCTTCTCGATTCGTTTTCAGATTTCTATTCTTCGCTACTTTAGGGTTTTGTTCGAATTCTGCAAATATTCGTTAACTTATTGATAATCTGCTGGATGATTCTTCTATGATTTGGTTTGGTTTGATGCGCAAAAAGATTATCGTCGGATGATTTTGATCTATTGATTTTTAACCTTGTGATTATCTCGTAAAATTTATATTCTTCGCTACTTTAGGGTTTTGTTCGAATTCTGCAAACATTCGTTCACTTATAGATAATCTGCTGGATGATTCTTCTATGATTTGATTTGGTTTGGTTTGATGCGCAAAAAGATTATCGTCTGATGATTTTGATCTATTGATTTTTAACCTTGTGATTATCTCTTAAATTTGGTTTACGATGGTGCGATTAGTGATCTATTGAGACATATGGTTAAATTGAGACTTGGACGCTGATTACTTAGAATTCGATCTATTATCTACAATTTTTTCTCCTCTTGTATGATTATCTCTTAAATTCGGTTTATGATGGTGCGTTGGGACGGTGTCGAAGAGTTGTTTTGCGGTATCTTCGTTTGATGAAGATTATGTTGATGAAAGGTGTCTGAAAGGGAGGTATTTTCCATTGATTTGTTTCGCTTGTTAATTTGGAATCGCCTCACCATCATAGTTTCACTTCAATTAGTTTATGCAGCCTCTAGCATTCGGATTTTATGATGATCAAACTGTTAGGTGCTTGAGTGATTTTGCATCAACATCTCGACTAGTAATTATCTGGTATACAGTTGACTTCTCTCAAAGAACTTGCTGCTTGATTTTTTCGTACACATTCCAGTTTGTCCTTTCGCTTCAGGCTTATGTTGATCATGTACTGGATGTTTTTTTTGACCCCAAGCTTCGTCTTTATATATTATGGTTGAGCTCATTGATTAGTCTACAAACGTGCTATGATTTTGTGAGACAATTTTCTTTTCTTTTCGACTCTTCTCAACAAAATTATTCCACCTTTTCTGTTTTTACTTCATTGTTCTTTTTTAGAAGGTAGATTTTGTTGATGGTGACCGGCGTCACTGATTGCTTAACATAGGGCTCTCCTTATTCATCTCTGGCTAGGACTGTCATTGGATTATTTGTTTCCGACTACTAGGTCTGTGCTGATTCCTGAATGAATGGATCTGTGCAGACATATTCAGGTTTTCCACGTGACTGATGAAGTTCTTGGGTTGGACTCTTTCCTCTTCTTCAGGCTCATTTTGTATTGTATGTCAGGCCTTTGTATGTCACATTAGTATTTGGTTTAATCATGTTTTGAGTTGCAGATGTTATTCCCCTAGATGTTTCAGTTGCTTGATCCTGATCGTGATCGTGCAAAAAAAATTATATCTGTAGAAAATATAGAGGGAGCTTCTTATCCTATTAACCTGTCATTTAATCCTCGTGTTGTCCATAGATTTGCTTCGCTTGTGGATTATTGGTTTTAATTTTTTTCCCATCTTCTCTGTAGACCACCTGGGATAATTTGACAATTGCTTCACCATCGATGGTAAATAGCTCGATCAAACCCTATTGAGTCGAGGGAGTTCATTTCGTGTTCCTCTCTATAATTTTCCCAGACTAAATAAATGCCAACAACCTTGTAGGTTACAAAGCAGCTTTCTGCATTTGGAGTTGATGCTGATCAAATTGTTAGGTGTGTAAAGTGGTTCTTGCGTCAACATATCAACTAATAGTCATTTGCTATTAGTACCTTTTTCTTCTTATTTCCCTCTTTACATTGTGTTTAGGATTTTGCATTCTATAATGCTCGTAACTTGTTTTAATGGTTTTTGGGTGTAACTTCAACAGGCATTTCCGGTTGTTTCGTATCGCCTTGTGGTGCTTGGTCATAGATGATTACTTGTTAGATATGTCCTTCACTGCTAAGTACAGTTTCTGTGTTGAAGTGGTTGATATTGACCCACAATCCTGATGTCATTGTGATCTTCGAGGGTTTGTACCTTTTTCGTTTTCTGGATTAAATTTGGTGTATTGGGCATTGTGAGGATTTTGTTACTTGAGAATCTGTGCATTCCTTGTTGGCACTTGTGGGTGTCTTTCATAGCTAGTCTTGTGACTCTTGTCATCAAGAATTAGTACATTTTTTCCTGCGCCTTAGAGAATTCTGGGTTTCTTGTGGTTCATTGATCTTGCTTACTTGCGTTTAGAGCATCACCTATTTGAAAATTTCTGTTTTGACGCAGTGCATGGTGATGAGGATGTTTTGAGTGGGCATAATGTGCATGTAGGATTTTCTTATGACGGTGTTCTCTAATGTAATTGCTGCTGAGGGTTAGCTTCTACTTACTTCTTTACAATCCATGTTGTTATTCCTTGTTTCAGTGATAGATGGTCTTTGGTCATGGCTATGAATGGACATGATGACTTTGGCATTTGATTCCTAAGGCTGAAGGAGTAGATGGAGTGCCTTCTTCCCTTTGGTTCGGTTAGCAACTAGGGAGTGTCTTTCCACTCTTACGCTAAATCACCCTTGTTATTTATTTTTAAACTTCATGTAGTCAGATTTTAATTATACTAAATTATGATACATTTTGTTTTTAATGCGATAGATGGTCTATCGTCATGGCTATGAACGGATATGATAACTTTGGCGGCTGAAGAAGTAGCTGTGGTGCCTTCTGCCCTTCTTTAGCTCCAATGGTTCAGTTAGCGATTAGGAAGTTCCTCTCCATCTCTATGCCGCATCACCCTTGTTATTCTTTTTTAAACTTCTTGTAGTCAGTTTTCTATTATCCTAAATTATTATACATATTGTTTTGAATGCCAGTTCATTTGGTGCAAATGGTGAAGTAGCAATAGGGTTTAGGTGTTGGACCTACAAGAGTTGCTATGTAAGATCTCTACAGCTTTTTAAAATTTATACGGAGGTAGTTAGTTAGTCTGACTATCCTGTTCGTGTAAAAATAATTATGTGTCTGTATGGATGATTACTTATTACACATGCCCTTCATTGCTAAGTATTGTGTAGATAAACTGCAGTGTTTGATATGGACCTACGGTTCTGATGTCATTGTGATGTTCGAGGGTTGTACTTTTTCCCTTTTTCTAGATTAAAATTGGTGTGTATGGTAATTGTGAGGATTCTGTAAAGAATCTTTGCATTCCTTGTTGGCACTTGTGGGTTTCTTTCATAGTTAGTCTTGTCATCAAGAATCGGTAGAATTTTTCCTGCACCTTAGAGAATTCTGGGGTTCTTGTGGTTCATTGATCTTGCTTGCTTGCTTTCAGCACCTATTTGAAATTTCCGTTTTGACGCAGTGCATGGTGATCAGGATATTTTGAGTGGACATAATGTGCATGTGGGATTTTCCTATGACGGTGTTCTCTAATGTAGTTGCTGTTGAGGCTTAACTTCTGCTTACTTTTGCACAATCCATGTTGTTATTCCATGTTTCAGTGATAGATGCTCTATGGTCATGGCTATGAATGGATCTGATCACTTTGGCAATTGATTCCTAAGGCTGAAGGAGTAGCTGCGATGCCTTCTGCCCTTCTTTAGCTCCAATTGTTCGGTTGGCGATTAGGAACTTTCTCTCCACTTCTATGCTGCATCACCCTTGTTAATTTTTTTAAACTTTGTAGTCAGTTTTCTGTTATCCTAAATTATGATACATTTTGTTATGAATGCCAGTTCATTTGGTGCAAATGGTGAAGTAGCTATAGGGTTTAGGTGTTGAACCTACAAGAGTTGCTATGTAAGATCTCTATGGCTTTTTTAAATTTATACGGAGGTAGGTAGTTAGTGTGACTATCCCGTTCGTGTAGAAATAATGATGTGTGTTAACCTCTTAACCTGTTAACCTCCCATTTAATCCTAGTATTCTCCACAGATTCGCTTCGCTCATGGATTATTGGTTTTAATTTTTCCCTATCCTCTCTATAGACCTGGGATAACGTGACAATTACTTCACCATCGATGGTAATATAGCTCGATCAAACTCTATCGAGTCCATGGAGTTCTTTTCGTGTTCCTTTCTTTAATTTTCCTAGACTAACTTAAATGCAAACAACCTAGGCTGTGGCTTGTCTTGTAGGGTACAAAGCAGCTTTCTGCATTTAGAGTTGGTCGACGTTCCGTGAGTTGGTCGGGTCAAGGACCTGGGGCTGTTGCTGGTTTTCGTGTCAAATGATGAACTGTGAGGCCAGGAGATGAAGGGCGCAAAGACTAGAGCTTTTCAACTTCTCTCTTGTAGACTAACCCGATGAGAATATGCTGAGGCTGATCAAATAGTTAGGTATATACAGTGGTTCTTGCGTCAACATATCAACTAATGATCATTTGCTATTAGAATATTTTTCTTGTTATTCCCTCTTTACAGTTTGTGTAGGATTTTGCATCCTGTAATTCCCGTAACTTGTTTTAATGGTTTTTGGGTGTAACTACAACAGGCATTTGCGGTTGTTTCGTATCGCCTGTGGTGCTTGTTCATAGATGATTATTTATTACACAAGCCCTTCATTGCTATATGTGTGGATGAAACGGCTGCAGTGTTTGATATGGAACTATGATTCCGATGTCATTGTGATCTTTGGGGGTTTGCACCTTTTCCGTTTTTCTTGATTAAACTTTGTGTGCACTGGTAATTGTGAGGATAATGTTACTTGAGAATCTTTGCGTCCCTTGTTGGCACTTATGGGTCTCTTTCATAGCTAGTCTTGTCATCAAGAATTGGTAGAATTTTTCCTGCACCTTTAGAGAATTCTGGGGTTCTTGTGTTCATTGATCTTGATTGCTTGCTTTCACAGCAGCACCTATTTGAAATTTCCGTTTTGACGCAGTGCATGGTGATCAGGATATTTTGAGTGGACATAATTCGCATGTGGGATTTTCCTATGACGGTGTTCTCTAATGTAGTTGCTGTTGAGGCTTAACTTCTGCTTACTTTTGCACAATCCATGTTGTTATTCCATGTTTCAGTGATAGATGCTCTATGGTCATGGCTATGAATGGATCTGATCACTTTGGCAATTGATTCCTAAGGCTGAAGGAGTAGCTGCGATGCCTTCTGCCCTTCTTTAGCTCCAATTGTTCGGTTGGCGATTAGGAACTTTCTCTCCACTTCTATGCTGCATCACCCTTGTTAATTTTTTTAAACTTTGTAGTCAGTTTTCTGTTATCCTAAATTATGATACATTTTGTTATGAATGCCAGTTCATTTGGTGCAAATGGTGAAGTAGCTATAGGGTTTAGGTGTTGAACCTACAAGAGTTGCTATGTATGATCTCTATGGCTTTTTTAAATTTATACGGAGGTAGGTAGATAGTGTGACTATCCCGTTCGTGTAGAAATAATAATGATGTGTGTTGACCTCTTAACCTGTTAACCTCCCATTTAATCCTAGTATTCTCCACAGATTCGCTTCGCTCATGGATTATTGGTTTTAATTTTTCCCTATCCTCTCTATAGACCTGGGATAACGTGCCTATTACTTCACCATCGATGGTAATATAGCTCGATCAAACTCTATCGAGTCCATGGAGTTCTTTTCGTGTTCCTTTCTTTAATTTTCCTAGACTACATAAATGCAAACAACCTAGGCTGTGGCTTGTCTTGTAGGGTACAAAGCAGCTTTCTGCTTTTAGAGTTGGTCGACGTTCCGTGAGTTGGTCGGGTCAAGGACCTGGGGCTGTTGCTGGTTTTCGTGTCAAATGATGATCTGTGAGGCCAGGAGATGAAGGGCGCAAAGACTAGAGCTATTCAACTCCTCTCTTGTAGACTAACCCGATGAGAATTTGCTGAGGCTGATCAAATAGTTAGGTATATACAGTGGTTCTTGCGTCAACATATCAACTAATGATCATTTGCTATTAGAATCTTTTTCTTGTTATTCCCTCTTTACAGTATGTGAAGGATTTTGCATCCTGTAATGCCCGTAACTTGTTTTAATGGTTTTTGGGTGTAACTACAACAGGCATTTGCGGTTGTTTCGTATCGCCTGTGGTGCTTGTTCATAGATGATTATTTATTACACAAGCCCTTCATTGCTATATGTGTGGATGAAACGGCTGCAGTGTTTGATATGGAACTATGATTCCGATGTCATTGTGATCTTTGGGGGTTTGCACCTTTTCCGTTTTTCTTGATTAAACTTTGTGTGCACTGGTAATTGTGAGGATAATGTTACTTGAGAATCTTTGCGTCCCTTGTTGGCACTTATGGGTCTCTTTCATAGCTAGTCTTGTCATCAAGAATTGGTAGAATTTTTCCTGCACCTTTAGAGAATTCTGGGGTTCTTGTGTTCATTGATCTTGATTGCTTGCTTTCACAGCAGCACCTATTTGAAATTTCTGTTTTGACGCAGTGCATGGTGATCAGGATATTTTGAGTGGACATAATGTGCATGTGGGATTTTCCTATGACGGTGTTCTCTAATGTAATTGCTGTTGAGGCTTAACTTCTGCTTACTTCTGCACAATCCATGTTGTTATTCCATGTTTCAGTGATAGATGCTCTATGGTCATGGCTATGAATGGATCTGATCACTTTGGCAATTGATTCCTAAGGCCGAAGGAGTAGCTGCGATGCCTTCTGCCCTTCTTTAGCTCCAATTGTTCGGTTGGCGATTAGGAACTTTCTCTCCACTTCTATGCTGCATCACCCTTGTTAATTTTTTTAAACTTTGTAGTCAGTTTTCTGTTATCCTAAATTATGATACATTTTGTTATGAATGCCAGTTCATTTGGTGCAAATGGTGAAGTAGCTATAGGGTTTAGGTGTTG
Source organism: Beta lomatogona (assembly GCA_947646795.1). Taxonomy (NCBI): domain Eukaryota; kingdom Viridiplantae; phylum Streptophyta; class Magnoliopsida; order Caryophyllales; family Amaranthaceae; genus Beta; species Beta lomatogona. Next base: position 89,862 of record CANSNZ010000064.1, on the reverse strand, counting down.
AACCTACAAGAGTTGCTATGTAAGATCTCTATGGCTTTTTTAAATTTATACGGAGGTAGGTAGATAGTGTGACTATCCCGTTCGTGTAGAAATAATGATGTGTGTTGACCTCTTAACCTGTTAACCTCCCATTTAATCCTAGCATTCTCCACAGATTCGCTTCGCTCATGGATTATTGGTTTTAATTTTTCCCTATCCTCTCTATAGACCTGGGATAACGTGCCCATTACTTCACCATCGATGGTAATATAGCTCGATCAAACTCTATCGAGTCCATGGAGTTCTTTTCGTGTTCCTTTCTTTAATTTTCCTAGACTACATAAATGCAAACAACCTAGGCTGTGGCTTGTCTTGTAGGGTACAAAGCAGCTTTCTGCTTTTAGAGTTGGTCGACGTTCCGTGAGTTGGTCGGGTCAAGGACCTGGGGCTGTTGCTGGTTTTCGTGTCAAATGATGAACTGTGAGGCCAGGAGATGAAGGGCGCAAAGACTAGAGCTTTTCATCTCCTCTCTTGTAGACTAACCCGATGAGAATTTGCTGAGGCTGATCAAATAGTTAGGTATATACAGTGGTTCTTGCGTCAACATATCAACTAATGATCATTTGCTATTAGAATCTTTTTCTTGTTATTCCCTCTTTACAGTATGTGAAGGATTTTGCATCCTGTAATGCCCGTAACTTGTTTTAATGGTTTTTGGGTGTAACTACAACAGGCATTTGCGGTTGTTTCGTATCGCCTGTGGTGCTTGTTCATAGATGATTATTTATTACACAAGCCCTTCATTGCTATATGTGTGGATGAAACGGCTGCAGTGTTTGATATGGAACTATGATTCCGATGTCATTGTGATCTTCGAGGGTTTGTACCTTTTCCGTTATTCTTGATTAAACTTTGTGTGTACTGGTAATTGTGAGGATAATGTTACTTAAGAATCTTTGCGTTCCTTGTTGGCACTTATGGGTCTCTTTCATAGCTAGTCTTGTCATCAAGAATTGGCAGAATTTTTCCTGCACCTTTAGAGAATTCTGGGGTTCTTGTGTTCATTGATCTTGATTGCTTGCTTTCACAGCGGCACCTATTTGAAATTTCTGTTTTGACGCAGTGCATGGTGATCAGGATATTTTGAGTGGACATAATGTGCATGTGGGATTTTCCTATGACGGTATTCTCTAATGTAATTGCTGTTGAGGCTTAACTTCTGCTTACTTCTGCACAATCCATGTTGTTATTCCATGTTTCAGTGATAGATGCTCTATGGTCATGGCTATGAATGGATCTGATCACTTTGGCAATTGATTCCTAAGGCCGAAGGAGTAGCTGCGATGCCTTCTGCCCTTCTTTAGCTCCAATTGTTCGGTTGGCGATTAGGAACTTTCTCTCCACTTCTATGCTGCATCACCCTTGTTAATTTTTTTAAACTTTGTAGTCAGTTTTCTGTTATCCTAAATTATGATACATTTTGTTATGAATGCCAGTTCATTTGGTGCAAATGGTGAAGTAGCTATAGGGTTTAGGTGTTGAACCTACAAGAGTTGCTATGTAAGATCTCTATGGCTTTTTTAAATTTATACGGAGGTAGGTAGATAGTGTGACTATCCCGTTCGTGTAGAAATAATGATGTGTGTTGACCTCTTAACCTGTTAACCTCCCATTTAATCCTAGTATTCTCCACAGATTCGCTTCGCTCATGGATTATTGGTTTTAATTTTTCCCTATCCTCTCTATAGACCTGGGATAACGTGCCCATTACTTCACCATCGATGGTAATATAGCTCGATCAAACTCTATCGAGTCCATGGAGTTCTTTTCGTGTTCCTTTCTTTAATTTTCCTAGACTACATAAATGCAAACAACCTAGGCTGTGGCTTGTCTTGTAGGGTACAAAGCAGCTTTCTGCTTTTAGAGTTGGTCGACGTTCCGTGAGTTGGTCGGGTCAAGGACCTGGGGCTGTTGCTGGTTTTCGTGTCAAATGATGAACTGTGAGGCCAGGAGATGAAGGGCGCAAAGACTAGAGCTTTTCAACTCCTCTCTTGTAGACTAACCCGATGAGAATTTGCTGAGGCTGATCAAATAGTTAGGTATATACAGTGGTTCTTGCGTCAACATATCAACTAATGATCATTTGCTATTAGAATCTTTTTCTTGTTATTCCCTCTTTACAGTATGTGAAGGATTTTGCATCCTGTAATGCCCGTAACTTGTTTTAATGGTTTTTGGGTGTAACTACAACAGGCATTTGCGGTTGTTTCGTATCGCCTGTGGTGCTTGTTCATAGATGATTATTTATTACACAAGCCCTTCATTGCTATATGTGTGGATGAAACGGCTGCAGTGTTTGATATGGAACTATGATTCCGATGTCATTGTGATCTTTGGGGGTTTGCACCTTTTCCGTTTTTCTTGATTAAACTTTGTGTGCACTGGTAATTGTGAGGATAATGTTACTTGAGAATCTTTGCGTCCCGTGTTGGCACTTATGGGTCTCTTTCATAGCTAGTCTTGTCATCAAGAATTGGTAGAATTTTTCCTGCACCTTTAGAGAATTCTGGGGTTCTTGTGTTCATTGATCTTGATTGCTTGCTTTCACAGCAGCACCTATTTGAAATTTCTGTTTTGACGCAGTGCATTGTGATCAGGATATTTTGAGTGGACATAATGTGCATGTGGGATTTTCCTATGACGGTGTTCTTTAATGTAATTGCTTTTGAGGCTTAGCCTCTGCTTACTTCTGCACAATCCATGTTGTTATTCCATGTTTCAGTGATATATGATCTATGGTCATGGCTATGAATGGATCAGCACTTTGGCGGTTGATTACTAAGGCCGAAGGAGTAGCTACGATGCCTTCTGCCCTTCTTTAGCTCCAATGGTTCGGTTAGCGATTAGGAAGTTTCTCTCCACTTCTATGCTGCATTACCCTTGTTATTTTTGTTAAAACTTCTTGTAGTAAGTTCTCTGTTATCCTAAATTATGATATATTTTGTTTTGAATGTCAGTTCAAAACAAAATAGAATTGGAAAAACCTAACCTGCCAAATGGAACAGCCAGCGGAATGAAACCAATCGATAAAGCTAAAAGATTGGTGGCCAAGATCGCCAATGCCGTGAGGTCCAGGCAACGACGTCAGATGCAGTAAAATTCCAGCTCTCCGGCGATCTGACGGAGATTTTTCCGGCAAATACTCGTCGTAGTGCACAGGCATATCTTCACCGACGGCGGTGGCGGTGACATTTAAAACAAAATTTATCATAATTTGTTGATGGTGACCGGCGTCACTGATTGCTTAACATAGGCTCTCCTTATTCATCTCTGACTAGGACTCTCATATTATTTGTTTCCGACTGGCGACTACTAGGTCTGTCCTGATTCCTGAATGAATGGATCTGTGCAGACACATTCAGGTTTTCCACGTGACTGATGAAGTTCTTGGGTTGGACTCTCTCCTCTTCTTCAGGCTCATTTTGTATGTCAGGCCTTTGTATGTCACTAGTATTTGGTTTAATCATGTTTTTAGTTGCAGATGTTATTCCCCTAGATGTTCCAGTTGCTTGATACTGATCTTGATCGTGCAAAAAAATTATGTCTGTAAAAAATATAGAGGGAGCTTCTTATCCTATTAACCTGTCATTTAATCCTCTTATTCTCCATAGGTTTGCTTCGCTTGTGGATTATTGGTTTTAATTTTTTTTCCCAACTTCTCTGTAGACCACCTGGGATAATTTGACAATTGCTTCACCATCGATGGTAATATAGCTCGATCAAACTCTATTGAGTCGAGGGAGTTCCTTTCGTGTTCCTAGCTATAATTTTCCCAGACTAAATAAATGCCAACAACCTAGGTTGTGACTTGCCTTGTAGGTTACAAACCAGCTTTCTGCATTTGGAGTTGATGCTGATCAAATTGTTAAGTGTATAAAGTGGTTCTTGCGTCAACATATCAACTAAGGATCACTTGCTATCAGTACCTTTTTCTTGTTATTTCCCTCTTTACAGAGTGTGTAGGATTTTGCTTTCTTTAATGCTCGTAACTTGTTTAATGGTTTTTTGGTGTAACTACAACAGGCATTTCCGGTTGTTTCGTATTACTTATAAGATGAGCCCTTCATTGCTGAGTGTAGTTTCTGTGTGGAAGAAACGGCTGCAGTGGTTGATATGGACCTACGATTTTGATGTCATTGTGATCTTTGGGGGTTTGTACCTTTTCCTTTTTTCTGATTACATTTGGTGTGTACTTGTAAAGTTGTAATTGTGAGGATTCTGTTCCTTAAGAATCTTTGCATTCCTTGTCGGCACTTGTGGGTCTCATTCATAGCTAGTTTTGTGATTAAGAGTTAGTAAAAATTTTCCTGCTCCTTAGAGAATTTCTGTTTCATATTTTGGTTCCTTGTGGTTCATGGATCTTGCTTGCTTGCTTTCACAGCACCACCTACTGGAAAATTTCTGTTTTGACGCAGTGCATGGTGATCAGGATATTTTGAGTGGACGCAATGGGCATGTAGGATTTTCCTATGACGGTGTTCTCAAATATAGGATTTTGAGGCTCAGCTTCTGCTACTTCTGCACAATTCATGTTGTTGTTCCATGTTTTAGTGATAGGTGGTTTATGGTCATGGCTATGAATTGATCTAATAATTTTGGCAGTTGATTCCTAAGGCCCTGCTGCCTTCTGCCCTTCTTTAGCTCCAGTGGTTCGGTTAGCGATTAGGATGTTTCTCTTTACTTCTAAGCTAGATCACCCTTGTTTTTTTTATTTTTTTTATTTTTAGGTGTTGGATCTACGAGAGTTGCTATGTAAGATCTCTATGCTTTTTAAAATTTATATGGAGTTAGGTAGCTAGTGTGACTATCCTGATCATGTAAAAAAAATTATATCTGTAAAAAAATGTAGACGGAGCTTCGTATCCTATTAACCTCCCATTTAATCCTCGTATTCTCCATAGATTTGCTTCGCTCATTGGATGATTGGTTTTAATTTTTTCCTATCTTCTCTGTAGACTTGGAGAATTTAACAATTGCCTCACCATCGAAGGTAATATAGCTCGATCAAACTTTACTGAGTCTAGGGAGTTCTGTTCGTGTTACTTTCTATAATTTTCCCTGACTAAATAAATGTCAACAACCTACGCTGTGGCTTGTCTTGTAGGTTAGAAAGCAGCTTTCTGCATTTGGAGTTGATGCTGATCATTTTGTTAGGTGTATAAAGTGGTTCTTGCGTGACATATCAACTAATGATCATTTGCTATTAGTACCTTCCCTTCTTGTTATGCCCCTCTTTACAGTGTGTAGGATTTTGCATTCTAAAATGCTCCTAACTTTTTTTAATGGTTTTTGGGTGCAACTTCAACTGGCATTTCCGGTTGTTCCGTGTCGCCTGTGTGGTGCTTGGTCATAGATGATTACTTGTTAGATATGTCCTTCATTGCTGAGTATAGTTTCTGTGTGGATGAAACGGGTTGAAGTGGTTTATATGGACCCACGATTCCGATGTCATTGTGATCTTCGAGGGTTTGTACTTTTCCCTTTTTTCTGGATTAAATTTTGGTATGTACTTGTAATTGTGAGGATTTTGTTACTTGAGAATCTTTGAATTCTTGTTGGCACTTGTGGGTCTCTTTCATAGCTAGTCTTGTCATCAAGAATTAGAATTTTTCTGGATCCTTTTAAGAATTTCTTCGTGACATTTTGGGTTTCTTGTGGTTGATTGATCTTGCTTGCTTTCAGAGCAGCACCTATTTGAAAATTTCTGTTTTGTGCAGTGCATGGTGATCAGGATATTTTGAGTGGATATAATGTGCATGTAGGATTTTTCTATGACGACATTCTCGAATGTAGGATTTTGAGGCTTAGCTTCTGCTTGCTTCTGCTAAATCGATGTTGTTATCCCATGTTTCAGTGATAGATGGTTTATGGTCATGGCTATGAATGCATCTGATCATTTTTGCAGTTGATTCTTATGGGCGAAGGAGTAGCTGTGGTGCCTTCTGTCCTTCTTTAGCTCCAATGGTTCGGTTAGTGATTAGGAAGTTTCTCTCCACTTCTATGCTGCATCATCCTTGTTTTTTTTTCCTAACCATCTTGTAGTGAATTTTCTATTGTGCTAAGTTATGGTACATTTTGTTTTGAATGCCAGTTCATTTGGTGCAAATGTTAACATAGCAGTAGGGTTTAGGTGTTGGATCTACAAGTGTTGCTATGTAAGATCTCTACGCTTTTTAAAATTTATATGGAGTTAGGTAGCTAGTGTGACTATCCTGATCGTGTAAAAAAAATTATGTGTAAAAAATGTTGACAGAGATTCTTATCTTATTAATCTCCCATTTAATCTTCCTATTGTCCATAGATTTGCTTCGATCATGGATGTTTGGTTTTAATTTTTTCCTATCTTCTCTGTAGACCTTGGTGAATTTGACAATTGCCTCACCATCGATGGAGGGAGTTCTATTCGTGTTCCTTTCTATAATTTTCCCTTACTAATTAATTGCCAACAACCTAGGTTGTGTCTTGTCTTGTAGGTTACAAAGCAGCTTTCTGCATTGGGAGTTGATGCTGATCAAACTGTTAGGTGTATAAAGTGGTTCTTGCGTCAACATATCAACTAATGATCATTTGCCATTAGTACCTTCTTGTTATTTCCCTCTTTACAGTCTGTGTAGGATTTTGCATTCTATAATGCTCGGAACCTGTTTTAATGGTTTTTGGGTGTAACTCCAACAGGCATTTCCGGTTGTTTCGTATCGCCTGTGCTGTGCTTAGTCATAGATTGATTACTTGTTAGGTATGTCCTTCATTGCTGAGCTGTGTGGATGAAACGGCTGAAGTGGTTGATATGGCCCACGATTCTGATGTCATTGTGATCTTGGAGGGTTTGTACCTTTTGCCGTTTTTTCTGGATTAAATTTGGTGTATACTGGGAATTGTGAGGAATTTGTTACTTGAGAATCTTTGCATTCTATGTTGGCACTTGTGGGTCTCTTTCATAGCTAGTCTTATCATCAAGAATTAGTAGAATTTTTCCTCCTATGAGAATTTCTGCGTGACATTTTGGGTTTCTTGTGGTAGATTGATCTTGCTTGCTTGCTTTCAGAACAGCACCTATTTGAAAATTTCCGTTTTGACGCAGTGCAGGGTGATCAGGATATTTTGAGTGGATATAATGTGCATGTAGGATTTTTCTATCACGGTTAGGATTTTGAGGCTTAGCTTCTGCTTACTTCTGCACAATCCATCATGTTATTCCATGTTTCAGTGATAGATGGTTTATGGTCATGGCTATGAATGGATCTGATCATTTTGGCAGTTGATTCCTAAGCACGAAGGAGTAGCTGCGGTGCCTTCTGCCCTTCTTTAGCTCCAATGGTTCGGTTAGCGTTTAGGAAGTTTCTCTCCACTTCTACGCTGCATCACCCTTGTTTTTTTTATAAACCTGTTGTAGTCAGTTTTCTGTTGTCCTAAATTATGATACATTTTGTTTTGAATGCCAGTTCATTTGGTGCAAAATGGTGACGTAGCAGTAGGGTTTAGGAGTTTTATCTACAAGAGTTGCTATGTAAGATGAGTAAGATCTATACGCTTTTTAGAATTTATATGGAGTTAGGTAACTATCCTGATCGTGTAAAAAAAAACTGTCTGTAAAAAATTGTAGACAGAGATTGTTATCCTATTATCCTCCCATCTAATCCTCCTATTCTCCGTAGATTTGCTTCGCTCATGGATGATTGGTTTTGATTTTTTCCTATCTTCTCTGTAGACCTGGGAGAATTGGACAATTGCCTAACCGTCGATGGTAATGTAGCTCGATCAAACTCTACTTAGTCTAGGGAGTTTTGTTCGTGTTCCTTTCTATAATTTTCCTTGACTAAATAAATGCCAACAACCTAGGCTGTGCCTTGTCTTGTAGGTTGCAAAGCAGCTTTCTGCATTTGGAGTTGATGCTGATCAAATTGTTAGGGGTCTAAAGTGGTTCTTGCGTCAACATATCAACTAATGATCATTTGCTATTAGTACCTTCTTCTTGTTATTTCCCTCTTTAATGTGTGTTCAGGATTTTGCATTCTAAAATGCTCGTAACTTGTTTTAATGGTTTTTGGGTGTAACTTTAACTGGCATTTCCGGTTGTTTCGTATCGCATGTGTGGTGCGGGTCATAGATGATTACTTTTTAGATACGTCCTCCATTGCTGAGTATAGTTTCTGTGTGGATGAAACGGCTGAAGTGGTTTATATGGACCCACGATTCCGATGTCATTGTGATCTTCGAGGGTTTGTACCTTTTCTGTTTTTGTGTATTAAATTTGGTGTGTACTGGTAATTGTGAGGATTTTGCATTCCTTGTTGGCACTTGTGGGTCTCTTTCATAACTAGTCTTGTCATCAAGAATTATTAGAATTTTTCCTGCTCTTTAGAGAATTTCTTTGTGACATTTTGGGTTTCTTGTGGTTGATTGATCTTGCTTGCTTGCTTTCAGAGCAGCACCTATTTGAAAATTTCTCTTTTGACGCAGTGCATGGTGATGAGGATATTTCGAGTGGACATAATGTGGATGTAGGATTATTCTATGACGGTGTTCGCGAATGTGGGATTTTGAGGCTTAGCTTCTGCTTACTTCTGCACAATCCATGTTGTTATTCCATGTTTCAATGATAGATGGTTTATGGTCATGGCTATGAATGGATCTGATCATTTTGGCAGTTGATTTCTAAGGCCGAAGGAGTAAGCTGCGGCGCCTTCTGCCCTTCTTTAGCTCCAATGGTTCGGTTAGCGATTAGGAAGTTTCTCTCCACTTCTGAGCTGCATCATCCTTGTTTTGTTTAAACTTCTCCTAAATTATGATACATTTTGTTTTGAATGCCAGTTGATATGGTGCAAATGGTAACGTAGCAGTAGGCTTTAGGTGTTGGATCAACAAGAGGTTCTATGTAAGATCTCTACACTCTTTAAAATTTATATGAAGTTAGGTAGCTAGTGTGACTATCCTGATCGTGTAAAAAAAATTATGTACGTAAAGTAAAGTGACAATTGCTTCACCATCGATGGTAATATTTCTCGATCAAACTGAGTCCATGGAATTCTTTACGTGTTCTTTAATTTTACCAGACTAAATTAAATGCGAATAACCTAGGCTGTGGCTTGTCTTGTAGGGTACAAAGCAGCTTTCTGCATTCGGGGTTGATGGTGATCAAATAGTTAGGTATATACAGTGGTTCTTGCGTCAACATATCAACTAATGATCATTTGCTATTAGAACCTGCTTCTTGTTATTCCCCTCTTTACAGTGTGTTTAGGATTTTGCATCCTGTAATGCTCGTAACTTGTTTCAATGGTTTTTGGGTGTAACTACAAGAGACATTTCCGGTGTATGATTTATTTTCGTAACTTCTTGTAGTCATTTTTCTATTATTCTAAATTATGATATATTTTGTTTTGAATGCCAGTTCATTTGGTGCAAATGGTGAAGTAGCAATAGGGTTAAGGTGTTGGACCTACAAGAGTTGCTATGTAAGATCTCTACGGCTTTTTTAAAATTTATACGGAAGTAGTTAGTGTGACTATCCTGTTCGTGTAGAAATAATTATGTCTGTTATGTTAACCTCCCATTTAATGCTAGTATTCTCCACAGATTCGCTTCGCTCATGGATTACTGGTTTTAATTTATCCCTATCCTCTCTTTAGACCTGGGATAATTTGACAATTGCCTCACCATCGATGGTAATATAGCTCGATCAAACTCTACTGAGTCCAGGGAGTACTGTTCGTGTTCCTTTTTATAATATTCCTCACTAAATAAATGCCAACAACCTATGCTATGGCTTGTCTTGTTGGGTACAAAGCAGCTTTCTGCATTTGAAGTTGATGCTGATCAAATTGTTAGGTATATACAGTGGTTCTTGCGTCAACATATCGAGCTAATGGTCATTTGCTTATTAGGACCTTTTTCTTGTTATTCCCTTCTTTACCATTGTGTTTAGGATTTTGCAAGTTGTAATGCTCGTTAACTTTTTAATGATTTTTGGGTGTAACTGCAAGAGACATTTCCTGTTGTTATGTGTCGCGTGTGTGGTGCTTGGTCATAGATGATTAGTTATTATTTAAGTCCTTCATTGCTGAGTATAGTTTCTGTGTGGATGAAATGGCTGCAGTGGTTGATATGAACCTATGATTCCGATGTCATTGTGATCTTCGAGGGTTTGTACTTTTTACATTTTTCTGGATTAAACGTTGTGTGCACAATCCATGTTATTCCATGTTTCAGCGATAGATGGTCTATGGCCATGGCTCAGAATGGATTTGATCACTTTGGCAGTTGATTCCTGACGCTGAAGGAGTAGCTGCGGTGCATTTTCCCCTTCTTTAGCTCCAATGGTTCGGTTAGTGATTATGAAGTTTCTCTCCACTTCAATACTTCACCATCGACAGTAATATCTCGATCAAACTCTATTGGGTCCAGGGAGTTCTGTTCGTGTTCGTTTAATTTTCCCATATTGAATTAAATGCAAACAATCTCGGCTACGGCCTGTCTTGTAGGTTACAGAGCAGCTTTTGCATTTGGAGTTGATGCTGATCAAATTTTTAGGTGTACACAGTGGTTCTTGCATCAACATATCAACTAACGATAACTTTGTATTAGAACCTTTTTCTTTTTATAACTTTCTCCACAGAACGTGTGGGATGAGTTTTCAGGAATTTGCATTAGTTGATTCTCATACCTTTAATGGTTTATGGGTGTAACTAACAAAAAGGCTTTTCCATCTCCTTTTTCTTACCAAGTTGAATGTGATGTTGTGAAGTTGCACTTTGTCAATTGTTTCGTATCGCCTGTGTGGTGCTTGTTCATTGAAGATGGTCTATCGGATAAGCCTTACATTGCTGAGGAAATGACTGCAATGGTTGATATTTTCTTTTTATCTGGAGGGTTTGTACCTTTTTTTCCTTTTTCTGGATCAAACTAGGTGTGTACTGGTAATTGTGAGGATTTTGTTACTTAAGAATCTTTGCATTCCTTGTTGGCACTTATGGGTTTCTATCATAGCTAGTCTTGTCATCGAGAACTAGTAGATTTCTTTCTGCCCCTGTAAGAATTTCTGCCTCGCACACTGGGTTTCTCATGGTTCACTGATCTTGCTTGCTTGTTTTCGAAGCAGCACCCTTCTGGAAATTCCTTTTTGACGCAGTGCATGCTGCTGAGGATATTTTGAGTGGATGTAGTGTGCATGTAGGATTTTCCTATGATCGTGTTCCTCAATGTAATAGCTAAGCTACTTCTGGAAATTTCTTGTTGTTTTTCTATGTTCTAGTGATCATGGTCTGTGGTCTTGGTTATGAATGGATATGATCACTTTGGCAGTTGATTTCTAAGGCTGAAGGAGTAGTTCTGGCGCTTCTCCCCTTCTGTAGCTCCGATGGTTCGGTTAGTGACAAGGGAGTTTCTTTCCTCTTCTTTGCTGCTACACCCTTTTTTCATTTTTTAATCTGGAGTCACTAACAGCGTTGTCTCTTTGAACTTCTTGTGGTCAATGTCATATTATCCTAAATTATGATAGCACATCTATATTTCGTTATGTTTGGTATGTCAGTTTATTTTGGTGCAATTGGTGAAGTTGCAATAGGGGTGTTAGATCTCCTGGAGTTGCTATGAAGGATTTGTATGGCTTTTTAAAATTTATGTGGAGTTAGGTAGTTAGTGTGATTACACACTATGAGTTAGTTGGTTCACAGTTACTCTTGTGGAAGTCGGTGGCTCAGATTTGTTAATAAAAGGTGTCTGTAAAAAAAACGTAGAGGGAGTTTCTTATCCGCTTAATTTTCTGTTTTAATCCCAGTATAAAAGATGTTGATAAAAGGTGTCTGTAAAAAATGTAGAGGGAGTTTCTTATCCGCTTAACTTTCCATTTTAATCCCAGTATTCTCCATAGATTTGCTTCCTGATAGCTTATTGGTTTTAATTTATTCCTGTCCTCTGTAGACCTGGGGTAATTTGACGATTACATCACCATCGATGGTAATATAGCTCGATCAAACTTTATTCAGTCCAGGGAGTTCTGTTCGTGTTCGTTTAATTTTCCCTGATTAAATTAAATGCAAACGAACTCCGGCTTATAGCGACAAGGGAGTTTCTAACCTCTTCTTTGCTGCGTCACCCTTGTTTTTCATTTGATAATCTGGAGTCACTAATAGCGTTGTCTCGTTGAACTTCTTGTGGTCAGTGTGCTATTATCCCAAATTATTATAACACGTATGTATTTCTTTATGTTTGGTATGCCAGTTCATATGGTGGAAATGGTGAAGTAGCAATAGGGGGTGTTAGATCTGTTGTAGTTGCTAATTGCTATGAAGGATATGGATGGCTTTTGAAAATTTATTTGGAGATAGGTAGTTAGTGTGACTACACACTGTCAGTTAGTTGGTTCATAGTTACTCTTGTAGAAGTCGGTGGCTCAGAGATGTTGATAAAAGGTGTCTGTAAAAAAATGTAGAGGGAGTTTCTTATCCTCCTTAACTTTCCATTTTAATCCCAGTATTCTCCATAGATTTGCTTCGCTCATAGCTTGTTGGTTCTAATTTTTTCTTATCCTCTGTAGACTTGGGATAATTTGACGATTGCTTCACATCGACGGTAATATCGCTATCGCTTGATCAAACTCTGTTGAGTCCAGGGAGTTCTGTTCGTATTCGTTTAATTTTCGCAGATTAAATTAAATGCAAACAATCTCGGCTACGTCTAGTCTTGTAGGTTACAGAGCAGCTTTTGCATTTGGGGTTGATGCTGATCAAATTTTTAGGTGTATACAGTGGTTCTTGCATCAACATATCAATTAACGATCACTTGGTATTAGAACCTTTTTCTTTTTATTCCTTTCTCTACAGAACGTGTGGTATGAGTGTTCAGGAATTTGCATTCCTTGATACTCAATACCTTTATTTAATGGTTTATGGGTGTAACTAACAACAGGCTTTTCCATCTCCTTTTTCTTACCAAGTTGAATGTGATGTTGTGAAGTTGCACTTTGTCAGTTGCTTCGTATCGCCTGTGTGCTGCTTGTTCATAGAAGATGGTCTATCGGATAAGCCTTTATTGCTGAGGAAACGACTGCAGTGGCTGATATTTTCATTGTTATCTCAAGGGTTTGTACCTTTTTCCCTTTTTCTGGATCAAACTTGGTGTGTGCTGGTAATTGTGAGGATTTTGTTGCTCAAGAATCTCTGCAATCCTTGATGGCACTTATGGGTTTCTATCATAGCTAGTCTTATCGTCGAGAAATAGTAGATTTCTTTCTGCCTCGTACTCTGGGTGTCCTATGGTTCACTGATCATGCTTGCTTGTTTTTGAAGCAGCACCCTTCTGGAAATTCCTTTTTGACGCAGTGCATAGTGATCAGGATATTTTGAGTGGATATAGTGTGCATGTAGGATTTTCCTATGATCGTGTTTCTCATTCCTATGATCGTGTTTCTCAATGTAATTGCTAAGCTACTTCTGCAAAATCCTTGTTGTTTTTCTATGTTCCAGTGATCGGTGGTCTGTGGTCTTGGTTATATAATGGATATGAGCACTTTGGCAGTTGATTAGCTCTGGTGCCTTCTCTGCGCTCCTTTAGCTCCGATGGTTCGGTTAGCGACAAGGGAGTTTCTTTCTTCTTCTTTGCTGCTACACCCTTGTTTTTCATTTGATAATCTGGAGTCACTAATAGCACTGTCTTGTTGAACTTCTAGTTGTCAGTGTCCTATTATTTTAAATTATTATGAGTTATAACACGTCTGTATTCCGTGTGCAAATGGTGAAGTAGCAATAGGGGTGTTAGATCTGCTGGAGTTGCTATGAAGGATTTGTATGGCTTTTTAAATTTTATATGGAGTTAGGTAGTTAGTGTGACTACACACTATGAGTTAGTTGGTTCACAGTTACTCTTGTAGTAGTCGGTGGCTCACAGATGTTGATAAAAGGTGTCTGTAAAAAAATGTAGAGGGAATTTCTTATCTGCTTAACTTTCCATTTTAATCCCAGTATTCTCCATGGATTTGCTTCGCTGATAGCTTATTGGTTTTAATTTATTCCTGTCCTCTGTAGACCTGGGATAATTTGACGATTGCTTCACCATTGACGGTAATATAGCTCGATCATACTCTATTGAGTCCAGGGAGTTCTGTTCGTGTTCATTTAAGTTTTACCAGATTAAATTAAATGCAAACAAACTTGGCTACGGCTTGTATAGCTCTGTTGTTTCAGTTAGCGACAAGGGAGTTTCTATCCTCTTCTTTGCTGCGTCACCCTTGTTTTTCATTTGATAATCTGGTTTCACTAATAGCGTTGTCTCGTTGAACTTCCTGTGGTCAGTGTCCTATTATCCCAAATTATTGTAACACGTCTGTATTTCGTTATGTTTGGTATGCCAGCTCATTTTGTGCAAATGGTGAAGTAGCATGAAGTAGCAATAGGGGGTGTTAGATCCGCTCCAGTTGCTATGAAGGATATGGATGGCTTTTGAAAATTTATATGGAGATAGGTAGTTAGTGTGTGTGTGTGTCTGACTACACACTATCAGTTAGTTGGTTGATAGCCTTGTAGAAGTCGTGGCTCAGAGATGTTGATAGAAGATGTCTGTAAATAAATGGAGAGGGAGTTTCTTATCCTCTTTAACTTTCCATTTTAATCCCAATATTCTCCATAGATTTGCTTCGCTCATAGCTTATTGGTTTTTATTTTTTCTTATCCTCCCGGGGATAATTTGACGATTGCTTCACCGTCGACGGTAATATCGCTCGATCAAACTGTATTGGGTCTTGGGAGTTCTGTTCGTGTTTGTTTAATTTTCCCATATTAAATTAAATGCAAATAATCTCGACTACGACTCGTCTTGTAGGTTACAGAGCAGCTTTTACATTTGGAGTTGATGCTGATCAAATTTTTAGGTGTATACAGTGGTTCTTGCATCAACATATCAACTAACGATCATTTGGTATTAAGCCATTGCCTCACCAACTAGCTAATCAGACGCGAGCCCCTCCTCGGGCGGATTCCTCCTTTTGCTTCTCAAAACCTTTTTCTTTTTATACCTTTCTCCAGAGAACGTGTGGGATGAGTTTCAGGAATTTGGATGCGCTGATGCTCATAACTTGTTTCCGTTTCCTTTTTTTACCAAGTTGAATTTGATGTTGTGAAGTTGAACTTTGTCAGTTGTTTCGTATCGCCTGTGTGCTGCTTGTTCATAGAAGATGATTTATCGGATAAGCCTTTCATTGCTGAGGAAACGGCTGCAGTGGCTGATATTTCATTGCTATCTCGAGGGTTTGTATCTTTTCCCTTTTTCTAGATCAAACTCGGTGTGTACTGGTCTCTGAGGATTTTGTTACTTAAGAATCTTTGCAGTCCTTGTTTCTTGTTGGAGCTTATGTGGGTCTTTCATAGCTAGTCTTCTCACTATGAATCAGTATAATTCTTTTTGCCCGTTCAAGAATATCTGCCTCGCACTCTGGGTTTCCTGTGGTTCACTGATCTATCTTGCTTGCTTTCGAAGCAGCACCCTTCTGAAAATTTCTTTTGGACACAGTGCATACAAATTAGGATATTTCGAGTAGATATAGTGTGTATGTAGGATTTTCCTATGACTCTGTTCCTCAATGTAATTGTTAAGCTATTTCTGCAACATCCTTGTTGTTTTTCTATGTTCCAGTGATTGGTGGTCTGTGGTCTTGGTTATGAATGGATATGTTCACTTTGGCAGTTTGGCGCCTTCTGCCCTTCTTTAGCATGGTTCGGTTAGCGACAAGGGAGTTTCTTTTCTCTTATTTGCTGCGTCACCCTTGTTTTTCATTTGATAATCTGGAGTCACGAATAGCGTTGTCTCGTCGAACTTCTTGTAGTCAGTGTCCTATTATCCTAAATTATGATAACACGTCTGTTCTTCGTTATGTTTGGTATGCCTGTTCATTTGGTGCAAATGGGGAAGTAGCAATAGCATTTAGGTGCTGGATCTGCTGGAGTTACTCCGTAAGATCTTTTGAAAATTCAGAGAGAGTGGTAGTTATTGTTACTAAAACACTATTAGTCAATTGGCTCACAGTTACTCTTGATTTCTTGTATGCATAATGTTGAAGTGCGTTATGTTATTCCTTTGCTGGATTCAGGTTCTGTGGCAAGAAACAAGCGTTTATCTTATGCATTGATGTGAGTTTCTCTCTCCTTTGGTCGCTTCTAGTTTCTCATATGTTTTGGTTTATGCATCGGTGGTGCTGTCATGACTTGGAATGTGAACAAGATGTGAGACTCTGCTCTTGTGGCCATACTGGTTAGTTGCAGGGGTCTCGTGTGTTCTCGGTTAGTGTTTGGCTGTTTGCTATATAGAACGTGAAGATTCTCTTAGATTGGTGTGCTGTAATTCTGTTATATTTTTTGTCCTGAGAACATGTTGCCAACATTGTTGTTTGAGCAGGTTGTTTTGGGATAAGCTAATCATCGGTTATTTGGATTACATGTGAATTTATGGGCTATTCTAGAGAGGTCTGTTTTGAGTTCAGGATTCTGTAAATTTACTCTTTCTAGTTATAGGCTTAGCATGTATCTTTTGGCAGAAAGGTTCTAAATTTTATTTCTTCTTGGATCAAAAGCTTGCTATCTAAGATATGATGTGTGGGTCATGCCGCTGGCTCATGATTATGATCATCTTATACTATGATTTGCTCATGGGAATCTAGATGAGAGGTTCTGGTTCTCTGTATTAACGTATTTGTAGTCATTTTTTTGTGGCTGTGTATATTGTCGTTCTATCTTTGTGTGGCACAGAATTCTGAGGATGTGTATAGATTGCAGTATTGGTGTATTAAATATTTTTCTTCAGCTCTGTGTTGATGTTGTTCTCTTGATTATGCTTGTGGTACATTTAATAGGTATACCATAAATGTGGTTCTATTGGCCTTGGCTCCTTATGCTGTCATGCGTGCCAATATGCATGCATGACATTCTTTATTTGTGTCCTTGTCCTGGTTGAATTGAGCTGTCTTTGTTCTTGTTAAGTGAGAAATAATTGGGCTTCAGGTTCATGTTTGTCATAGTTGACCGGGGCTTTTATATTTTGTCAGTCCATGTTCAGCTCTCCACTTCTTGATACTGTGTTGCTCGTATGGTTGATGTTGCGAGGAGATTTGATGGATTCCAGTTGTATGCTCTACTGTTGCTTGACTTTGTATTGCTGCAATATATATTTTGTAAATGCTCCATGTAGTGTTATCGGCAAGCTAACAGTTGAGAGGTATTGTGTGATTTAAGAGGGAGTTGTTCACCCCTTATTTCCTTTGGAAATCTGCTCTGGTATATGAACATTTCATTTGATCCTTTCTAATCTAGATTCTTGGCACATATTTCATGTGAAGGTTCATTTTGTAATCTTGTGGCTGTCGGTCATAACCGTATGCATTGGTGTTTTTTTTATTCTGAATAATCTTCTACTTGTTTTTTAGATGGTTGTGTCATGTAGTATGCTTTGGTATATGTTAGTTTTTGAATTTCTTATCCATATTCCAAGTTTCTCCTTCTGCAGGCTTATTTGATCGCTTTACTGGATGTTTCTTGTATATTTGCGCGTATCTTATGTTTGAGCTCATCGGTTAGTCTATAAATGTGCTATGATTTTGTGAACTCTTCCTTACAAATATATTTCGCCTTTGTAGTTTTGCTTCTGCAGATCCTTGACAAGAAATATGTCATGATGGTGTCATAGACGGATATACCCCTTAGTATAGGCGCTTTGCTTATGCATTTTTTCACTTTTGGGTCTGTCCTGAATTTGTCTGTGCAGATACATTCAGGTTTTCCACGTGACTAATAGTGTTCCGGGGTTGAATTTTCTCCTCTTTCTTGAAGTGCTTTTTTTTATTGCTACTAATATATCTATCTTCATGTTCTAAAAAATTTCATGTAATGATAGTTTTGGATGCTGCGAGTTATTAGATGAACATTGTTGGAATTGGTGGTTCAAAGAAGTGTCTCTGAGTGTAGGGGGAGCTTCTCATCTTGTTGGCCTCCTTTATCCTGGAATTCGTCTGAATTCTGTTTGACTCATAGATTAGTGGCGTTCTTCTGCTGGATGATCTGTAAATCCGAGATAAGTTGTCGCTAACTTTGAGTATTCAAGGGTGAACTACTACTTTATTTTATTTATCTTTAAAAAAGATTGCTATTGGCTTGCAACTTCTAGTGTGACATGGTTGTTTCTGGTGTTGCTAACCAACGATGGATCGTTGAGGTGTATATATCTTTCAGACACTGTTTGTGGTATGCAGTGATATGTCTTACTTTGGATGATAGTGAAGTTTTGACTAATCTTGTTCTGTGAACTGAAGAACCCTCCATCACACTTAGAGGTTATGGAACGAACTTGATGTGTACTTATCCTTGAGGTTTATATTACTTTTGACTCTGCTTGTTGGCACTTAGGTTACTGATGGATTTGTGCGTCTTTGGTCCATTGGTTTTGCTTGCTTTTGGAGTAGCAGGTTTCCTTTTTTTTTTTTCTGTTTGATTCAGCATGTTGATTAGGATATTTATGGAGTGGATATCTTCAATGTGCGTTGGCGGTCTTCCTTGACATATTAGCTATTGAGGCTTGAGTTCTGCTTCTTTTGCGCAGTTGTTATTTTTCCACGTTTCAGTGATCTTAAGGTTTTAATGTGTCCAGATTGGTGGTTGATGGTATTGGGGTTCTGGTAATGAATAGTTGTCACTGTGGCAGTATGAGAAAGTTAGTACCGCAATCTTTTTTTTCCCCCTTAGGCTTTTTTTTTTTTTTGTATGTTCGTTTCATGTAATGGTTATAGATGCTTATTCAGTGAACAGGCTGAACACGTTTCTGGTGTGTGCTTTCATCCTAGACATCCAGGATCGATTACAGTAGTGGGTTCTTTTCTCTTATTTGTGTGTTATATTTTCTGTACTTTGACCTTTGTCAACTGCTTCTTTTAACTTTTATACTGGTGACTGGTTATAGGAAGCTGCTGTTGATTTAAAGAGGAAGACGTTCAATTTGGTGCTCTTCTTTGGCTATATTACATTTGTCTCCCATACAAATCCTTGGACCTTGTCTGTTGTCTCTGGTGCATGTCGATCTTATTATTAGATAATTTACTGCTGACACAGGTTTTGTAAATCTAAATAGATGCTTGCTTTTCTTGTTCGTATAATCGTATGTACAAGTCGCGTGTTGTTTCTTTTGGAAAGTTTTTTTAGTTTCACTTTTACTATCCTATTACTTTAGGACATCTCGTTTGCTGATAAAGCTTTAAAAGCTTCAGCTTCCTGGTATGTGTACTTTCTTTTTCTTAATAGTTCAGGTGAATCTTAGCTTCAGCTATGTGATAATCAGTGCTAGTCATCATTCATGTTTTTTTTTTATCATATATTTTATATAAGTATATTAATGTGTTATATGATCAGCACTTTCCTGCTTGGCTGTTGTTGAAGTTGGTGGCTCAGGCATGTTGCTAAGAGGTGTTTGAGCGTAGAGGGAGATTATTATATTGTTAGCCACCTCTTAATCCACATACCTTCTTAGATAAGTGATCCTCATATATTATTGGGATTTTGTCTGCAGAATATGTTTAGAACTGAGATAATTCATGACTTCCAGATGTTCTATGTTTATTCTTTCTTCCCTCCAAGTTCGTTTTTTCGCCTTGCAACTTCTATCCGGTGAGCTTTCTGGTTTGTTTTTGTTTCAGACAATACCTTTGCTGAACCTGTTTGATGGTGATGCTACTTTGGATGATAGTGATGCTACTTTGGATGATAGTGATGTCTTGATCTTTTTTTTTTTTTCTGTAACTTGGACAGCTCTCCATCTAATTGATTGCCAATCGCTTCACTATCAAAACTGCTCTTTAACAGCGGAAAAATAGATTTCGATTGAGTTGAGTGATCTCTATTGCAGTTCCTTCATTTCCTATCAAATGCAAACAAACTAGGCTGTGGCTTGTCTTGTGTCATAGGTATTTGCTTCTGTATTTGGTGTTCATGCTATCAAACTGGTGGGCTTGCACTGGTTTATGCATCAATTGACAAACGAGAAAATCATAGGATTTTAAGTGAGCCTTTGGTTCAGTGGTCTTTTGCTTGCTTTTGGAGTAGTAGTACCCTTCTTGATATTTTCACTTGATGCTGTGAATGTTGTTTTAGGTGTTTTTGGAGTGTATATGTAACAGGGTACATGGGATGTTGCTGTGGTGGTTCTTGACGTATTAGCGATTGATGTTTTGGTCCTGCTTACAAAGTCCTTGCTGCTCTTCAATGTGGCAGCAATCTTAAGGTAGTCTTATGTCTTGGAATTAGTATCTGATGGCTTGTCATGGGGTCTTGGTTTTGTACAGTTAACGACCACTTAGGAGTTGATTTCTACTGAAGGAGTTGTTCAGATCCCTTCTGCCATGCTCTCTAGCAGGAGCTGATTGTTCGGTTATCAATCAATAAATCTTTATCACCCTTATTATATCTCTAATCTAGGCTTTCTGGCACTTCAAACTTCCTGTAGTCTTTTAAGAAACTCTGTTTTGTTGTCTCTGGTATGTTCAATGCATTTTGTAGATCATCTTCCTACATGGTTTGAAGAAAAGCGAGATAAGCGCTCCCTTTTTGTGCTACTTTGTAATTGAAATTTGGTAACGACGTCGATCTGGAGAATTTATTTCTATCCAATTTTAGGACACTGATTTGATGAATGATGGTGGTATTATAGACTGTCAAATGGAGGGCTTTTTTTATCCTTTTCTCACTTGCAGAAACAATGAGGCTTATCACATGACTAATAGAGTTTTGGGGTTGGACTCGGTCCTCTGTTTCAGGTTCATTCCTATAACTTCTGTGTGATAGTTGCCTGGGGCACCAAGTTTGGGGTGCAGGGCAAGTGAGGAAGTCTTTGGTTCAGTCATAGTAAAATTGGTATCTGTTTTGACGCTTTCTGTTTGCAGATGATGTCTCTTGATATTTGAGAAAAATGTGTACAAAAAACTGTAGCTAAATTTAGCTGGTAGTTCTCATTTGTCATCAACAGTTCTTTTTGGTGAGAGATGTCATGCGGTCATGCCCTACGTGTTTATCTTATGGTTTTCTGCAGATTTGTGAATGGGATTTTTATTTCCTACTTCTGACGATATTTTTTAAAAGTTTTACTGGCTCATTTGTTTACTTACATGTTCTTCTGATATAATAGTTATGGATAGTTGATTTTTATTACGAGAGAATTGCCAGATGAACATGCTTCGGGTGTGTGCTTTCATCCTTCGCTTTCAAGTTCTAGTCACATTCATTTTGACCTTGACCTTGTGAAGTGCTTCCGGTTGGGTTACCATATCTTGTGGTGATAGGATGTTGCTTCAGTGATTTAAAGAGGGCGATGCTCGTTTTTGTTTACTTCTTTGCCCTAGTTAATTTTATTAAGTGTGGGCCTTGTGGCAGCAGTGGCCACTCATTAGTTCCTGCATGGTTTTAATGCGATTCTTTTGTGTTAGGCAGCATTATTGATGGCACCCTCCTTCTTGGCCTTTCAATTTACAGGTGGTGCTGGATTTTTGCATGGCTTGTGCTGACCTCGCAACTCCTTAGGAAATTGATATGATAGGTATTGTGTTTTTGTGTCAGCATCTTTTTGGCAGTTGTATATCTGTCGGAATGGGTCTTACAATCGTAGCTCTTGTTTTGTCAGGACAGTTAGCTGGGTGTCTAGAACTGATGTGTTATTTTGGGTAGTTAGGTATCAGCACTTCAGCAGGCATGGAACACATGCCTGGGTTTATTTTGCCACTTACTCCCTTCTAGAGATGGTATATATAACTAGGATGCTATGTATTTCCACCTTGAATCACACCTTCCATACTTGGCAGGCGCATCAATTGTTGGGCTTATTCTTCTGTATTTTAAGTTGTTAGACCATGTCCTGTTTTACCTTGTGAGAAGGAAGAATTGCTTTGACATGCTTATGTTTAACGTAGTGTCTGATGTATTTTTGCTGATATAGTGTTGCCTCTAGTGAGGCTGTCAGTGAGTAAGTCCTCTTCTACTATAATGCTGTTCAGTAGATCTTTACCTGTTGCCTTAGTGCTCCTTGATTTATGTAGATTTATTTGCTTATATTTCCTAGTAAACTTGCTTCAGTTTCTGCATCCTATCTCTTATATATCCATGGAGTTCAGTGTTGGTGCAGTCCTGTTTTCCCACAGATCTTCCATCAGATTGAATCTTGAAGTTTGAAGGGTGTATGCTTTTGCCATCATGCACTTCGCTTCAGGTTTTGCGTAGTTTCTTTCCCTCTGTAGGACAGTGCAAAGCCCACTCTAATCTGTTGTCTTTGGCTGAGCTGTGGTCTATTGTTGTTTATGTGTAAACTTTTCAGTGCTGGAAAATTTACGAGGTGGCTACTGATCTAGTCCAACGAGCTAACGACATGGCTCAACAAATCAGCAGTACTGGGGATGTTTATTTATTTTTTCTAGTGTTTTTCTAAGCATCTAATCTCTCTGTATTAGCTGATGTCAAAAAAAATAAGAACAGATACATGTTTAGTTGTTCTTGACCATTGTGTCTTGGCATGTGGATTATTTCATATTTATCATTATAATTTGCTTTAAGGAAAGATGGGTTTTTTACTATCTTTCATACCTACCTTTGTTCTACAACATATTCCTCATTTGAATGTTTCACAATATATGTATTATTTTACAAAACATCCCTTCCTTTTTAGTTAGGGGGTTAGGGTAGGGTTATAAGTTAGGGTTTAGTTAGTTAATTAAGTTTAGTTAGTTAATTAGGGTTTAATTAGGGTTTGAGGGGTGAATTAGGGATTTCAAGTTAGGGGGTTAGGGTAGGGTTATAAGTTAGGGTTTAGTTAGTTAATTGGGTTTAATTAGGGTTAGAGGGGGTGAATCAGGGTTAATTACTTACGGAAACTTAACACTGCTAGTCATTAAGGGCATTTTGTGCCTCTCAAAAAAATAAAAAAAAGAGGGCATTTTGTGAATTTATTTGAAATCGTAAGGGTACCTGATGCATTTTTTTAAAAACAGGAGTCCCCATGGATTTTGAAAAACCACAGGGGTACCTGGTGAAAAAACCACAGGAAAGATATTTGATCTAAACTACCCTTGCTAGGTTAGTGGTTTGCAGGCTGCAGGGTACACTAGCTTAGGCTTTAGAGGCTGGGTACAAGGCTAAATAGCCCAAAAGACAATAGGCTTAAAGGCCCATTGCTACCACAATGAGGATTCGAATCTTGGGCAATACCTTGGAATTATGGGTGGTGCTGTACTCCACTGGAGCTATCACCTCTCCTACCTTGGAATTCTATGTATAAAAAAGTCTTGTTAACTATTGAGCATTTAGGATGATATCTTTCTTTTTAAAATATTTTTTAATATTGTTTTGGCTGGACTTCGTAGAGATTTTTTTGTGTAAAAACTAATACTGGTTCCACCAACATGCGTCTAATATAAGGTGGTGTTAGAGGTTGAGGTGGTGGAGTAGTAGTATCGCTTCCCACCTCATATCCCCGAGGTCTAGGGAAAACCTCATGGGACTCATTTGAGGATTTCCCCTTATTCCTCCTCGAATAAGCCTCATTCATCTTACCTAAAAAAAATATATTATACTATAATGTAGTGTTAAGGACAAATGGACAATATGTAGAGCTTAGGGCTTGTTCTCCCCAGCTTATTTTCAGTGCAGTTCAATTCACTTCAGTTCAATTTAGTTCAGTTTAGTTAGTTTAGTTCAGTTTCGAAATGATAATCATCGCTATTAATTAGTTATAATTTAATTCAGTTTAGTCCAGTAGTTTTATGTCGAAGAGAACAGACCCCTAATGGTAATGTTTATCCACATGTTTGACTACGTTAACTGTTCTTGTATACTATGTAAAAAAATTTCTTGTATGTGATAGAACTATAGTTCTACTTCTAAGAATGAAAAAAAATATTTATTGATATACTACTTTCGTTCCTAAATAATCTACATATTTTGCGTCTCATTAGAAACAAGGCAAAAGTAGAATAGAAAGGAGATGAATTATTGAAAAGTGGAGAGTAAGAAGTACAAAAAGTGGAGAGTAAGAAGTAGAGGAGAGAGAAAGATGGGGTAGGTGGAGGTTTCAGGTGGATTAATTTATTTGGAGTGGGACCTACAAGGGGGATAAAAGTGGAGAATAATAATATTCAATGTAAGCGTGTAAGTATTAAAAAGGAACGGTCAGAAAAAAAAAAGTATGTAGATTAAAAAGGAACGGAATATTCGATAGCTTTATAGTGATGTGTCTTCCCCTAATCAGTACCATCAACGTTACTGGTAGAGCAACTGTTATCAAGGATTGAGTGGCGTTTGGTATTTCACTTTGAAATTTTGAAAATATTTATTACATTCTGATGTTGTGATCAGATATTAAATTTAAAACTCTAATTTTGTTTATATTGACTTTTGGTTTCACTCTAGATGCAAGGAGGAATTTGTAGGGTTTTTGCCTCTTTTTTTACTAGAAGTAGCTGCATTTTTTAATGAAATAGGTTTTGCATGATCTGTATTTGATTTGACTTATCACTAGGACTTTTGCATGATTTGTATTTGATTTGACTTATGACTAGGACTTCAATTCGCTTTTAACTTTGGCTTACTTTTTCTAGCTCTAATCCAACTTATTTCCTTCGAGATTTTGGCTCTACATTGGATCCAAATTAAACTTTTTCCTTGAATAATGTTATTTTAAAAGAAAAAAGTAAAACATCATAATTGAGAATTTGAAGTTTCTCGAGCAGCTTTAGTATTAATATGCTTCATGTTCTATCATTTTATGTTAGTACCAACATTGTAAATGTTGATCTGCGTTACAAAAGATTAACAATTAAATTAATTCATAGCAGACAGTATAAGTCAGTGCTATAAATGAATAAGTGATAATGAAGTGAAGGATATAATACTAAAATTTAAACAAGCACTAACAATGGGTTATTATATGTTTTTTTTTTTTTTTGGTGTTTGCACCCGGTTCACCCTTCGGGCTACATCCGGATCGAGGCCAAGTTCGGGGTGGTTAGATTCCATTCCTCTCCCAAGGGTGTTGCGCGGATTCGAACACGGGTTCGTCCTACCAAAGCCAGTCTCCATCACCACTGGGCCAACACTTACTTGGTATGGGTTATTATATGTAATTAAGCCAGAGTTGAATACCAAATTGATTCGGTGGCTATCGAGTTTTGCAAGCAATCCACCTCCGACCCTCTTCCTACTTGGAATTTTCTTTTTATCGTGTTTAGAGGTGAATCTTCATTTATCTTAAATAAAAAAGGTGGAATTTACTAGATGACTCATATTGGCAATGCCTTGTTTGATTTACCGTAGATATGGTTGATGCTCCAACAACAGAAGTGTTGTAAGAGGGTTTGGATATCTTGGATGATGTGTGCTATCTGCCACGGGGTGTGCAGATGCCTTTGACCGAGTTAATCACCTTCTATTTGAAGATGTGATTTTCTTCTGAGTTGCTAAGAAGATGCCTTGATGTAAAACGCTTCCGCAACAAACACCGGGTTGTGCCGAGATTGTGGGCGTAAGCTCGAAAAAGCTTGCATGTGTGGTCCCAGAGAATTTTGATATGATGCATCAAAACTATAAACATGAGAATCATAAGAATTATTACTATGTTGCCTATCAAAAGAGTTATTCCCATTATAATAATAATATGACTCCATGATACGAAAAGAAAAAAAATTCTATTCACAAAAGAAAGCAGAAAAAAGTAATATATATACGATCTAGTCTCACCAACAATAAAAACTAAATAAAACAAACTATCTCCCAGGCAACGTCGCCAAATTTTGATAGGCGCGTCGTGCACCTAACAAAAATAAATAACCTAACTAACCTCCTGAGTAGGGTAAGTCAGGGTCGATCCCACGGAGAGAAAGTTATTCTATGATTAGCCCTTAAATAATGGTAAGACTAAAGGAATATAATATTCCTACTGGCATGAATTAATACAATAATAATTCCTACCCCAAATTGATCAATTAAATGTTCACAAGGAAAAGTATACCATATAAAATACCACAAACCTCTCCCGAGTATCTATGGCTTCCCTAATATGTACTGATCAAACCTACTCCCGTGGAATGATGCAAATTAAAGACATTAAACCCGACACTCTAACTTCTGAACAATCCATTCTACCCACTCTCGTGTAGAACTTCATGTCCTTAATTGAAACATTCAAATCCGTCAAAACCCAACTCACGTTGTGATCAAGACAATGCAATCATAATAATACTAGTTATCCCTAATCTAGTATTGGAATATGCACAATCAATTAAGCAATTAATTTGGGAATTTTAAGGTATAATCATGAATTAATTCACACTAGGATTCAACTTAACCATAGATTATAAAACTATGAAAGCATAATTGAAATAAATAAAAAATAGAGAAGAATAATAAAACATCATAATAGAAAACAAGGAGAAAAGAAGAAGAAAAGAAATACTTGATTTAATGGAAAAAAGGTAGAGTCTTGAAGAACCATGGAGATCTACAAGTTTATCTCCCTAGCTTCTCTCTCTAAAAACCCTAAGTATAAACTAATAATGATAATAATAATATCTAAGCTCCTAAAAATAAGGTTTAAAGTCCTATTTATACTAAGTATAATATAAACCGACATAAGTTAGGTCATGCGGAAAATTCGACAATACAACCGGTCGCATGGTCAAGCAACTTCTTGCACGGTCGAGCAAAATCTCGCTTGGTCGTACGAGCAAGGCAAAAGCTTTAGTTGCTTTTGATTGCAGGTTGCACGGCCGAGCACATATCCGCATGCGAGCGAGGTAGGGGATTCAACTCAACTTTGAACAACTATAACTTTTACAGAGGTGTCATATTAAGCACAAGTATATAAAGTCGTTTGTATCTTCTTCACTTTCAATCCGTTTTGGGCACATGATATATAGTTTTGAAGGTCATCCAAGTGTCTTAATCATCATATCCTTAAAAAGAAGTTCAAAGTGCCTGAGATTACATAAAAAAGACCAAACAACCCGTGAAAGTACCGTAACTTATAAAAAGGGACCTAAACATGCATAATTGCAATGTAAATGATCTAATACTACATGAAAATGTACCCTAATATACAACTAAATGATGTTAGAATATGCACTTATCAATAGAATGATAAGTTTGCAAACTAGCACATAATGAAGGCAAGGGAACAAAACTTCAAGCTACTTGTGGTAAATGATGAGCTCGCCTGAAATTTCTTTCCTTAATTCCGAACAAAGATATCTGTAAAGAAAGCTAAATGTCTCTACACGTGATACTAAGAAAAAGAAGAAGAGTTAGGTACCTGGGAAACCAGTCACACCAACGATATCTCCATGCTTCACACAACGAGATGTCCAAGCAACAGACAATTTCACCTATGTGTTCACTCAAAACAAAGAAACTAACATACACTAGTCATGTGTACTTGAGTGGTTGATATCAATGATGTAAAATGTACAATGTCAAACATGTGAAGTGAAAGCAACATTGACACGATTTTTACTTTCTTTTTTTTATTTTCCCTTCAAAAAAATATCGTTTTTCAGGTTTAAAATCATATTTTATTTGATGTTTGAAAAATATTATTATTAATATTATAATAATATTTTTTTGATAAATTATCTATAAAGAATAAATTAAAATATATTATAGAATGAAATTTTGGTGCGGACAAAAAAAAATCGAAACTTCAAAAAAAATGACCAAAGACTGGTCTTTTTTTTCGAATTGAAAGATGAGTGCCCCTAATTAGGGCCCTAATTTGTAGGTTTGCCTTAGGCTACTAAAATCTCAAAAAGATGTTGTTGATTCATGAAAGTAGACGAGAGTCTTCTCAGATATAGCTTAGTCTGTTTTGAAAGATCGACTAGGTGTAACATTGTGAAAGTAACACTTACATTTTTTAACCTTATTTCCACTTATTCGAATTTTTCATTGTACACAAAACTCATTTCAGTCACAGCCATATTGCCTTCCCAGTTTTTCTTGTAGTGCATCAGGTAGACTATTCGCAGCCTATCGCACAAACCAACCATCATCTACTACTTTATTTTCGAACACGGTTATCCATTATGATTAGTATTTAAAACTTAGGTCTGGACTCAACCTTTTATAATAAAAAAAAAACGACCCAACACGACTTACCAATGTCATCTAAAGCTTTGTTTAAGTCACAAGCCTGACCTAGTTGTACAATAGCATCAAAATACTCTTTTACTGACATTATGGGTATTTGGCACTCGTGCTGCATCCAAAGCCTCTCTAAATTTTTCATTGGCTCCATGTAACGTACAAAGTTGGGACACTCCACTAATAATTGTGGCAAAACATGTTCAACCTATTTATTTTAGGAAAAATTGTCAAAAATAAGTCAACATTTAAGGCATCCGCTGAAATTAAGTAATTCTTTTGATTATTCCTGTATTAGTCTAACTTTAGCATCCATCAACTTCAAACAAGTTAAATTACTTGTGACTGGATCTACTAGTTAAAAAAATTGATTTTTTTTTCTTTTTATATTTTTAAAATTTCTCTCTTCTTTCTCCTCCTCTCCTTTCCATGGCTGCGTGCCACGACCATCCCCTTCTTTGTCTTCCCCTCACTAGTTGCCACCCTAGCACAACCCAAAACCCATCACTTCTTTATTCACACCTCCACTTCTCTATTCTCCCACCCACCAACCACTCACCAACTCGTTGTTTTTTATCGTATTTCCATCTTCTTCCGCGCCATTTTTGAGGTTTATGAATGCTCATAAATGGCAGACTAATCAAAACATCAATTAAAGAAACTCATAATATAACAATGGAATTTACCAAAAATTCAAACAAAAATCAAGAGATAGAATTGAGGAATAACCTGCTAAAGTGGAAAAATGATTAGTATGAAAATGGTGAGAGGAGTTGAAGTTGTGAAGTGAAAACTCTACGAGATTGAAAGGGCAGATGAAAAAAAATCTGGGCTGAGTAAGAAGAAGCAGATGCTGCTGGTTCACTTCTAAACATGAACTGCTAAGATTGTGAGAAGAGAGATTGACTAGTTGAGCCGACGAACTGATATTTGCATTGGAAAGGAAGAGAAATAAGTGTCGGGGGCAGGGTAATTAGGGCGGCTTTTTTTGTTCTTTAAAGAAAGAGGTGGTGGAGGAGGGAGGAGGAGATAGGGTTTTAATAAAAAAATTAAAAAGGAAAATAAGATCAATTAAAATGTGACACATGTCACCTTAAACTGTTAAATAGGTTACCAACAAGTCACCATCTAATTTAAGAAGATACTCCAACAAGTTTCATTTATTATAAGTTAATCAAAAGGCTGATTTATTTCGAGCAAGCCACCCCAAAATATTAACTTATTCATGATAATTTTTCTTTATTTTTTTAAAAAAAATAATTAAATAAATAAGTAACTAACTAAATAGATTCACCTCCTTTGCATTAAACACATTGTGTCGTTTTTGTTTTGGCGGATACTTTTGCTTATCATTCAGTGATAGGAAGTGGAGAGAGTATGAGTTCATGTTCTCCTCATGCACGATGCTCTCCTGTCTATGCTCTTTTCCCTTTTTTTAGTAAGTAGTAAAACACTCAAGGGGAACTCACCCTCTCCACAGCAAACCTCTTAGCTGCTCCCAAAACCCTAAGGGGATCGACGCTCGCCTGAGCCTCTTTGGCACGGTGGCCGTCGAGCCCCTCCCCCTTTCCCTTCCCTTTTACTTTCCCCTGTTAGTTAGTCGAGTTTTCTTCGAAGTCACTTGGGTTTTCGCTTGAAGTTGGTGGTCCTCTCTTCAAGCATCTACTGCGGCGACGACGTGTTATTACCCTCCCCGTGTCTTTCTTCTTCCCCTCCATCGTGTCCCTTTCCCTCGTGTCTCTCTTCGTGCCTCCTTTGTTTGGCTGTTCATCATCCCTTTCTTATGTGTTCGGTGTCCCAGCTCCCCACCCCTTGTTCGGCTCGCGCGACTGTTCATCCCCTCCGCAGCTTCCCTGGCCAAGTGTTCCCCGTCCCCAGGTCCCTGTTCAGTGCTTAGTGGTTCTAGATTTAGGTATCCCCTCCCCGCTTCCCGGTTCTCGGTTTTCAAAGTGTTTTAAGTACTAGGTTTCTTTCCTCGCTCCCCTGTTCTAAGTTTAAGGTGGTTAAGTCTAAATCTCCTATTCCTCGTCCCCCGGTTTAGGATCAAGTTTAGTTTAAGTATCCCCTTCCCCGTTCCCCGCTAGTGTTAGTTGGAGTCAGTTTGGTTAGTTTGCCAAGGAAGTGTTCGTTGGGTTCGTGAAAGCTACGGTGTAGACTTTGACGGTGTTGTTACAGACGTGGTTTTATGAGTCGGGTGGTAGGTTGTTTAGTTTGTTTCGTTTATGTTATTTGGTTAGCCTTAATTTCGTTTTCACCATATCCAAGTATGTATCGGTAGAGGTTCGAGTATTGGGTAAGATGAGAGGAGGTTGTCTTTTTAGTTCTGTTGTGGTTCGATCTTCGAGTTTAGAGATTGCCAGGTTGGATCTTAGGATCCGTAGTTCGGGTGAATTTTTTCATTTTAATTCTCCCATAGATCATGTGATGACTTCTGAAGTCATTACAGTTCAAAAATGCATCTTGTGGGAGGCTATCCAATTCAAATGATGTGGCTTCTTTGTTACTTCAATCAGTAGAATCCCAAGAAGCTTTATCCATTCCAGGACCTTGGGATTTTTTGTCTAGCAGACATTGTTGTCTGTTAGATGGGATGCGGCAATTTGATACTGAAGATCGTCTTAGTTTCGCCTTTCAACAGGTTCTCTCTCATATCGGGTCTTCTTCAAGATATTCAACTCAACCCTCCCTTCAATCGCTCGTGATAAATTTAAGCTGGCTTGGATTTGTAATAGTTGATTTTTGTTTCATAAAGTCTGTAAGAGCAATTGAAGCTCCTTTAGCTTTGCTTGCTTTGTTTTTAGTTTCTTTGTATTAATTAATGCACGTTTTCTCGTTGTAAAAAAAAAAAAAAAAAAAAACACTCAAGGTACGTTATACACCGTAAAGTGATAGC
The DNA here is from genome assembly GCA_947646795.1 of Beta lomatogona. Classification (NCBI taxonomy): domain Eukaryota; kingdom Viridiplantae; phylum Streptophyta; class Magnoliopsida; order Caryophyllales; family Amaranthaceae; genus Beta; species Beta lomatogona. Next base: position 58,794 of record CANSNZ010000064.1, on the reverse strand, counting down.
GATGAGCCATATTTTTTTGGGTGCAGAACAATGAGACATATTGAATCAAGTAATCATCTGCATCACAAGTTCAGAGGGAAGAAGTTTAAAACTTACTGTAGAACACAGAACGATTGGAAAAAGTAATTAGCACAAAAACAGAGAAGATGAAGTAATAGAATGAACAATTTATATGTAATGCGTTGCGCTTTCTTCATTAAGTTATCTTTCACTAAACTATAAAAATTGATTAATTCTGTCCAAAAAATGAACAATAAATATTCTACAACATATCACAAATTCAATTTATGAAACTTCAAAATAAAGCTAAAAGAGAAGGAAAAACATTGAAAAAACAAAAAACAGGGAAATATAGATTACCAGAAAAGAGAGAAAGAACATATTATGATGAGAAATTTGAGGCTATAGGTAATGTAAGTGTCTGTGTGTTGGTGTAAAACTAAAATGAGAAAAATATAATCACAAATTCAGATTATAATGGATCTAGCTGCTTAGGGGTCGTTTGGTTTAAGATATAGAATGGAAAGGGCATTGACACAAATAAAGGAGGGGAATGATAACAAAATTAGTTACCTGTATTGAGTGTTTGGTTCAAGTTAAGGAATGGAAATAAATGGTAACCGTTACCACCAAGTAATGGGTTTTGTTGCTTGAGGGGGAGGGAAAGCTATCAAATTGGGGAATTCATTACCATCAAGTAATTGTAATGGATTGAAAAGGGTTGAACCAAACAAGAATAAAGAGAATTAGTAATTGATTTCGTTTTTTGGATTTCAAAAATAATGAACAAAACGACCCCTTATAGTGATAATCAAGTTTGTAAACAGATCTCATTTCAATCTTAATGTCTGCTGAGTAAACAATTAAGAATAAAAAACTTCAATACTTAGTCAAAAATCATTGTAAGAAAAAAATAAAAAATCTATTACCATAAAACAGAGTTAAAGAAAACAAAGTTTTAGAGAAGATGAAGTAGATATTATATAACGCTTGCTCTTCATTCCAATTTCTCTCACTAAGCTAAAATAGATAGATTAATTTTAAACAAATATGAAAAAAAAGCTACAACATAAAATAACTCCTAAATCCAATTCAATTCAAAAGAGGTTCTAAACAAAGATGACAAAGAAGGAAAAAACAAAAATAGGTTATAGAATCCAAGGCAAAAAAAAATGTTATGTTGCCACATGTACACCCTTCCTCTCCTAAACAATCAAATGAGAGATACCATAACTAAAAAAAGAAAGAGTGTGTTTTAATAATTGAAACATAACCTCTCATTTGAGATACAAATGGATTAACCAACTACTCTACAATCTCATGTTGATCTTTGTGGGAAAAATTAATTCTTTAAAGACAAGGTAATATTTCTACCTTTAAAACAATTAAATACAAATGAATATATTAATACTCATTAAGCGAATGCTAATAGTAGCATGTTCTACTTTTCAATATTCTTATATGAAAAAAGCTCTTCAAATTTTTACAACCTCTGTTATTAACAATACTACACATTTAATCCTAAATTTCAAAATCAAGATTGTATCATATTTTTTGTGAGTTTATATAGTGTTATATTGATGAATAATTCATATTATAATTTAGGAAAATTTGTCATAAACAACCTTTTAGATACAAGTTTTTGCGAGAAATAACCTTTTAAAAAAAATCTGGCAAAAGAAGACCTTAAGAAGAAAATATTTTGCGAGGAATAACCTCGACCCATTTTCCGGCATTGACCAAGCATTTTCAGCATTGACTCGTTAAAACCAAACATGCGGAGTGCATGTGAACTACATCTCTTATGTTTCAACCCTGTTTTTCTCCATTTTTCGACATTGACCAAGTATTTTCCGACGTTGACTTCATCAGTATATGAAGGGAAATGGGGTTGAAACATAATAAATGTGGGTTACGTGCCTTACCATGTTTGGTTTTAGTGAATCGAAGCCGCAAAAATACTTGCTCAACGCCCGGAAAATGGGTCAAGGTTGTTCCTCGTAAAAAAATATATTTTAAGGTCTTATTTTACCAGATTATTTTTGAAATGTTGTTTCTAGCAAATACTCGTATTTAAAAGGTTGTTTCTAACAAATTTTTCTATAATTTACTATGTTTTGAAAGATGAAATTTTTTTGGGAAATTCCCATTGGTAACCTTGTAGTTTTTCGGTTTTCCAATAGTAACCCTGTGGTTTTCAAATTCCCAAAAATGACCTTGTACTCTTGTTTAATTCCCAAAAGTGACTTTTTTCTATTAAATTTCCGTTATATCTAACCGTTAAATCAATAAACGCATATCGAAATATTTCTGGAGTGCAAATTGAGGGGAATCCGATCGTTTTTTGCAAATTTCGACCTCAAATTTGATCCATTAAGGGATAAATTGACCCGCAAAACCTTGACCGAGCTATTTTTTTCGACACACAAAATAATGCACGCAAATTCAGATATTTCTGGAACGCAAATTATTCCGAAAAAATATCCCTGTCAAGGTTTTGAGGTTCATTTTATCCCTTTATGGATCAAATTTGAGGTCGAAATTTGCAAAAAACGATTAGACTCAATTTGCGTGCATTGATTTAACAGTTAGATTTAACGGAAAAAGTCACATTTGGGAATTCAACAAGAGTAAAAGGTCATTTTTGGGAATTTGAAAACCACATGGTTACCTTTGGGAAACCGAAAAACTACAAGGTTACCAATGGGAATTTCCCAATTTTTTTCAACCTTTATGATTAGACATTTATCATGCACAATGACTTTTTTTCTAAGGAAAATGCACCGATACCATTTTTACACAGCCCAGAAAGCCGAGAACAGAAGGGTGGGGGCCTGGGGGGTTGAGGCGTTTGCCTTTGTAAGAGCTCATAGCTCATGAAGTATTACTGGACTCATGCTTATTTTCAGCTTCGTAAAAATCCACGCATCGAAAAACATCAACTGAGATGAGATTATGTCTCCTTGGGAGACAATTTTCATCTTTTCCAACTCCTATTTTTGGCCTTCTTTCCTCTTCACAACTCACTCATCTTCTCCAGATTTGCAGCAACTCAAGAGCATTAGCTCAAGCCAAACAAACCCACCAGCAAATCATACAACATGGGTTACACCAAAATCAATTTATTATCACAAAATTGGTCCAATCTTACGCAGAATGTGACCACTTGGGGTATGCCCAGAAGTTGTTTGATGAATTGCCTGAACCAAATGTTTTTGCTTGGACAGCTCTACTTGCATTTCACTCAAGAAATGGCCTTTTCACTGAGTGTTTGCAACTCTATGCTGAAATGCGGTTTACGGGTGTCCTGCCTGATCAATATGTATTTCCTAAGATTTTGAGGACGTGTGCCCAATTGTCAGCACTTGAAACAGGGGCCATGATTCATAAAGAGGTTATTGTTTGTGGAGCTGAGTTAAACGTGCAAGTTTGTAGTTCATTGATTGACATGTACTCCAAATGTAAGGATGTTAAGAGTGCTAGGTGGATTTTCGATAACATGGAGGGGAGGGACTTATTGTCTTGGAATGCCATGATTTCGGGGTATGTGTCGAATGGGTTTCTAGAGTTAGCATTGGAATTATTTGGATCAATGACATTAATTGGAGTTGAACCTGATTTAGTCACACTGAATTCTGTAATGGATGCTTATTGTAGAATGGGTTCATGTGATGAAGCTCTCAAACTTTTTGGGAATATTGCACATCCAAGTGTTGTTTCTTGGACAACTCTAATTTCTGGCTATTCAAGGTTTGGCTATCATGAAGCATCCTTGAGGATATTTAGAGATATGATAAAGTCTCTTGCAAATATATCTGATTTAGATTCTCTTTCTAGTGCAATGGTTTCTTGCCGGCATTTACGACATCTAAGAAATGGCCAAGAAATTCATGCCTATGGAATGAAAGCTCATCCAACTCACGTATTCTACAATTCCTGTGGACCTGCATTGCTGACAATGTACTCTAAGTGCAGTAGAGTTCATGATATGAGAAATGTCTTCGAGTTGATGGACAAATTTGACGTGGTCACTTGGAATGCCATGATTTTTGGCCTTGTTGATCTAGCAATGGAGTATTCAGCACTTGAAACCTTCAGTATGATGCAAATTGTGGGAGTTAAGATTAACCAAACCACAATATCAACTGTCTTGCCCATTTGTGATCTGAAGTCTGGTAAACAAATTCATGCCTACATTCTTAGGAACAACTTAGTTTCAGTAGTTCCAGTTTTGAATGCTTTGATCAGCATGTACTGTAAATGTGGATCAATTAATTCAGCTGATCTCATTTTCTTCAACATGCCGGTAAGAGATTTAGTTTCATGGAACACAATGATTGGAGGGTTTGCAATGCACGGAAAAGGAAAGGCTGCTCTTCAAATTCTAGAAGAGATGATATCTTCAGGTCTTACTCCCAACTCTGTCACCTTAACATCAATTCTTTCAGCTTGCAATCACTCGGGCCTTTTTAATGAGGGGCTTAAAGTCTTTCATAGCATGAGTAAGGATTTCGGCTTGGTTCCTACAATGGAGCATTTTGCTTGTTTAGTTGATATGTTGGCGCGTTCTGGTCAGCTAAACGAGGCTCTTGCTGTTGTCATGGAAATGCCAATCTTGCCTGACAAACATATATGGGGGACTCTTTTAGCTGCTGCTCAAGCGCAACAAAATATGGAGGTTGCTAAATTGGCTGCAGAAAACCTGGTTAGCTTGGAGCCCAAGAATGCTGGGCATTATGTGACACTCTCAAATATATACACTGATGATGGAAGATGGGACGATGCAACGAGGGTAAGAAAGTTGATGGAAAGCAGAGGATTGATCAAACCGAAGGGAAGTAGTTGGATAGACTCCCAAGCCTGATCACTTTCATTATTATGGCTGTGATATTTTGAGATTTTATTTAGGATTGGAAGTTGTGGCTCATTTAGCATACACGATGGACGCACACTCAAAACTTGATGAGAAGTATTTGGTTGTAGCCTTGTAGGTTTTAAAATATACTACCTCCGTTCCACGATAAATGCACCATTTTTATATGGCAAATAAACCAAGAGTGAGGAGAGAGGGTTGTGATTGCATTTTAAACCCATGTAATTATGTTTCAAAAGAGGTGATGTATTGTGAAACATCCAAAAGAAGATTTGGTACATGTATTGTGAAACATCCAAATAAGGAAATGGTGCATGTATTGGAGCCTGGAGGTAGCACATAGTAGTTTTTAGCCTCAGCTTAGCTCGGTATATATTATATGTTTTTTATGCATTAAATTTGAAAATTTCAATATTAAATCTTCATTATCAATTCATCATCCTTTCTTTTTTGAAGTGAATCAATTCATGATCCTAACTAAATTAGTATATACAATATAATTCCAAAAGATTAAGATATCTTGTTAAAAGAAGATAGCTTCATATCTTAGAATAGTATTTCTTTCCCAAAATATCTTACAGAATATTTAGGTGGAAAAGTTTTTAATGAGAGCATGAAACGTATCAATTTCGGTTTTTGTTTTAGTATAAAATAATAAATTTCCCAAATTATCTCACAATGATTTAGGCAGGAAAGTTTTTAATGGGGGATGGCATGTATCATTTTTGGTTTTTATTTTAGTATAAATGTAATAGTGATAGATGGAATGTATGTGGTAGCATTAAAGACGAAAGAAATGGTTGGGTAAGGTAACCTGATTATGAATTAGTGTGTCACATAGTCCATACCCACATATTCCTCATCCCCTCGATTCCTCGTCTTAATCGCTTAAATTATAAGCCCATCCGCCACTACTTACTTTTTTTGAGGGGAAAAGCCAACTAGTAATATTAATCAAGGGACAAAATGTCCGAGAGTACATAGGGAGCAATTCTCCGAAGGACAGTGATTCTCCCACACCTGCTCTACACCAAAAGGCACTAGTTTGACAAGGTGATGGGCTACAAAATTCCCATCCCTTTTAACATGAGACCAAATAACAGAATGAAAGGAAGCGCTAATCTCCAAAATATCTTCTAAGACATTATCAAAATCCGAAAAAAACACAATAGCTTTAGAGAGGCGATTCACAAGAGCTTGACAATCCGACTCCATAATAATGGTCTCGTATCCATGGCTTTTGGCAAGCTTGAGGGAGCAAAGAAAGGCTCTACTCTCGGCAATCTCCGGAGACCACCAAGCACGAACACGCCTTATGGCCGCAAAATAAACATCACCCCTATCATCTCGTGCCACAACACCCATACCAACCCATCCATCAATCATCAAAGATGCGTCAGCGTTCAACTTCACCACTCCAGCAAGTGGGGCTATCCATCGGCTTGCGCTGCTCACTTGTCGAGGCACCATGCTCGTGTACACTCGCTGGGCATAGGATTTATGCTCCTTTACAACTCGCTCCAGGCGCACCAACAACACATTGTTGGGAGTAATTTGATCTTCAAAAACTTTTAGGTTCCTTTCACCCCAAATTATCCACGCAAGGGTAGCAGCTTTTTGTCTCAACTTTGCATCTTCATTCTTCCACGCAAACATTAAATCACAGCAGCTCAATGCTGTGATATATGTCACCAACCTGCTACACCCAACTTCATCCCATAAATCCCTCACACGCTGGCATAAGAAAAGCGCATGGTAGCTCGTCTCATCCTCCACTCCACACCACGGACAGATGGCATTATCCACAAGATGCCTATGCTTGAGCAGCGCTCGAGTTGGCAGACTATTGGTACAGAGTCTCCAACATAAATGTTTAACTTTTGGTGAAACGTCCATACCCCAAATCTCCTTCCAAGCCAAGTGTAAATTATTCAAATTCCAACCCTTCCCTAGCACGTAAGCAGTTTTGGTGGAGTATAATCCATCCTTTGAATACGCCCAAGTTAAAGAGTCATGTGGAGCTCTCAAACTTAGAGGTATCGAAAGAATACATTGCTGGTCCCTGAAATGCAAAGAAATGAGATCGTACTTCCATTCCATCCTTGACGAGTCAATAAGATCACTAACCTGCGAGATGCTTTCAACTGGCGGGCTTGTTATGAATCTTCCTTCTTCCCCTACTACCCATGGGTCATGCCACACCTCCACACTACCCCCATCACCAATCCTCCATAAAGCCCCCTCTCTAATTAATGCCTTTGCACTCCAAATGCTGCTCCATGAGTAACTCCCTGCATACCCCAAAGAAGCTTCAAGAAAGGATTTATTTGGATAATACTTTGCCTGCATTACACGCCCCACTAGAGAGTCTGCACGCTGAACTAATCTCCATGCTTGCCTCCCTAGAAGAGCATCATTAAACACCCTTAGGCCTCTAAATCCCATACCTCCAAGAAACTTGGGAGTACACATATCTTCCCATGATTTCCAGTGAATTTTGCCACTACTTATGAATTAAGATCCTTATACATTTTGTTCATTATGAAAGAAAACAATGTCTCAACTTCAATTTTTTCTGGAGGGATAATATCTATATTATTTTTAACCAATGATTTTAAATTCCTAAACAGATACTTTTCTCCTCTTTTTTTTTTTTTTTTTTTTTGCATAGTTTGAACATGGTACAAATATCTAGGAGAGGAGAAAGATAAAGAGAGATAAAAAAAGGACCCCATGTGCTAGGATTCAGGGTAGAAAAAAAGAGAATATATTGCAAAAAAATGTTAATATCAACTTTCTAATCTTTTTGAGTGGCTACAATTAGTTAATCTCAGCCCTCTATTTTTAGTGTCTTATCTTGGCCATTGATTTCGTTGACCCTCTGTAGGCCTAAAAATTTTGTTAAATGCCACATAATAATTATTATTTGACCCATTAGAGTCAAATGTTGACTTTTATTAATAAATGATCATCAAATTAATTAATTTGGGCTTGATATTAAATTTAGCCATTTTGAATTAGATCATTTATTATTGGGTCAAGGTCCCATTAAGTGAAAGTTGGGCTCTTAAGAGGCTTTATATGTCCATAAGGCCCAAGTGGCTGAGGTCAAGGAAAGCTGTATAAATACAGCTTCGCACTTTATTTTCAAAGGGGGAAGAAGAAATCAGACTCCAGAGCCAGCACGGAAGAAAACAGAAGGCACAACCTAAACCTCTCATGTACTTCCCAAAAGAAGGAACAAGATCAACCTTAAGCGAGATCAAGCCCGAAGGCCCTCATTTAGGAAGATCATATTGGTTCGTGAGCAACAACAAACCAACATCAAATCCTTCCAATAGAAGAAGAACATGAAGCATACAAATTGACTTGTCATTCTATTATACATCAACATCCTTGAACAAGGCCCTTATTCAAGAAAATCAAAGCTGTTAGTGAATTGCAAAGTTCAAATACACGTGGAGATTAAATTAGAGGATTAAAATATTAGAGATTGTAACCCAAAAATACAAAATCAATAAAACATTATTTTATTCACATCTTTTGACTCTATTTTGCAGATCTAAAATTTGTGTTTACACCTCTAAACACATTCAAAAAAAAATTGCAAAAACTAGGTGAACGGTTATTTGTAAATTTATTAATGTAGAATTGTCAGTTTTAGTTTTAGTTTAATTATAAAAATTAATTAAATAAATGGTGTATATTTTAGAAGAAAACTAGTGTGTAGCTCGGGAGATGCCCCGAGTTTTTACTTTGAAAAATACTTCTAAGTTATGAGCTTATATTTATTACAGATTAGTTTGTTATATATTTTTATGTTCCATGCTATATATATTTATGTGGAGTAAAGAGCACATCTAATGGTTGGTTGAGATGGTAAGACTTTCACTTTACAACGTATAATATGTATTGGTCGCATGTTCGAATTTTACTATACAAATGTTTCGGGTAAAAACTTGTGAGATGGGGGAGTTAGTCAAGATGAGGGGCCGATGACCGTCACGTTGAGAATAGCCGAGTGCTCGAAAGGTACTGCAGAGACCTGCAAGAATGAAGGTTAGACTACCCGGGGGTGTTTCCGGGATCGCCCCTCCGACACTCAAGTCAGTTAGGATGCTTAACTCAAAGTATTGAGCAGTTGGTCTAGAATTTATTACCTGTTCATTGATGAGACATGGGGTATTTATAGCATTGTGGATTCCCATAAAGGGAACATTGATAGGATGGGTCTCAGGGAAACTATTGGCTATGTTGCCTTTTCAGGCAATAAGCCTTTTTTTGCCCCTTGTCTGGGATCCCTAGGCATCCTGGGATTAGGGTAACCATCTTGTAGGACCCATTGTGCCCCCTGCCCGGGGGTTTGATGGTCTTCCTCATAAGAAACGGACCTAGGGAATACTGGGCCCAAACATTAGACCCACGCGAGATGTGTGAGGGAGGGCTCCCCAGAAGTTGCATGTCTCGCGGAAAGTTGAATCTGTACTTGGCTTGGGTTGGACCCGTGCATCCTGAGAGGTATCTCAAAGTGCATTAGAGATGTTTCGGAGGCCAACGGGCCCCATATGTCTCGAGGGCTATCCTTGGCCTCACTCGAGATGTCTAATGAGCCCCATGTATCTCGAGGGGCGTTCTTGACCTCGCTCGAGATGTCCCAGGGGACAATGAGCCCATGTATCTCGAGGGGCGTCTTTGACCTCGCTCGAGATATCCCAGGGGCCAATGAGCCCCATGTATCTCGAGGGGTGTCCGTGACCTCGCTCGAGATGTCTCTGGTGTTAACGATCTCCATGTATCTCGAGGGGCGTCCTTGACCTCGCTCGAGATGTCTCTGGGGCTAATGAGCCCCATGTATCTTGAGGGGCATTCTTGGCCTCGCTCGAGATGTCCCAGGGGCCAATGAGCCCCATGTATCTCGAGGGGGCGTCCTTGACCTCGCTCGAGATGTCCCAGGGGCCTATGAGCCCCAGGTATCTCGAGGGGTGTCCATGACCTCGCTCGAGATGTCCCGGGGGCCAATGAGCCCCATGTATCTCGAGGGTGTTCTTGACCTCACTCGAGATGTCCCAGGTGTAATAGCCCGCACCAAAACACCTTATTAAATAAGTACTTTTATATAACAGCGGAAGCTCCATTCTTGGGCGAACTATTACTTGGATCCCCCTTAAGCCTAAGCTTAAGAGAATGAGCATTTTACAACATGAACTATTAAAACTTACTTACAAAATAACCATCTTACTTCATAATAAAAATATTACAAACCGAAAATACACCATGGTTTTTCCAATATTGTCCTCCATGCTAACATACAACAAAACAATACAAGTCCCCACAAGAGCATCTGACATCCATACATAATCATTAATAGTCACCTGCAAAACGATAATCAACTGCCCCCACCGAGACAGGTTCAAAGAACAAAACACAAGTCAGCAAAGCTGAGTACACAAGTAGATTTTTAGGAAAAATATTATGGTGGCTGAATCTAGCTTTTCCTTCGCAAAACCCATCCCAAAAGAATAATAATATGCAACACGTCAAGTGCTCACATCCTTGTTGGTTTCTTACTATCGTTACAGTTCTTTCTATTAGTTCAACATTATTGATATCAATCAATATCATTTAATCCTTATGGGGAAAGTGAACACGATTAGAGAGGGGTCACCACGACCGACTATCTCTAAACTGTGGGGGTGATGCGCTCAAGTTATACGATGTTCTTGTGGTATTTTAGGTGCACATTGCTAAGGGATTTGTTCGTAATTGTTAAGTTTTGCATATAAATAGTCCTTAGCGGAAGTTCGGAATTTTGTATGTTAATTGTTGTTAAAGTTGTAAAGTTCCGAGCTCTTGGAACTCCACCGTGTGCCTAAGCATCGCATCACCGCAAGCTCGTCATCACCAACCAAGTAGAGCTCAGCAAGCCTCGCTCGCCAGCAGCATCGTCGAGCCATCAAGCTGCCCAGCCCAGCTTGCCCATCGCACGCCCAGCATCGCCCATCGCATCGCCCATCGAATGCCCAGCCATCGCGCAAGCCCAGCGCCCAGCTCGCACCACGCGAGATAGGTCGCACCTCGCGACCTGTATCTCGCACCTCGCGAGGATTCTCGCACGGTGCGACATGCGTGGTTTGGCCCAAGTCTTCAGCTCGTTGCGAAGGCAGTAGCTTATCGCACGGTGCGACCTGTATCGCACCTCGCGACCCCTAGGTCGGTCTAAATGTCGGCTGACTTTTGAGCCTTAGTATAAATACTAAACTTTGTTTTTAGACCTAGGGGGCAGCAGCCACAAGGGGATGGAGTTTCCAAAACTCCACTCCTCTCTTGTTGTCTTCTCTTTTTAGTTTTTATTTTCTAATTTAGTTTTTGTAGATTTCAATTATGGGATTGGCTTATGCTATGCCGATTGTAGCTTGAACCGTTCTTGAACGAGATTAATATGGAGCTTCAAGCATTATTGTGAGATCTTTCCTCTCTATTTAATTCCTTTGATTATGGTTTAATTTCTATGCTTGCTTTCTATGATTTTTGCATGATTATGCTAGGAATATTACTAGTTTGATTGTGTAATAAATCTAATGCTAGATTTAAGAATAGAATCGGATTGTTTTATTCTTTTATCAATTGGTAGCAAACTAGGAAGTAACTTAGATGCAGATCGTCTTGGTTATTTCTTGGGGAAATTGAATCAACTGTTGAATGTTTATCGCTTGTATGACGTTAGCAGGTCTATTGGTTCTCTGTGTTTATTGCTGCTATCGGATTGAACTTAGACGCAGATCGGACTAGGTTATCCTTTAGTTAGGGTTTTATAGTCACGCTGATCGTGCTATTCAACTAGGAATAAGGAGAATGCGAGATTAATTCTCGACAATAGATAATTATGGAAATAATTAGAGTCGAGGTTAAATGATCGATAATGAATTGAAGTGGATGTTAATCGGATTCAAGATCCTTCCTATAATTGATTTCTCATTTTGTTTATATGCTAGTTAGTTGTAGTTTAGTTATAATCTACTTGAAACCCCCCTTTGTTATTATTATTAGGTTTCTCGGCCCTTAGCTTAATCTAGGTTTCGAATCACGCCGAATATAAAACTCGTCCCCTGTTTCCCTCGTGGATACGACCCCTACTTCCATTATACTTGTTTATTGTAAAAGAGAGTAGGAGAAATTTTATCTTTGGCCGGGTGGCGTTCACGACAAGCGCGGCCCGCCCAAATTTTGGCGCCGTTGCCGGGGAAACGGTGTTACTTGTTTTTATTTAGAGTGATTTTTGGATGGTATTGCTTGTGCTCTTTGTTTTTGATTGGCCACTCATATAAAGAATTCCCTTTTTGTTTGAGTTTCTAGTTTTCATCTTCCATTGAGCTCTATGTATTTCACTTTTGTATTTTGAACAAGAAGCATGGAACTTGTTGCTTAAACTCTCTTGGGAATGGTTGATTGACTCATACTTTATATCTTGGTTATTGTCTAGCTTTAAACATTTATATTAATGGTCATGACTTGGGTTAGCTAGGAGTACTACTAGTTGATGTTTGTTGTTGCCTTAATGCTAGGTTTGGGATGTAATCAGATGTTATATGCTCAACCATGTTGTAGTAAGCTAGGTATTAACGATGCATTGCAAGAGTTCTTCTCAATCAATTTTGCAGGTACTTGAAGTGGAGATTGACATGGAACCACCATTGTCACACATGGAGCACAATCCAATGATTGAGCTTAAGGTATTAAGTCGAGCTCACGACTTTAAACAACAGCGCTTCTCGGGAGGCAACCCGAGACCCCTTTATTTTCTTTCTTTTCCTTTATTTTTCATCAAATTTCCACCACCACAACAAATTTTCTTTCACCCACCGCCCACCCACTAAAAAGATCCACAACCAATCTTAATTCACTTGTAACCAAAATCCACAAAAGAAAATCCGTTGGGAGGACTTCAATAGCTAGGAGTTGGTAACACTAGAGGATTGAGATTGTTAATGTATCTTTTCGATCTCTTAAGCTAGGAGCAAATCTCAAAAATTCAAAACTTTTGAACTTGTCATTTGTTTGAGTGATTCGAGGGAGCGGGTTGTGAGTTGAGTTAGGAGATTTGAGTTGGTGTTGTTAAGAAATTTGAGTTTGACGGATTGCTTTTCATGAGTTTTGACCATCGATCTTCGATTTACCCGATTTTCAAATTTCCCCCCTATTTTCAGTGTACTTTTTCTTTTTAATTGTCGACACATTGAGGACAATGTGTAGTTTAAGTAGGGGGGAGGGTATTCTCATTCTCATGTATCTATGTTGTATATATTACTTTTAATTTGAAATGAAAAAAAAATAAAAAATAAATAAAAAAAAAAAAAATGATGATGAAATGAAACCCGCTGAGTTGAAAACCCACAAGGGTGGGCGACTCGGGCAAAAATGGGGGCCCGGATAGGTTGAAAACCCGAAAGGGCAACTTATGCAAAAGAGTGGCTTATATTGAGCGGGTAAGATGGTGAGATGAAAAAAATGTGAGAAGCTAGGATGAAAACCCGAAAGGGCTCCTAGGCAAAATGAGAGATTAAGAGAGAATTATACACTTTGAAAACTCATTTGCCGGAGATGGTGTCATAAGGTTGAAAGCGTTTTCGGGTTGGGTTAGTGAATTCATCCTTTGTTTTGTGAAGATCTATTTATTTTGGCTTTCGCATTCTTTTGGTTGATTGTTTTTGGGAGTAAGCATGGAATTTATCCCTTTTTGTCTTTGTTCCATGGCTTGCTATTTTAAGTTAGTTGTTGTAGTAGTAGGTCATATTTTGAGGTTTGGGAGAGCTGATACTTTAGTGTGTCGTGAGCTGGCATTTTGATTCTCGTTGGTGTTGTTGGTTAAACTTGTTGGCGTTGCTTGGTTATTATTGTTGTCGCGTCTTTGTATATTTCGGGTGAGCTTGAATCTAAGTGTGGGGAATCATCATCCCTTACGTTTAGGTTTTGAGCGTATGTTGTTAAGATGTGATGATGATGATGTAGTTGATGGGGAGTGTAGGTTGGTTTCGATAGCTTGGGCGATGATTCATTTGGTGATCCTCATTTTGAGTTTACTCGAGGTCGAGTAAAGTTCAAGTGTGGGGGTATTTGATGCGCTCAAGTTATACGATGTTCTTGTGGTATTTTAGGTGCACATTGCTAAGGGATTTGTTCGTAATTGTTAAGTTTTGCATATAAATAGTCCTTAGCGGAAGTTCGGAATTTTGTATGTTAATTGTTGTTAAAGTTGTAAAGTTCCGAGCTCTTGGAACTCCACCGTGTGCCTAAGCATCGCATCACCGCAAGCTCGTCATCACCAACCAAGTAGAGCTCAGCAAGCCTCGCTCGCCAGCAGCATCGTCGAGCCATCAAGCTGCCCAGCCCAGCTTGCCCATCGCACGCCCAGCATCGCCCATCGCATGCCCAGCCATCGCGCAAGCCCAGCGCCCAGCAGCAGCCCAGCTCGCACCACGCGAGATAGGTCGCACCTCGCGACCTGTATCTCGCACCTCGCGAGGATTCTCGCACGGTGCGACATGCGTGGTTTGGCCCAAGTCTTCAGCTCGTTGCGAAGGCAGTAGCTTATCGCACGGTGCGACCTGTATCGCACCTCGCGACCCCTAGGTCGGTCTAAATGTCGGCTGACTTTTGAGCCTTAGTATAAATACTAAACTTTGTTTTTAGACCTAGGGGGCAGCAGCCACAAGGGGATGGAGTTTCCAAAACTCCACTCCTCTCTTGTTGTCTTCTCTTTTTAGTTTTTATTTTCTAATTTAGTTTTTGTAGATTTCAATTATGGGATTGGCTTATGCTATGCCGATTGTAGCTTGAACCGTTCTTGAACGAGATTAATATGGAGCTTCAAGCATTATTGTGAGATCTTTCCTCTCTATTTAATTCCTTTGATTATGGTTTAATTTCTATGCTTGCTTTCTATGATTTTTGCATGATTATGCTAGGAATATTACTAGTTTGATTGTGTAATAAATCTAATGCTAGATTTAAGAATAGAATCGGATTGTTTTATTCTTTTATCAATTGGTAGCAAACTAGGAAGTAACTTAGATGCAGATCGTCTTGGTTATTTCTTGGGGAAATTGAATCAACTGTTGAATGTTTATCGCTTGTATGACGTTAGCAGGTCTATTGGTTCTCTGTGTTTATTGCTGCTATCGGATTGAACTTAGACGCAGATCGGACTAGGTTATCCTTTAGTTAGGGTTTTATAGTCACGCTGATCGTGCTATTCAACTAGGAATAAGGAGAATGCGAGATTAATTCTCGACAATAGATAATTATGGAAATAATTAGAGTCGAGGTTAAATGATCGATAATGAATTGAAGTGGATGTTAATCGGATTCAAGATCCTTCCTATAATTGATTTCTCATTTTGTTTATATGCTAGTTAGTTGTAGTTTAGTTATAATCTACTTGAAACCCCCCTTTGTTATTATTATTAGGTTTCTCGGCCCTTAGCTTAATCTAGGTTTCGAATCACGCTGAATATAAAACTCGTCCCTGTTTCCCTGTGGATACGACCCCTACTTCCATTATACTTGTTTATTGTAAAAGAGAGTAGGAGAAATTTTATCTTTGGCCGGGTGGCGTTCACGACAAGCGCGGCCCGCCCAGGGTCGTCACCCTCCTATTTACCATATGCTTGCAAGACTTTCAGGACATGTCCCTAGCAGCTACGAGACACCACGCTCGCCTGCAACTTACAATTTAATAACGGCAGCTACGAGACACCACGCTCGCCTGCAATTGTTGTTCATCACCGTCCACGGCTACTTCCCCTTCTTGTAGGTGATCACACAAACACATTGATAATTTTAATTCCTCTTAATTGTTATTAAATTATTATCTGAGCTAACTCGTAAGAGATGGACCTAACTTCTTGAAGAAAGATTTATATAAGTGTAACTTCCACAAGGTTAATCACAATAGTAATTATTAGGAAACTCATAATTTTGAAATTAAAAAAAATAAATAAGTAGATAAATAAATTATATGAATTTCTCAAAATACATAAAGAATAAGATATTTGTGTTAACAAACGTAGGTCATTTGATTATTACTCTTAGAGTTGTTAAAGTTGGGTGAGGAAACTATTATCATTGATATTAGGAACTATGGTTTGGTAAGTATGATTGTAGCTAAATTTGGAGAGAGGTTTATCAAATAGATACTCCTTGAACATATTTTTCATTGATGAAAATTAATTTCTTTTTTTTTTTAAAGATTTATAATCAACCAAATCAATCACGTTCAATAAAATTGTAGGAAGTAATTAAATAATTCATTGATGAAAGGAACTTATTACTCTTTTACTCAACTCATCGTTTAACCTTTGAATTATTCAATATTATAATTTTATCCTTTAAATACTCTTTGAAATATTTCTTGGAAAATCTGGAATGTACCACAAAATCTATTAAAACGGAAACTGTCCCGCAAAAATTTCAAATTTTCAACAGAAATTAAAATGACCATAACTTCCTCATACGAAATCCAAATTGGACGATTCTTGTACCTATTCTAAGTAAAATTTTAATACGTACAACTTTTGTGAAATAGCATTTTGGCCAAAAATGCCCAGAAAATGTCGAAAAACACGTTTTATTAAAACTGGTCCAGATTCTTACGGGATGGTAGAAGTTTATGTTCCAATGTTTAATCTACTTCACATGCACTTGGGTTCTTCCATCAAGAAGAACTTATTAACATTTTGACAGTAAAATATGGCCCTTGACTCATTTACAAGATCAAATATTCAAACATAATATTCCAACATTTACTAAAAAAAACCCTTATCTCAACTTGCAACTCATAATTTCACAATCAATCAACAAGAACATATAATTATCCCCAAAGAAACACATGCAAAGAAAAAAAAAAAAACAATTCATGTAATACTTATAGATTTGAAGATACAACATAAATTTCTTTCCAAAACCCACATGCATGCACTTATATAAAACAATTCTTTTACCCAAATCTCATTTCAACCCCAAAGAGAGTTAGTGACTTGTGTACATTAATCCCCTTTGCCCAACTCTTCTTTCTTCCTCCAAAATGTAGAATTTTCGACCTTCCTATAATCCCAAAGTGTTCATATGAGTTAATTATCTTACCTCAAGATATTAAAAACAAAGCTTCCTCTTCCCAAATAAATAAATAAAAAAAAATCAGCTTACCTTCACCTTTTTAGACTAGAGTTTGGGGGTGTTTTTCCACTCCTTCTTGAAAATTTTCTTTGGTAGTACCTAGTATACACATCAAGGAAAACAAAAATGAGTTTGCATGTAAGATTGGGTAGAAAATGAGTGAGAAATTGAAGAGAGAAGGTAGGGTTTCAACTTTAGTTCTTCCTCTCTTTTTTCCTCTTTCCTTCTTTTTCTTTCTTCCTTAATTCTCTCACTTTCTCTCTCCTATTTTCTGATTTTTTTTTTGGGGGCTTGAGTTTGACGGGATAAATGGGTTGGAAGTTGGAGTTTTTAGTGGGTGATGACTTGGATAACTATTTTTTTTTTTTAGCTACATTTACTTTCCTATTCTCCCAACAAATATAAAATCAAACCTCTTGAATTTATCCACTTACATATTTTAATTCAACATTGTCCCTCCTTGTCTTTATTTTGCCCAAAAAAAGAAAAATATATTAACTTATCTCTTCTTTGACCACCTACCTCATATACTACTTTACAATCACCCTTTATAACTTCTTAAGTACGATTTTTACTGTATTCCTAAAAATGATCCCATATCACCAATTACATAATATTTTCTCCTCTAACTTGTCGACTAAAATAACAGAGATACAAGTACATAAGTCATATAACATAAACATATCAAAATTTTCCTATCTCTAGGACCTATATGATAATATAGAGAATAATTAAAAGTAGAATATTCGTGTGGTTGGGGTCACTATTACACACTTCCCTCCTTTAAGAAGTTTCGTCCCGAAACTTAGAATCGTACCTTAAAATAGATGCAGGTATCGTTCTTTCATGCCTGACTCCTTTTCCCATGTAGCTTCTTCTTCTTCACCATGATTCGTCCAGAGGACCTTCACTAAGGGTATTGTTTTGTTCCTCAAATTCTTGTCTCTGCGATCCAGTATTCGCAATGGCTTTTCTTCGTAATTCAAGGTCTCATCAAGTTGCAGTGGTTCATAAGATAGCACATGAGATGGATCATACACATATTTCCGGAGTTGGGAGATGTGAAAAACATTATGAATTTGAGATAACTCCACTGGCAAAGCTACCTCATAGGCTACCTCCCCAATCCTTCTTAGTATTTCGTATGGTCCTATGAACTTGGGGCTTAGTTTCCCCCGTTCTCCAAACCTCTTCACTCCACGGGTTGGTGATACCTTAAGAAATACTTTATCCCCAACTTCAAACTCAAGCTTTTTCCTCCTTAAGTCAGCGTACTTCTTTTGTCTATCTTGAGCTATCTTCATCCTTTCACGAATGATCCTAACCTGTTTCATTGTCTCAAGTATCAGTTATGGTCCTATCATGACTCTTGGGTGCACATCATCCCAACAAATAGGCGTTCGGCATCTTCTCCCATACAGAGCTTCATATGGAGACATTCCGATTGAGAACTGGTGACTATTGTTGTAGAACTCTATCAATGACAGCCTTTCCTCCCATGAACCTCCAAAACCTAAAACACAAGCTCGAAGCATATCTTCTAGTGTTTGTATCGTTCTCTCAGTCTGGCCATCAGTGGCGGGGTGGAAGGTAGTACTCAATTTTAGTCTCGTACCAAACACTTCCTGCAATTTCTCCCAAAAGTTGGATAAGAAACGGGGATCTCGATCTGAAATAATTGTCTTCGGGGCTCCATGAAGGCGTATCACCTCCTTAACATAGGCATCTGCCATTTGCTTCAAACTCCATGTTTCCTTCACAGGTATAAATCTCGCAGTTTTGGTCAATCTATCTACAATGACCCATATTGCATCACTCCCCTTCCTAGTTCTTGGGAAACCCATTACAAAATCCATTGACACCGAGTCCCACTTCCACTCTGGAATCTCCAGTGGCTGCAACAATCCAGATTCCTTTTTCCTATCAAACTTCACCTTCTGACAAGTTAAACATCTAGCAACATATTGAGATATATCCCTTTTCATCCCTTTCCACCAATAAGTTTTCTTTAGATCATGAGTTATTTTATCTCTCCCTGGGTGTACTGGGTATGAACTATTATGCGCTTCACCCATGATTCGATCCTTAAGTTCTCGAATGTCGGGTACACACCATCTTCCGTTCATTCTTATACTTCCATCATTATGAATATGGAACTCCTTCCCCTCTCCATTTTCTATCTTCTTATAAATCTCTTTCAAAAACAGGTCATGCATTTGTTTCTCTCTGAGTTCCTCCAAAAGTGTTGGCTGCGCAGTTAATGCAGACAAACACCCTCTCAATTCTCCTCCCTTCACTACAATCAAATCTAAACTCCTCATTTCTTCATAAAGTTCGTGAGGTACTGACAATAACGCATTGACCGTTCTCCGGGGTCTTCTACTCAATGCATCAGCCACTCTATTCGCCTTCCCGGGGTGATATTGAATGTCGATGTCGTAATCTTTAATCAGCTCCAACCATCTACGCTGTCGTAGGTTCAATTCCTTCTGAGTGAAGATGTATTTTAAGCTCTTGTGATCGGTGTAGATTTTGCATGAGACTCCATACAGATAATGTCGCCACAATTTCAGCACAAACACCACAACCGCTAATTCTAAGTCATGAACTGGGTAATTCTTCTCGTGCGGTCGTAACTGGCGAGACGCGTAGGCTATTACTTTTCCGTGTTGCATAAGTACACAGAATAACCCTTCTTGAGACGCATCGATGTACACTTCAAATCCTTCTGTTCCAGATGGTAAGGTCAATATTGGAGCAGTGGTCAACCTCTTTTTCAATTCCTGGAATGCCTGATCGCACTTGCCCGTCCATTCAAATTTTGTGGTTTTCTTTATTAAATTTGTTATGGGCGAGGCTATCTTTGAGAAATCTTCCACAAACCTCCGATAATATCCTGCAAGTCCCATAAAGCTCCTTACTTCAGACACATTGGTTGGTGCTGGCCACTCCATCAATGTTTTTATCTTCTCCAGATCCACCGATACTCCTTCTCGCGAAACCACATGCCCTAAAAATTTCACCTCCTCAAGCCAAAATTCACACTTGCTTAGCTTGGCATATAACTGATTTTTCCTTAAAATACTCAATGTGTCCCTTAATTGTTTTTCATGCTCCTCCCGATCTTTAGAGTATATCAAAATATCATCAATAAGAATTACCACAAATCGGTCCAAATGTGGCTTGAAATACCTTTGCATCAAATCCATGAATGCAGCTGGTGCATTGGTTAACCCAAAAGGCATTACTACGAACTCAAAATGACCATATCTCGTTCTAAATGCAGTTTTAGGTATATCTTCTTCGACTATCCTCATCTGATGATATCCCGATCGCAAATCTATCTTTGAAAACATACTTGCTCCTCTTAACTGATCAAATAGGTCATCTATTCGCGGCAATGGGTATCTGTTTCTCACAGTTATTTTGTTCAATTCCCTATAATCAATACATAGCCTTAAGGTTCCATCTTTCTTTTTCACAAATAGAACTGGGGTTCCCACGGGGATACACTAGGTCTTATATAACCTTTCTGCAAAAGTTCTTCTAATTGCTTCTTTAACTCCACCATCTCGGCTGGCGCCATACGATAGGGTGCTTTTGATATCGGTGTAGCATTAGGAATCAAATCTATATGGAAATCTACCACTCTTCGTGGGGGTAATCCTGACAAGTCTTCGGGAAATACGTCAGGGAATTCTCTCACCACAGGTATGGCATTAATCTCTTGAGTGAGTTCTGTTAACATACTGATCTCATGATTCACTATCTTCTGCTTCCCTTTACTAATCTTCTGATTAAGGTTTTCTCCTCTCATCTCCCTTGCATTTTCTGGGTAAATCACTTTTTCCCCTACTGGTGCTCTTAAACTGATTGTTCTAGCATAACATTCTGTTACAGCCCTATGCCTACCCAGCCAATCCATTCCCAAAATTACATCATATGACCCCAAATCAATAGGTTTCAAATCTACCTTAAACTTGACTCCACCTATTTCAATCTCACAATCCTTAAATTTTCTTGTACAATTAACTAGAGTTCCATCTGGAATACATATTACCATTTCAATCGATGCTACATTGAGTTTACACTTCATTTTAGCTACAAAGTTACTAGAAATGAAAGAATGGGTAGCTCCCGAATCAAACAAAACATATGCATTAGCTGAGCATACATTAAATAAGCCAGTTATAACAGTACCTTCCTCGGCTTCAGCATTGGGTTCTTCGAATTCTTCTCCTTGAATGGAAAAGACTCTTCCTTGGATCCTTCCTTGACCACCACGGAATCCACCTCGTCCACTACCTCCTTGATTGTGTCTGAAATTCCCTTGGCCTGTACCCCGTCCTTGATTCACAGGCCCTGTTCTGCTAGCATAGTACCCAGCACTACTTTGGCCTTGCCTGGCCCCCCTTCCATCCTTCTCTGGACAATCTTTTATCATATGACCTTCCTTCTGACATAGGAAACATATATTCTTACCCGCACAGTTCTTCCCTCTATGGTTCTTTCCACACTTTTCACACTTCACATCTCGGTTTTGGGGCCTCTGGTCATACGATGTTCCTGAAGATCGAGTTGCAAACATCTTCCCATAAGACTCTTGCCTTGGCTTCTTACTTCCTCCTTCAATACCTTTACCTCCGTTCCTCCTCTTAGTGACCTCCTGCTCACGCAGATCAATTCTTTCCTGCTCTAATGCTCGATCATATAGTTCTTGAAAACTCGTGTAATGACCTACCCTCTTCTGGTACTTAAAGTTTAACCCTTCGAAGACCTAGTCATTTTGAGCTTGTCCGTACTCACAAAGTCCGGTGCAAACCTAGATAACTCGGTGAACTTTGCAGCATACTCAATCATTGACAATGCCCCTTGACGTAAAAATAGAAACTCATTCTCCATCCTTCGCTGCAAAGAGGGTGGGTAAAATCTCTCTCTAAGTTTTTCTAAGAACTTTTCCCAAGTAAAACCAGGCTCTTGGGCTACATTTTTTACCGTTTTCCACCACATGTCAGCTTGGCCTTCAAGATAAAAGGAAGCTAATCTAACTCTTAACTCCGTTGGACAATTCACACAATCCAGTAATTTCTCCATATATGAGATCCAATTTTCAAATTTTACAGGGTCAACTGTTCCATCATATGTTGCGGGTTTATGAGCCGCTATACGTTTGTAAAACTTATTTTCTTCATCATTCTTACCCTGTTGATGATTTTCTAATATAGACAATAGTCTAGAGTTCATGTTCTCTAAAACCTTTGCCCTAGCCTCTGCTGAGTTGGGTCGGGGTCCTTCTTCCGCCATAATAGTTTGTATACTCTAACAAGTGCCTAAATAATAAGATAGCTTAAATTAAATAACATACACACATAATGTGTTGCCACATAACAAGATTCAATACCAACTACAATAACACACAAACTCTTAGAGTCTAGATAGCCAAGCTCAAGTTCAAATACAACCCTTAATTTCAAGCACAGTTCCAGGGGTTTAGGGAATTAGGGAAATAATACATTTTCTAAAGAAAAAAAAAAATCCTTGCAATTAGAACAACTCGGAACATCTTAACCAACAAACATAACTAAGGAAACTTATTCTTCCACCATTCTCTAGTCAATGTAGATATATTCTCGAGCATAGCCACTCCCATCGCTGCTAGCACTTGTAGTCTCATCTCCAGGCTCATAGTTGGGTCCACAAATGCTGCAACTACCCTCATTGACCCCCATGCTACTACTAGCGCTCGATCTATTAGTTATCCCCGATCTTTCACTAGTAAATTGTCTCTGATATGGATGCCTTTTCTTTTCCTTTCTCCTGCGCTCCTCCCTATTTTGCAAACGGGCTCTCATAGCTCCCCAATGTGGGTCTCCTGTCACCATAGGCTTACCCCTTTGGTTCATCTCATTAATGGTAATCTCTATTTCTGCCATAACTTCATCAACTGTGACTTCCCACCTGATTTCTCTCTTATCAACATCCTCTAACCTTCTCCCAGTTCCCTGGATAAAACCATTAGCAAGATACAACACAAGTAGCTCCCAATAAACATTCCTAAAGGATATCCAAGGTTCACTACGCGGTAGGGTTTTCACAACACTATAAGCTTGAATCACCGGACGGGTATAATGGTTTTCCCCATAATCTACCTGCTCATTATACCTTTGTATGTACTCCAGCACCCTCCTCGCATGACCTCTGGCTTCTCCTCCTCCTATGCCCCCTGCATCTAACTCATCCGGTTCCACCATAAAATCATTCTCTTCAACCACCTCCCTCTTAATAGTGCTAGCACGGCTCCTCCGACTTGTCATCTACAAGACATATTTGCAATAAATCCACAAATACTTAGTAAATTATCATATTCACAATAATCATAAAACCATTCATGAAGAACAACACTAATTACGAACCATAATCCATAACAATTTCATCCAAGCACACAATTCTTTTAATTCTTTTAAATTTATACATACATATTCCTTTAATTCGACCAATACTCATTCTTAACATATTAACTTACACATATGAAATCCTATCCATATTACCCTCATCATATTCCACCCAATATCTTTATCATTTCTTTCCATCATTTCATAGTCTCTAATTTGATTCATATTAACACTTTCTCCATATCTACGCATTACACCTTCATAACTCAAGTAGATCTCAACTCATATCATATGCCTTTCATGACCTACTTTAATATCATGAATACCATCTTTTCTTACATTATTTCACTCATCCATAAGAGATAATAACACATCACTCCACTCAACTTACTTATTATTCACATTTCACACACATCTATAAATACTTGTATTTTCACCCAAAAAAAAAAAAATCAAAAATTCAACTTCTACCACACTTAGCACGTCAACACTTTTGAGTTTTCAAAATCATAGTGTTTCAAATTCTCGATTTCATTTTAAAACTTTCGGCTCTGATACCAAGTGTAATAGCCCACACCAAAACACCTTATTAAATAAGTACTTTTATATAACAGCAGAAGCTCCGTTCTTGGGCGAGCTATTACTTGGATCCCCCTTAAGCCTAAGCTTAAGAGAATGAGCATTTTACAACATGAACTATTAAAACTTACTTACAAAATAACCATCTTACTTCATAATAAAAATATTACAAATCGAAAATACACCATGGTTTTTCCAATATTGTCCACCATGCTAACATACAACAAAACAATACAAGTTCCCACAAGAGCATCTGACATCCATACATAATCACTAATAGTCACCTGCAAAACGATAATCAACTGCCCCCACCGAGACAGGTTCAAAGAACAAAACACAAGTCAGCAAAGCTGAGTACACAAGTAGATTTTTAGGAAAAATATTATGGTGGCTGAATCTAGCTTTTCCTTCGCAAAACCCATCCCAAAAGAATAATAATATGCAACACGTCAAGTGCTCACATCCTTGTTGGTTTCTTTCTATCGTTACAGTTCTTTCTATTAGTTCAACATTATTGATATCAATCAATATCATTTAATCCTTATGGGGAAAGTGAACACGATTAGAGAGGGGTCACCACGACCGACTGTCTCTAAACTGTGGGGGTCGTCACCCTCCTATTTACCATATGCTTGCAAGACTTTCAGGACATGTCCCTAGCAGCTACGAGACACCACGCTCGCCTGCAACTTACAATTTAATAACGGCAGCTACGAGACACCACGCTCGCCTGCAATTGTTGTTCATCACTGTTCACGGCTACTTCCCCTTCTTGTAGGTGATCACACAAACGCATTGATAATTTTAATTCCTCTTAATTGTTATTAAATTATTATCTGAGCTAACTCGTAAGAGATGGACCTAACTTCTTGAGGAAAGATTTATATAAGTGTAACTTCCACAAGGTTAATCACAATAGTAATTATTAGGAAACTCATAATTTTGAAATTAAAAAAAATAAATAAGTAGATAAATAAATTATATGAATTTCTCAAAATACATAAAGAATAAGATATTTGTGTTAACAAACGTAGGTCATTCGATTATTACTCTTAGAGTTGTTAAAGTTGGGTGAGGAAACTATTATCATTAATATTAGGAACTATGGTTTGGTAAGTATGATTGTAGTTAAATTTGGAGAGAGGTTTATCAAATAGATACTCCTTGAACATATTTTTCATTGATGAAAATTAATATCTTTTTTTTTTAAAGATTTATAATCAACCAAATCAATCACGTTCAATAAAATTGTAGGAAGTAATTAAATAATTCATTGATGAAAGGAACTTATTACTCTTTTACTCAACTCATCGTTTAACCTTTGAATTATTCAATATTATAATTTTATCCTTTAAATACTCTTTGAAATATTTCTTGGAAAATCTGGAATGTACCACAAAATCTATTAAAACGGAAACTGTCCCGCAAAAATTTCAAATTTTCAACAGAAATTAAAATGACCATAACTTCCTCATACGAAATCCAAATTGGACGATTCTTGTACCTGTTCTGAGTAAAATTTTAATACGAACAACTTTTGTGAAATAGAATTTTGGCCAAAAATGCCCAGAAAATGTCGAAAAACACGTTTTATTAAAACTGGTCCAGATTCTTACGGGATGGTAGAAGTTTATGTTCCAATGTTTAATCTACTTCACATGCACTTGGGTTCTTCCATCAAGAAGAACTTATTAACATTTTGACAGTAAAATATGGCCCTTGACTTATTTACAAGATCAAATATTCAAACATAATATTCCAACATTTACTAAAAAAAAACCCTTATCTCAACTTACAACTCATAATTTCACAATCAATCAACAAGAACATATAATCATCCCCAAAGAAACACATGCAAAGAAAAAAAAACCAATTCATGTAATACTTATAGATTTGAAGATACAACATAAATTTCTTTCCAAAACCCACATGCATGCACTTATATAAAACAATTCTTTTACCCAAATCTCATTTCAACCCCAAACAGAGTTAGTGACTTGTGTACATTAATCCCCTTTGCCCAACTCTTCTTTCTTCCTCCAAAATATAGACTTTTCGACCTTCCTATAATCCCAAAGTGTTCATATGAGTTAATTATCTTACCTCAAGATGTTAAAAACAAAGCTTCCTCTTCCCAAATAAATAATAAAAAAAAAATCAGCTTACCTTCACCTTTTTAGACTAGAGTTTGGGGGTGTTTTTCCACTCCTTCTTGAAAATTTTCTTTGGTAGTACCTAGTATACACATCAAGGAAAACAAAAATGAATTTGCATGTAAGATTGGGTAGAAAATGAGTGAGAAATTGAAGAGAGAAGGTAAGGTTTCAACCTTAGTTCTTCCTCTCTTTTTTCCTCTTTCCTTCTTTTTCTTTCTTCCTTAATTCTCTCACTTTCTCTCTCCTATTTTCTGATTTTTTTTTTGGGGGCTTGAGTTTAACGGGATAAATGGGTTGGAAGTTGGAGTTTTTAGAGTTTTTAGTGGGTGATGACTTGGATAACTATTTTTCTTTTTTTTTTTTTTAGCTACATTTACTTTCCTATTCTCCCAACAAATATAAAATCAAACCTCTTGAATTTATCCACTTACATATTTTAATTCAACATTGTCCCTCCTTGTCTTTATTTTGCCCAAAAAAAGAAAAATATATTAACTTATCTCTTCTTTGACCACCTACCTCATATACTACTTTACAATCACCCTTTATAACTTCTTAAGTACGATTTTTACTGTATTCCTAAAAATGATCCTATATCACCAATTACATAATATTTTCTCCTCTAACTTGTCGACTAAAATAACAGAGATACAAGTACATAAGTCATATAACATAAACATATCAAAATTTTCCTATCTCTAGGACCTATATGATAATATAGAGAATAATTAAAAGTAGAATATTTGTGTGGTTGGGGTGACTATTACACCAGGGGCCAATGAGCCCCATGTATCTCGAGGGGCGTCCTTGACCTCGCTCGAGATGCATCTGGGGGTAATGAGCCCCATGTATCTCGAGGGGTGTTCTTGACTTCGATCGAGATGTCCCAGGGGCCAATGAGTCCCCATGTATGAGAGGTGCGTGTTGTATCTCTCTTTGGAGAATGTTGGGCGAATACTCGCCGAGTTCCTTGAGAGATCTTTGAACCATCGCTCTGGGCCGGGGTTTTTCGAGGACCATAGGCCCTGCGCACCCCGAGGGGTGTCCTGATGCCGTAGCGCTTGACGGGCACCGACTCCAGTAGTTGGGGTGACTTGGAGTATCCCTCGCTCGATCTGGGCGAGGTGCCTAATTATAGGTCTTTGGACTCAGCTGGATTTAGTCAACCCGGTGAGCTGGGATGGACTAGTCGGGCAGCTAAGGCTGGTAGTTCTGGCTAGGGTGACTGTTGGGCCTCGTTTAGGGCCCAATGTCAGCCTTGTTGCTTCTGGGAGTTTCCCAATCCCGCGAGATACCAACCGCTTCGTACGGTGTTTGTTTATAAATAGGGGGGACCGTGTCATTCCCATTCAAGTTCTTTGGATTGTTGCTGCGTAAAAGATTTTCTCCTCGAGGCCACACAAGTCGACCGGCGTCTTTCATCAAGGTGCAGGATCTCGAAGGTGTTTTGGATAAGGTACGACCCATTTTCTTCCCTTTCTTTTTATTAATAAATGGACCCTTCCGGACAGGATCCCCTCTTGATAAATAACGGGGGTTTTTTGTCTGGCTCGGATACCCCCCGGTACTACTCGAGCCCTTGTTCGATGGACTGTTAATAAATGGGGTGCTCGTGGTGTCCATAGCATTCGACTGTCCCGATCCCTCGAGGGTGCTCGACGCTTTACCGTGTTCGAGCGACGGGGCTTCAATAATGTCTGATGGGGGAGTGGAGATAAATAATCCCCTATACGAGGTGACCGTTGCTCGTCCTCGGGCAATTAGGAGTTACTTAGACCATCTTCTCGATGGCCAGGTTGTTCGAGTGATGGAGTGCAGCAGTGAAGATCTTTCCCATGAGCCGAGCACTAGCGGTGAAGAGGGGGAGACCCGGACTCAGGGCAAGGGTACCACGCACTTCTTCGTTCGAGGACCTTTTATGCAGTTCCTGTTGGATAACCTGCGCTTTCTCGAGACGTCATATTGGATTCGACATCCATACGCATTGTACCTTCCTGAGCCCGACGATACTGTATGTACCCCTCCGACGGGCTACGTGGCTTTGTATAAGGCTTATCTCGATGTTAAGGTTCCCCGTTCATCCCTTCATTGTCGAGGTGCTACGTTCCTATAATATGTCCCTTTGTCAGTTGATGCCTAACAGCGTAGGCTCGATGGTTGGGTTCGTCGCCATATGCGATATGATGGCGGTCGAGCCATCCTGGTCCTCTGGCTGAACCTGATGAAGTTGGTCGTGATGTCTGCGACATCGTACGGCGAGGGTTGGTATACCTTCTAGGCACGCTTTCCCTACAAGATTGTGGGGACCATGCCTTCGAACCAACATAACTTCCGCACGGGGTTCATGTATGTATATCAAGCTGAGCAGTGGGACTTTCCAGTTGTTCCCTGTCTCGAGGGCCCGAACATGGCTTTAAATAGGTCAGTGCCCAGAATGTCGGAAGATGAGGCCAGGGTTGCCATCTACTGCCAGACCATAACTTCGATAGTCAATGGCGATCGAAAGCAGGTCCCCACCCATTGGAATCCTAGTGCAGAGGATCTGAGTGACGAGCACTTCATCTCTTCGATGGGATTAAGCCCTGCTTATCTCAAGGGTAGGGCCTCCGCTGCTAGGTGTCTACTTGCCTTGGTTGGTATGTATTATGACCTAACCTCTATTTGTTTTGTGCAGTCATTGCCCGTCGAGAGCTCAGTGAAGCCATGCAGAAACGGCTGACGGCTCAGGAGCAGATACGTTCGAAGGTGTCGAGGGGGGAAACTCGAGTTCCTCGCCCTTCCAAGGTAACTTATGCTCCTCGATCTGAACATTGTGCCTTCTGTTTTGTGTTCTTAACTTCTGTTATTCTGATAGGATCCGGTGAAGAGGCCTCGTATTTGTCCTCCTTCGACGGCGGCTATCGTGGCGCCCCAGGTGTTGGGGGATAGGGGGAGGACAGCGACTCTCGAACCACCCGCTAGATCCATGGTGGCTTCCTCGAGGGTTGTGGAGGCACAAGGAGAACCCCCTCGCCACGAGGAGACCCCTGGCCTGAAGAGGGCAAGGACGGATGACTCGG
Organism: Beta lomatogona; assembly: GCA_947646795.1. NCBI lineage: Eukaryota > Viridiplantae > Streptophyta > Magnoliopsida > Caryophyllales > Amaranthaceae > Beta > Beta lomatogona. The sequence goes on along the minus strand of CANSNZ010000064.1, from coordinate 29,564 downwards.
ACCAGACCTCGAAGCCCTTCACCGAGCTTTATGGGGTCGCAAAGGCCAGACGCTTTGACTTAGCTCTTAAGCGCTTTCTGACCAAGGCTGATGTCGAGGCCTGCCGAGCCCTAAGCGAGGAAGAGGAGGTCGAAGGGCTTCATGCCTCCTTGATTGATGTACATTTTCCTTTTTACTAAGCTTTCACTATCTGTTGTTACTTCCTAACTTTTATTGCTTTGCCTGTTTTCAGTGTTAAGTTCGAATGGCCGTCATGAGCCATCGACACACTATCGGCTTTCGTCGACTCCGGGAGGATCTCGTTGAGCAGAGGGAGCTTGCTCTGAATTATAAGCTCGAGATTGAGGCCGCCCATAAAGACCTGGAAGAGAAGGAGAACAGCTTCACTGTTCGAGAGGAGGGGTGGAGGAAGAAGATCCAAGATGCCCAGAGCCAGCGGGATTCGATCAAGAGGCAATTCGACTCTTCGAAATGCGAGTCCTTGACTTCCAGGGAAAAGATCATCCTCGAGTGGCAGAGCTCTCAGGCTGGTAGGGACTTTGCCGCGGACATGGGGCTCGAGGGGGCCAAAGTTGCGACAAGAGTCACTTTTGCCAAGCTGCGGGAGGCCTTGGCTAAGGTTTCTCCCTCGACCAACTAGGCCCTGGTCGAGAAGGAGTATGAAGCCATCGTGGCCGCTGAATTGGAGGCTGACTCTCCCCCGACTCTTGAGGCTCCTATGGAGGGCGTCGATGGCCCTGGTTCCGGGGAGGTCGGAGTTCGTGTTGAGAACGAAGATGCCTTGGGCAGAGAGGATGATGGTGGCGAGGATGAGCTCGATGACTCCTCCAGTTCGACCTCTCTCGTCTCCTCGAGTAGTTTGTCAAGTAGCTCTTCTAGTGATGCTGAGTAGTTCTTGTATTCATGTTTTTGCCATTTGTATCTAGCTTTGATGTTCTTTAGGAATTAGGATGTATCTTTTGATTGAAATGAAAGAACCTTTTGCCATTCAACTTGTGTTGTCCCTCGAAGTCTATTTTTTGTTGATGTGCTTATTTGAAATTACCCATTCTCGATATGCTCTTATCTCGAGTGGTGCCTGCTAAGGGTTGCTTCTCGAACAGGTTCTTACTTTCGAGTTGTAGCCCCAACGAAGGGCTTTACTAAGCATCGAGGGGGCAGTACCCCTTCTTCGTAAGTTGTGGCCTTGGATGATGTTTTTAATACTAAGGGTAAGACCGTCTTTCTCATGCTTTGAGTGCCCTGAGGGCTTTGGGCCCTGTACATGTGACAAGCCTTTAGGGTGATGGGCTCCTGCTCTGGTGAGGCCCATGAGGGTAGTTATTGCAGTCTTGGAATTCGTGATTTGTTTTTCTTATAAGTATGAGGTGTTTCAACGTCATCATTACACCATTTGCATCTTCTTCCTTCAAACTTTCAATCTCGACCATCCTTTTTGCCTTTATTGCAATGTCTCAGTCGTTGATCACCCCCGAGGCTCTTCGAGGGGCCAAACGCCGCCAGCTGACGAAGGCTGGTTCGAACTCCGCCTCTGCTGCCTCGAGGTTACCTGATACCTCGAAGGCGGTTAAGCTCGAGGCAGCGACCTCGACTGAGGATGTGGCTTTGGCTTCGGCCACTAAGGCCCTTCCTCCCTTGGCTCCTGCGGTGAAGCAGGAGACCCTCGAGGTCAAGCTCGAGGGAAAACTTCCTTTTTCGCTTCCTTTTCCCATCACTTCGTCTGGGGTGCAGCAGGCCCTAGCGAAGAGGCTGAAGGTCGAGGGGTCATCCCCTTCTACTGCTCCTGCTCCATGTTCTGCCCTCTCCAGGGCAGATCTAGCAGGGAGGTTCGAGAGGGCCTCCGCTTTTCTGGTGACGACTGCCGATGAGGCGGCATGCTGGGGTGCCGATGGGCAGGAGTTTGAGGCCCTGAAGGCTACCCTTGTCGAGGTATGTGTCTGTTTCTATCTTTTTTCTTTTACTTAGGTGATTTTTGTTGCTTACGTGCGTGTGTTTGTCGCAGCTCTCAATCAGGGTATCTGCTCTGGCCCACCGTCCTCGGGGCACCGCCCCTGCTGAAGTCAAGGACCAGATGTCCTTTGACGAGAGGAGCTCCCTTAACAATCGGATCCAGATTGCTGAGCTGAAGCTTTCCGAGGCTGAGGGAGCCAATAAGAAGGATCAATTGGACTTCAAGGAGAAGATGGTTGAGGCTCAACAGACCATCGAGGACCTCACTAAGCAGAGGGACTCGGCCAGTAGGAGGCATCGTCAGGCCTCGAAGAACAGGAAGGGGGCCTTGGCCAAAGCGGATAAGGCCGACAAGAGGGCCACCGATGCCATCAAGGAGGCTATTGCTTGTCGGGAGCTGATAATTGAGAATTGGAAGGTCTCCGAGGCCAGGAGGATCTTCCTCGAGGATGCCTCCCTTCAAGCTTCCGAGGTTGGCCGCTCTGAGGCTCTCAAGGACAGCTCGAGAAGCTGTCTCCTGGCCTTTCTTGGCAGGAAGTGGAGGAGAGAGTCGTCGCTCTCTCCCAAATGGAGGTTGAGGCTCCTCGAGGGAAGGGTGACGCGGAGGTCGGTCAGTTCGAGGACCAAGCTCCTACTGCTTCCAATCTCGAGGGTTGATGTCCTCGCACCCATGATACCGCTTCCCTAGTCTTCCTCCTCCTTCCTTCTGGCTCCTACAAGGGTTAATGTTAGACCTTTATAGTTTAGTTCTAGTTTCTAGATGTTCCTCATGTTTGTAACATTGCCATCTCGATGGCCTGTACTTGAATAATAAAATTTGCTATTTCTCCCATCGATGTATTTCTATTTTAACAAGTTTGTGCCTTCAAAATTTTTGTTTATGCTCGATATAACTCGATAGGTATATACTTAAAGCACATATTTTGATGTTTTTGCAAAATTCTGCTAAGTCAGCTTGATATAACTCGGTAAGTGTATTACAACTAGATAGGTGTATACTTAAAGCGCATACTTCGATATATTCTACTTACAAAATTTGCTGAGACAACTTTATAAAAGATGGCTTATCATTCTGCCAAGGATGGGTGTACATAATAGATGCCCCTAATTTCGAGGGTTGAAACTTTAAAATGTAGAGCTTCGAAGGCCGGACTCGGGCTTATACATAAAACTTTCTGAGATTGTCCGCATTCCAAGGTCGGGGCAGGGGGCTACCTTCCTGGTCTTCGAGGCGGTACGAGCCTGGTCGAACGACCTTAGTTATCTTGTAAGGCCCCTCCCAGTTAGGCTGTAATTTGCCAAGGCGAGGTTCCCTGCCTGTGGCTTCGAACTTCCGTAGGACCCAGTCGTTGACCTGCAGAGGTCGATGTTTAATTCGTCGATTGAAGAGCCTGGTGATTTTAAGTTTGTAGGAGATGGCCTTGAGGAACGCGTTGCCTCGAGTTTCAGGGAGTAGGTCGAGGTTTACGCGCTTCTCTGCTTCGTTGTTGTCGTGGTCGTAGAAGGTTATCCGTGGTGAGGGGATACCGACTTCGAAGGGCAGCAAAGCTTCGCTCCCATACACCAAGTTGAATGGTGTTTGTCCTGTGGCTTCTTGAACTGTTGTCCTCGTGGACCACAATATCCCAGGAAGATCATCGATCCATGAGCCTTTGGCTCCCTCTAGCATTGTCTTCGATCCCTTCAGGACTACTTTGTTGGCGGCCTCAGGCTGTCCATTGGTCTGGGGTTGACTGACAGCGGAAAATTTGGTTTCGATGCCAAATCGAGAGCAGTAATCTTTCGTTGGCCCGCTGTTGAATTGTCGCCCATTGTCCGATATGAGGACTCGAGGGACGCCGAATCGAGTGATCAGATTACGCCAGATGAACTGATGAACTTGCTTGTCGGTGATGAAGGCTAGTGGTTGGGCCTCGACCCACTTTGTGAAGTAGTTGACAGCGACCAACATGAATCTCCGCTGGCCTACTGCAGGGGGAAAAGGTCCGAACAGGTCCATGCCCCACATGTCGAAAGGCAATGGGGCCTGGATGGTAGTTAAGGGACTGGCCGCTTGATGGGGTAAGTTGGCATGCATCTAGCATTCTTTGCATTTATGAACTACGTTCGAGGCATCTTCCTTCAACGTTGGCCAGTAATATCCAGCTCGAAGGCCTTTAGCGGCAATGGTCCTTGCACCCTGATGGCTCCCTGGTGTATTTCTCGAAGTACATAGTCGCCCTCCTGCGGGGTTAAGCACCGAAGGAGCAGGTGGGTGAAAGACTTCTTATACAATTGTCCTTCATGGAACACAAACCATCGAGCTTGCCTCCTTATTTTTTCTGCCTCTAGCTCGTCCGCAAGTAATACCCCATCCCTTACAAAGGACACTAACTTGTCCATCCATGTGGGGCTCCTGTCGAGGGTAGCTACCCCTCTGTTGATGCTGGGGGCATTGAGTACCTCCCACATTATGGGGCGGGGTGACAGATCTTCGGCGGAGCTGGCCAATCTCGACAGTGCATCTGCCTGTTGATTATCCGACCGTGGGATGTGGGTGATGGCAAAGGCGGCCAGATTGCTTACTTCTTCCTTGATTTTCATGAGGTACATCTTCATACTGTCTTCCTTGGCTTCGAATTCCCCAGTAACTTGTCCCACAATGAGCTGGGAATCTGAGTGGGCCTTGATGTTTCGAGCGCCCGCCGCCTTACAGAGTTGTAGCCCAAGTAAGAGGGCTTCGTACTCAGCTTCATTGTTCGAGGCAGTGAAGGCGAATTTCACGGCTTACGCCGTTCTATTCCTTTGAGGATCGAGGATTAACAATCCGGCCTCGCAACCTGCTTTCGATGACGACCCGTCGACGAATAACTCCCAGGGGCCTTCCACGATAGGCTCGGACCTCGAGGTACATTCGACGATGAGGTCAGCCAGCGCCTGAGCCTTGATAGTTCGACGGAGTTCGAATTCTATGCCGAAATCCGACAGCTGATTAGACCAATCCGTTACCCTGCTGGATTGGTTCTTGCCTTCGATTACCTTGCGGAGGGGCTGACTAGTTAACACCTTGACTGGGTGAGCTTGAAAGTACGGCTTAAGCTTGCGGGTGGCGACTACCAGTGCGAATATCATTTTTTTGATCGGGGGGTACTTTGCTTCTGCGCCTTGAAAGGCGTGACAAATAAAATAGACGGGGTGTTGGCTCTTTCTCTTTCAGCGACGAGGACGGCGCTAAGTGCATTATCTGACACAGCTAAGTACACAAACAGTGTCTCTCTTGGCAAGGGAGAAACAAGTTTGGGAAGGCTGGCTAAGTGCGCCTTTAGCTGTTGGAATGCCTCTTCTGTTGGCTGGTCCCAGTCGAAGGTCGGCTGCTTTAGTGTCCTGAAGAAGTATAAGCTTTTGTCTGCTGACCTCGACAGGAACCGTCCTAGTGCCGCCATACAGCCGGTTAGGCATTGGACTTCCTTGACGGTTCGAGCGCTTTTCATCTCAATGATGGCCTGGACCTTATCTGGGTTAGCCTCGACACCTCTCTCATCGACTAGGAACCCGAGGCACTTTCCCCCTTTCACGCCGAAGACACACTTCTTCAGATTCAGCTTCATGTTGTGGGCGCGTAGGGTGGACAGGGTTTCTTTCAGGTCAGATACACGTTCGCCTTCTTGTTGGCTCTTGACGATCATGTCTTCGACATAAACCTCGACATTCCTTCCTATCTGGTTTTCAAACATCTTGTTGACGAAGTGCTGATAGGTAGCACCAGCGTTTTTGAGGCCGAATGGCATTACTCTGTAACAATAAACCCCTGAATTTATGGTGAATGCTGTGTGAACTTGATCTTCTTCTGCCATGGGGATTTGGTGGTATCCGGCGTTGGCGTCCATAAAGCTGAAGAGGGCATGCTTGGCGGTTGAATCGACAAGTCTATCGATCTTGGGGAGGGGAAAGTCGTCCCTTGGACAGGCCTTGTTCAGGTCCGTAAAGTCGACACACATTCTCCACAAACCAGTTGATTTGCGGACCAGCACCACGTTAGCCAACCACTCGGTGTACTGGCATTCTTTGATGAAACCTGCTACTAGCAGCTTTTTCACCTCTTCGGCTGCTGCTTTACTTCTCTCAGCACCCTGATGCCTCAGCTTTTGCTTTACTGGTCGATGTCCCTCTTTGATGTTAAGGCGATGCACCATGATCTCAGGATCGATGCCTGGCATTTCGTCGACCGTGTATGTGAACACATCTTGGAACTCACGGATGACATCGATGATCTGAGCTCTGGTGCCGTCGGGTATCTGTTTGCCGATCCTTATCGTTCTCCCTCTTGTATCGTCGATACATACCTCTTCATCCCCATCTATCGGTCGAGGTCTCTCGTAACGCTTCGGGTTCTCGCAACATAGACTCCCATCGTGGGGAGAGGCCCTTCCGGCTCGGGATGCTTTCTTTTCTTGGTTGCATCGTCATGCTAGTGCTTCAGGCTGTTGACATAACATTCCCGGGCAGACTTCTGGTCTCCGAACAGTTGGGCAACCTTACCGTCGTCGGCCTCGAACTGCAGCAGTAGCTGGTAGGTTGAGATGACAGCTTTTACCTTGTTGAGGATGACGCCAATTATGACGTTGTATGGGAGGTCAACGTCGACGACGAGGAAGTCGATAAGTACGCTCCTCCCACGACCCTTCTCTCCCATTCTCGTAGGAAGCTTGACCGATCCTAGAGGGTGGACGGATTGCCCCCCAAATCCTACCAGCGGCTGGCTGATAGGTAGGAGGTCAATCCTCTGATATTTCAGTTTTGCCAGGCAATCCATGGTTACGATATCTGCGGAACTTCCGCTATCAATAAGTACTTGACCTACCCTCAGATTGACAATTTTCATTTCGACGACCAGGGGGTCGTCGTGTGGGGTTTGAATAGGTCGATGGCTGTCTTTGAAGGTCATGGTGGGGCAGGCTGCTGTCTTGGTCGTGTCCGCCGTCCCGTGTTTCAGGCTGTAGAGGTGTTTCTTTCGAGAGCGGCTGGTTAAGCCACCCGAAGCGTATCCTCCGGCTACGACACTGACGAATCCTGCTGTTTCCTCACTCCTCGACTCCTTCTCTTTTCGGGGCTCCTTTTTCTTTTCAGTGGGGTTCTTCAAATATCGATTCAGCTTTCCTTCATCTGCCAACTTGTCTAATGCTCTTTTAAGCTCTCTACAATCGCGAGTGGTGTGTCTGCAGTCATGGTGGTACTCACACCAAAGCTTCTTGTCTCTTCTATTGATGGAAGTTCTGATGGGTGTTGGTTTCGGCAAGGTGTACTTTTCCTTGATATCGAGGTATATCTCTCTTCGGTTGAGGTTGTACCGAGGGTCGTAGCCATTGTCATCCACCCGGGGCTTCTTCTCTCTTTCCCTCCGAGGAGCTTCTCGAAGAGAGTCACCTCGAGTCCCATAATCGTTTTTTCTCATGTTGGCGTTGGGTTCGTCATGCGTCTTACATATGTCGGATGCTTGTATGAACTTCTGGGGGAGGTTCATTGACTCAGAGAAAGTGGAGGCCTCGCTTTCTGCAAGTTTCAGCTTGAATCGGCTTGATGGGAAGAGGCCTTACATCAGAGCTGTGAACGCCACGCTATCTTGTAGGTCGGAGTCTTTCAGGAACTCTTCATTAAACCTCTTGATATAATCTGCTAGGTCTTCTTCTCTGCGGTGCCTTATCGACATTAAGTGAATGCTGGTCTTTCGGTGTCTTCTTCCTGCAATAAAATTTTGTTTGAAGGCGGTTTCGAGGGAGGCGAAGTTCGAAATACTGCCCGGGGGTAGTTCCGTGAACCAAGTGAGTGCCAGCCCCTTCAGCATGGTGAGAAAGAACTTACACCAAGCCGCCTCGCTCCCTGTCTGCACACTCATTTGTGCTTTAAAGGCTGCGAGGTGATCGACGGGATATGTAGTTCCCCCATAATGCTCGATAGGTGGCACCTTCACCTTTCGAGGGTTGGGAGTTCGAATGATTTCTTCGCTGAAGGGCGTGATGAACCCGAGGTTCCCGAAGTGGGCGTTAGATTCCCCGTTTGTTTCAGAACTGCTAGCCTCTTCCTCGTCGTGCTCGCGGGGTCCTCTTTCGCGCTGTCGAGACCCTTCCCGCCTCTGGCTATGTTTTAGGGGTGGCTCTCCCTCTTGCGTCGCTCGTCGAGAATTTCGCGAGCATCTCGATTACCGTGCCTAAAAGATCGCTCGTTGATGATGTGCTGGGCACCCCTTTGGCTAGGAGGGTCTCGGGGAGGAGCTCGAGGGCCTCGAGTGGGATTCTGGAGGGCCCGAGTCGACGCTTGTGGAACTGGGTCGTCGAGGGGAGGATTGCGTCCTTCCTGCCCTATAGCGAGTCGTGGGGCGGGAGGTCTGTTGGATGTTCCCTCTCCTCCGTTCTGGAGGCTGTAAACGAGGGCCCTAAGACTCCGCTTGAGATTGTCGCTGAGACGCTCTGCCAACTGCTGTAAATCCTGCTGGGTGACATGATTTGGGCTGGGTTGCTCCAATCGAGGGGGCTCAACTCGTGGGAGGGTTCCTCTTTCTCGAGGTTGTCCCCGATTGGCTGCGCTGGCTGCCTCTCGAGGCACTATTTCCTCAAGGATATGTTGATGTCTCTCCGAGAGCACGGGGGCCCTATGAGGGTCGCCCGCTGTTTCATCAGCTACCTCGGGAGGGGGGTTCCCTCATCGAGGCGGTGAGCTTGGAGGTTGCTGGGCTCGACGGGGTCTTCGAGCATTGGCCATGGTTTTTTGTTTGGCAATCCCCACAGACGGCGCCAACTTGTTTCGGGTAAAAACTTGTGAGATGGGGGAGTTAGTCAAGATGAGGGACCGATGACCGTTGAGAATAGCCGAGTGCTCGAAAGGTACCATCGAGACCTGCAAAAATGAAGGTTAGACTACCCCGGGGTGTTTCCGGGATCGCCCCTCCGACGCTCAAGTCAGTTAGGATGCTTAACTGTAAGTATTGAGCAGTTGGCTAGAATTTATTACCCGTTCATTGATGAGACATGGGGTATTTATAGCGTTGTGGATTCCCATATAGGGAACATTGATACGATGAGCCTCAGGGAGACTATTGGCTATGTTGCCATTTCAGGCAATAAGCCTTTTTTTGCCCCTTGTCTGGGATCCCTAGGCATCCGGGATTAGAGTAACCATCCTGTAGGACCCATTGTGCCCCCTGCCCGGGGGTTTAATAGTTTTCCTCATAAGAACCGGACCTAGGGAATACTGGGCCCAAACAACAAATTTTATAATAAAATAAGATTTTTTTTTTGACAGGTATAATAAAAAAAGACTTGTTATAAGTTTTTTTTTTTTTTAAAAAGAAGGGAAGTATTATTGGCCAATGAGTAACGAATAAGTACTTTGATAAATCCCCCTAAAAAAAAAAAAAAAAAAACTTTGATAAGTTGATAATGATAGCGTAGGGCATATAAAACCCGCGAATGCAATATCCGTAAAAACTAGTAAAAACCAACTCTCCTCTTTTATGACTTCAACATAGCCGACTTTCTTGCTATCAAAAAAGTGCAATTACACAACAAAAATCTCTTTTTATCTTCTTCTTCTCTATCTCTCGCTCCTCCTCCTATTCCACCCTCTCTCTCTCTATCCTCAAAAAAATCACACAGACGCCATGGATTCAACCCCGGTAAACTGGGAAGCTTTGGATGCTCTCGTCGTCGAATTCGCAAAATCCGAAAATCTATTCATCGAAAACAACGATTCTTCTCTTTCTCCTCCTTCTTCACCTTCTTCTTCCTCTCTCTCTCCTCCTCCATCATCACCATCATCTTCTCCTTCTTCTTCTTCGTATCAATCACGCCTCTTGATTCGCCGGATCAGACGGCTGTTAGAGTCTGGTGATATTGACTCTGCTTTGGATCTTCTTCGTCTTCATGCTCCTTCTATCTTAAACGATCACCGCCTCTTATTTTGCCTTCAAAAACAGGTACATAGTTTTTACATTACCTGAAATTTCTAGGTTTATTTTCGATTTTTTTGTTTGATTTTGATTTTTTTTTTTATTTATAGAAATTTATTGAGTTATTGAGGAGAGGAACTCCGGAGGATCGCGATTCTGCTATTGAATGCGTGCGCACTTCTCTCGCTCCTTGCGCTCTTGATGCTTATCCTGTATGAACTGCACTTTTTTTTTTTTTGGATTTTTGATGATTTAATGGCGTATTGATAGAGATATTATCTGTTGTTTTCAAGGAAGCATATGAGGAGTTTAAGCATATTATTCTTGCACTGATTTATGACAAGGACGACTGTAATTCACCTGTGGCTAATGAGGTACTTCGATTTGTCGTGACCTAGTGGTGATTATTGTGGATTTTGATTTGTTGTAGGAGTATATTGAATTACAAGAGTTTGTTTGTTTTTTTTTAATGTGTTTTTATTACTTAGAAGCTGGTAGTTCTTATGGAATGTGTGGTGATTTCGAGCATTTTGAATTTTTCACTTCTTTCTTGTACTATTATATTATGCAAGGAGGAAGTCAGAGAGTGCTTAAAACATCAAGAGGAGATGTGTGTAGTAGCCGTTATAAGTGATTAAGAGGCTGAGGCTTTCTTAACCACTACAGTAATAAGTGTTGGAATAGGGATTTAGATTTTAGGATAATAATTTGGAATAGAGGTTTCAATTGTGTGAAATGTTTTGTTAATATGAGGGAGGTGGTCCTTAGAAAGTTTTACTTAACAAGTGTTGTTTTTAGGCTTTTTGTTGTTGTGGTGTTTATGGCTCTAATGTGAGGGTTGCTGCACTTTTGGTTGTGCTTTTTTAATCGAATTATTATTTTTTTTAAAAAAAGGGGTGATGAATTGATATTTATAGGTAATGAGGCGTCCTTTCTACGGAAATCTTATCGGAATTTTGTTCTATGTGATGTTTACTCGCAGATGTTTGTCATTGATGTCGGGGAGAAGATGACAATTGACGGGCACTCTATGATGAGTTTGAAAGATGTGCCTTTTCAGTTTTGGAAGAGAATGAACTCTTTGTGTTGCAACCCTTACATCTTAACCAACTAAACATATTCTTAGGGAGGAAAACACAACTGAGAACGATAAGCCATGAGTTAATTGAGGGTGTTGGAGAAAGAGCATTGTCAAGGGTTGATTTTGCTAGGGAAACACAGGATGAGGCTGGTTTTGTTCCTCCTATAATGCTAGGCTTCATCTTTTAATTTTTAGAGGTATTATTATGTGAAATGTGTTATAAATTTATCTTTAATGTCAATATCTAACATACGTGGACTTTGTTTTTGGGTTCTCCCTTCCCCAAAAGGAGCTTGAGAGTAAGTTTGCTGTCAATTGTGGGCAGATTTAATGACATAAAGGACTCTAAGTCTTTCGGCTTAAGTGGTGGTGCTTACTAATTATTTAGAGAGCTAATAGGTATTGGTGGCCATGTGGTTCTAATTGCGAATAAATACGTATGTTTTTCCTTTGCTGAAAACCAATGAGAATGATCTCTTCTGAAAGTTAGACTTAAAAAAGTCTTGTGATCTCGCATCATAGTATTGTGTTTTGTCAGTTTTTGAAAGAATGGGGTTTTCTTGTAAATGGAGGAAGTGGATACTTTTTTAAATTATTTCTACTAGTCATTTTAGTGCAGCCATCGGGTTCCGTTTCAAGTTCCCTCATGTCAAGCCAAGGTTATTCTTTTTCTCTTCTCCTCTTTATTCTTATGATGGCCTTGGAATGAATTTGCGATTAAAGCTACTAAGTTAGGCCTTTTAGATGTCTTGCGCATTGAAACAATCTTTTCTTATATTTCCTCATTTCTCATCTCCTCTTCTCAAACGATACTCTATAACCTGATGAGAATAACTTGGGCTATATGAAATTTCGTTTACTTTTTGTACCTATATCAGACTTCAAGGTTTGTACTCTGAGATTTTAGCTGATATCTTTCGGTGCGCATTAGGGTCTCTACAATCTCTCTGATCGTGTCTTCCAATTGTGCACCACCGGAATGGATTTTGATGTGCAAATTTTTTGGGGGTTGCATAAGTGAAAGGTTATAGAAAAGAATCACATAATGTAGATCAAAGCTTTTTTGAAGAGGGGGTAGATTGTAAAATGTAGATTAACATTGGTAATTATGCACCATTTCCTGTGTCCAGTATCCCATTGTGTGAAACTAGGGAAATTTCAACATGACTCTCTATAGGTTTCGACTGATTCAGGTAAGGGTTTTATGAGGTTAAGTGGCAACTGTCTGTTACTCCCAGCATGGGGCAGTTATGAGGAAAAGTGGTTTTGGGTGGTAGACTGAATCAGGCTCAAGTATAGGCGTAGAGAGGTGTGAGTGGTGGAGCAAGAAAGTCTCTTGAGTCTCTTCTTATGGATGGGCATATGAAAATCGAAGATGGCATGTCTTTGAGTTCTCAGTTGGGTTCAAGTAAACATTGGTTGAGGGTTTTGGCTTGACATTTGATGTGGGAATTGGCCTAATGATACTTGATTTTCAGATTTGCATTCTTGAAGAACTATCAGGAAAAGAGTGTTAGTATGGAATGGGAAGGGAAATAGAAGCCTATAAGTATTTATTTTTTATGACATTCTAGTGACTGAGAATGAGAAAAAGATGGAATGTTCTTGTAGCATGAGTGGCTCCGTTTTATTGAAGAGCAATTTTCTTGAAAGAAATTTGTTTGTGATCTTTCTTGTAAATGATCTTGTAAGATGGAAGCTTCTCCTAAAGCATCTGTGTCTTTAATAGGTGGCTGTCAAAGAGAGGATAACTTTAATAGGCGTCTGTCAAAGAGAGGATAGTCTAAGCTTCTCCTAAAGCATCTGTATCTTTAAGTAGGAGGCTGTCAAAGAGAGGATAGTCTTAGAAGTTGAGAGAAGGATAATTTTCTCGTGGGAATTTGTTGCAGTTCATGTCATAAGGAGAAGCATTTGTCAATCATCTTTTACTCTGTTGTTCGTGTTCATTCTTTAAGCACTTATCATCAGCCTTGTTTGCGATAGTTGGGTGCAACTATGTTTTTTGAAATATGTTCTTGTGGCCTGGAAAAGAAGGATGATGGAAGGTTGGCCTTATTGAAGTTTGGATGATGGGAGCTTGGTGATGCATGTAGAAAGCAAAAAAACTATCAGATTATTGAGCAAAACTTGCTACATTTGAGGTTTCAAGCTTCTTTTTGGGGGAGATATTGTATAAATGTATATCTGAGCGACACACAAGAGTTAGATTTTGGATTTTGGTAGTCACATGATCGCTTGTGGACATGAGTTTGTGCATTGGCCCTCCTTTCACTTTAGGCGGAATCCTCCTTGATGTCTATAGAGCCTTTTGAGTAGTACCAACTACACTTCATATAAAACACCAAATAGGATAGCGGCATTGTTTCTGCATACTTTTTACAGAATCCCAATAAATTGGATAAACAAAAGCAGAAAAATTTATGAAAAATATGATCACTATATTAAAAAGTAATAGATATAAAAGAGGAGTAGCTATAGATTGTGAAGTGTGACTATGTGAGAAGGAAAGTTACTATGTTATAAATTGTAACTTCTATTATAAGATAATGGTGGTGCTAATTGCGAATAAATACGTTTTTTAAGTTTTTTTTCCTCTTTTGTTGAAAACCAATGAGAATGATCTCTTCTGAAAGTTAGACTTTTAGAAGGCTTATGATCTGGCACCATAGTATTGTGTTTTGTCAATTCTTGAAAGGGGGTTCCTTGTAAATGGAGGAAGTGCGTACTTTTTTATTTTATTCCTGCTAGTCATTTTAGTGCAACCATTGGGTTTCGTTTCAAGTTCTCTCATGTCAAGCCAAGGTTATTCTTTTTCTCTTCTCCTCTTTATTCTTATGATGGCCTTGGAGTGAATTTGCAAATAAAGCTACTAAGTTAGGCCTTTTAGATGTCGTATGCATTGAAACAATCTTCCTTAAATATCCTCATTTCTCATCTCCTCTTCTCCAACAATACTCTATAACCTGATGAGAATAACTTGGGCTATATGAAATATCGTTTACTTTTTGTACCTATATCAGACTTCAAGGTATATACTTTGAGACTTTAGCTGATATCTTTCGGTGCGCATTAGGGTCTCTACAATCTTTCTGATCGTGTCTTCCAATTGTGCATCATTGGAATGGATTTTGATGTGTACATTTTTTGGGGTTGATAAGTGAAAGGTTAAAGAAAAGAGTCTCATAATGTAGATCAAAGCTTTTGTGAACCAGGGGTAGATTGTAAAATGTAGATTTAGATTGGTAATATGCACCTTCTCCTGTGTCCGGTATCCCATTGTGTGAAACTAGGGAAATTTGAACATGACTCTCTATAGGTTTGGACTGATTCTGATAAGGGTTTTATGAGGTTAAGTGGCAACTGTCTGTTACTCCCAGCATGGGGGAGTTATGAGGAAAAGTGGTTTTGGGTGGAAGAATGAATCAGGCTCAAGTATAGGTGTAGAGAGGTGTGAGTGGTGGAGGAAGAATGCCTCTTGAGTCTCTTCTTCTTATGGATGGGCAGATGAAAATCGAACATGGCATGTCTTTGAGTTCTCAGTTGGGTTTAAGTAAACAGTGGTTGAGGGTTTTGTCTTGGCTTGACATTTGATGTGGGAATTAGCCTCATGAGACTTGATTTTCAGATTTGCATTTTTGAAGAAGGTTATCGGGAAAAGAGTGTTAGTATGAAAAGATGGAATGTTCTTGTAGCATGAGTGGCTCCGTTTTTATTGAAGAGCAATTTTCTTGAATGAAATTTGTTTATGATCTTGTAAGATGGAAGCTTCTCCTAAAACATCTATGTCTTTAAGTAGGCGACTGTCAAAGAGAGTATAGTCTTAGGAGTTGAGAGAAGGATTATCTTTCTCGTTAGAATGTTGGTTGTTTATGTCGTAAGGAGAAGCATTTGTAAATCATCTTTTACTCTGTTGTTGCTGTTCATTCTTTAAGCACTTATCATCAGTCTTGTTTGGATGAGTTGGGTGCAACTTTGTTTTGTGAAATATGTTCTCCTGGCCTGGAAAAGAACTAAAGAAGGATGATGGAAGGTTGGCCTTACTGAAGTTTGGATGATGGGAGCTTAGTGATGCATGTAGAAAGCAAAAAAACTAACAGATCATTGGGAAAAACTTGCTATATTTGAGGTTTCAAGCTTCTTTTTGGGGGAGAATGGGAGATATTGTATAAATGTATATCTGAGCGACACACAAGTGTCAAATTTCGGATTTAGGTAGTCACTTGATCGCTGGTTGACATGAGTTTGTGCATTGGCCCTCCTTTCACTTTAGGCTGAATCCTCCTATTGGTGTCTGTAGAGCCTTTGAGTAGGGACCAACTACACTTCATATAAAACACCAAATAGGATAGCGGCAATGTTTCCGTATACTTTAGTAACTAAAGCGAAAAAACTTACTTAGGTTATGTGGCATCTTCATTAGGCTTTTCCATTATCAGTTCTGTTTTTTTTTTCGGGCACATTCCTCGTGTGGAACATATTTCGCATCTTTCTCCTCCTATTGGGAAGTTTTTGGTGATTTTTTCTGGTGATTTTTTTATTTATTGTGTCTCTAGAGATGAGTAGTTGGTTTGTGGAGCCAAAAAAGGATATTAATTTGTCCAAGTCATCTTTTTGCAAGCTGGAAGTGCGTCACTTGTATACTTTTATTTAGTAATCTTGTTACTAAAGTAAAGATCGTACAAGTGTTTTTTCTGGTTTTTAAAAGATTATCCATGCTTTTTTGGGATTCTAGATTCCATGCTTTAGCCACATTTTTCAGGCCTTCATGAGAGAGTAATATCTGTTTGGTCTCGGTCATTGATTGTCTTCAGGAAGATGAGTTTGAATGGGCTAGGTCTTCTAGATAGTAATTTTTAGGAAAATTTGTCAGAACCACCTTTTAAAAACACTTTTTTGTGAGAAACCACCTTTTAATAAAATTTGGGCACGCAACCACCTTTTTTGTTCTTTTTTTTGTTGGAAGCCACGACTTGCCGGAATCCGGGCATTGACTTAGATATTCCGACGTTGACCCCATTTTCAACTTCATTTCTTCTTCATCCCTTCTGCCTCATTTCTTCCTCACTCCATTTTCTGTGTTCAACTCCAAAGTAACTAGGCTATAATATTTCTCTCCTCTCATTCTCTTTCTCTAATATATATTAAAGCCATGGATTATCACCTCATTGATTCACAGTGAAATACAAACAACGAATCAGTGTTCAATTTCCCATCACAGCCTGCAAATTGAAATCTTTGGCAACTAATTTGTGGTATCCTTTCTCATTCTCTCTCCTCTACTGCCCTTACCAAGAGTCAACCTCTAGTTCAGAATGGACCACCATCATTATTCCTAATTAGGTTGAACCACATGTAAAGGGACTACATAATTGAGAAGAGAGGCAGCAACAACATCAACGACCAATAATATCGATGGCAGCAGCGGCGGCACAAGGCGGCAGAAACTGCACACATCAGCAACAACGAACAAGAACAGGGGAGGGAGAAAATCGGCAGCATCAACAAATGAAAAGAGAGAACATCGGACCAGCAGTGGCATTGCTGCGCTGAGAAGATGGACGAAACTTCGGCGAGGGATCCGGCGTAGTAGACGCAACCAGCAGAGGAGAATGGAGAAGGATTTGCATAAGGGTGAAGGAGTGATGAAATGGGGGGGAAATCTGGAAAAAGGGGTTTAGTGACAATCACGTGTGTTGCACGTGATGGTCAATGACGGAAAAGTTGAGTCAACCATCGGATTCCGGCAAGTGGTGGCTTCCCACAAAAAAGGTAGTTGCGTGCCCAATTTTTTTTAAAAGGTGGTTTCTCACAAAAAAGTGTTTTTAAAAGGTGGTGTGAGACAAATGTTCCTAATTTTTTTTTGTTTAAGATTAAGTCCATGGAGGATACTTGTGATGTTTGGGCTTTTTGGGGGAAGGATATTATTAGGAGGTATCTTGAGACAATGGTGTTCTTTGATAAATTCTAATCGCTCGAATAGGGATAAAACAAACTCTACTAAAGAGAATATTATGCTTTGGTGCATTATGTTGATATTGTCGAAAACATATGCTAAGCATGTCCAATCTTTGCAAAATTATTCTATATGTCAGTGTTTTGGAATGCACGTGTGGTCCCTGAAGCCGCGGAGGCGGTAGGGATCAAACATTTGAATGGGCTAGGTGACCAGGTTTAATTTAAAGAGTCATGAAAGGCACACAACACCCTTTTTTACACCAAATGGTCAAATTTATATTAACTGCACCTCACGCCTGCAGTTTGCTCCTAAATTCTATGACTCCTATTTTATATTTTGTACAAAGCAAAACCCTGGGGAACTCATTTTCTCAGTGAAACCTAGAGCACTAAGAGAGAGGATAATGAGAAATTGGTGGACGGTGCTGTATGTGTACTCTGTGATAATTTTACGACCTCTATCGCCTTAGTGCGCCTTGAGGCTTTCTAAAAACTAGTATATGGCCCAGCAGCTGGCAGTATATCTCATTGAAAAGAGTCGAGGGGTTGGCTGGTTGCTGTGTTCATGTTGAGATGTACGATTGAGGAAGTGGTATCTGGGGTACTGGACAGCTTTACATAATTACATGTTAATTGACAAACTGCAAAGTCCCTCTGCATTGCTGTAATTCATGTTTTATCAAACTTCCAATATTTTACTTGAAAACTTAATTTTCAGCATCAAATTTTGTTATATGTGAAGACATGAAAAGCGACAAATATGATATTTTAATTTGCTATACTACCTCTGTTTTTTTAGTTGCAATACTTCCCTATTGGATGTTTTCAAATAGATATACCTTCTCTCTCTCTCTCTCTCTCTCTCCCCTCTCTCTATTTCTCTCTATCTCCCTCTCTCTCTCCCCTCATCAAATGGACGCCTTTTCCATCTCTCTCTATTTCTCTCCCGCACATTGGTCTTCTAATATACCGTGCATACTGCATCCTCTTATGTTGCAACAAAAAAAATGAATGAAGGTAGTATGCGATATTAATAATAGGAAATTTGTTACTCAGTAAAAGCTTAGGATTGGAATACAAATATACAACTGATGGCTGCCTATGTCATGATGTGATTTCAAACACCCTTTTATGTGATAGGATGGCCATGAGAAACGTTTCCTTTATCCACTGGTCCCTGTTCTTTGAAACTGTACCTCAAAACTGTGTGTACATTAACCTTTTTGTTGGATGACCATGTTTCATTCTTTATTTTGCAACTGCTGTTCTTTGCTATTTCTCTGCTGTAAGCCTCGTGAAGTCTTGTAATTTTAGAGTAAGCAGCAGTCCTAAAGTGTGTGCACTTAAAACAAATAAGGTGAATCTTACCCCAGAATATATTTTTGAAAACAGAGAACGTAAGGTTCAACTTTCAAGTAATGTTGGTAAAAATAGTGGAATTTGTTGGGGTATTGTGATTCTATAGTTTAAGTTTATTGTACAAAATATTATCTATCTGTAAAGGTAGGTTTTCTATGTTTCACATTTTGCCTTGAATTTAAATATTTACATGAATCTTCTTACAATCTTTGGTTTGGCCCCTATGAGCATTTCCTTTTGTCTTTTTTTTAATCTTCTCTGTTGGACTCTTACTGATATTTCTAAGATGTATACAGCCGTAGGATTCTAGTTTAGTTCAAGTGGGTTCACATCTTGATGCTTGATACATATGCATGTGAATTTGAATATTTAGCTTTGATTGTTAGATACAATAATCAGTTCTGATGAATAGACCTTGATTTGGCGTTCTGTGTTTCAGTGGTCTGAAAGACGAAGGTTCGAAATTGCTGGACTGATGTCTTCTATTCTGAGAGCACATCTTCAAGCGCTTGATCCCTTGTTCTCCATGACATTGAGATACTTGATAAGGTTTTTTGTCTGCCGCCTTTGCCGGTTCTTTTACGTTGACTGTTTGTGATGATTGCTAATTTTTTGGACATATGAAACAGTATACACAAGGAGTTCTGTCTTCGTCAAGGAGTCTCTTCACCCATCTCGGACCTTACTGAAAGGTTGCTTCTTGAAGACAAAGATGCCCCAGCAACACCGCAAGAGTCACTTCTTGAAGTGCCTCCGTTTGACGAGGTGAAGTGATCAAGTTTTCTTTGTATAGTCTTCCTTTGCTGTGTGCTGAATCAAGTGATGACATGCCTTTTAATGCTACTTGGTGAGGACATCTGTGTGAAACTTTTTCGTTCACTAATGTTTGGTTCGCCTTTTTTAAAAATTGCAATTCAGGTGGACATACAAGCCCTAGCTCATGCTGTTCAGCTTACCAGACAGGGGGCGGTTGATAGCCTAAGATTTGCGAAGGGTGACTTATTTCAGGCTTTTCAGGTTCTTGTAATTTTTTATCAATCTTCTCATGTTCTTTGCTTCTTATCCATTTTTCCTGTTTGATCTAGTCTTAGGCATAAGGAATCTGGTCATCATTTCTTAAAGTATGACGGTATAGATAGCATATTAGAGCTTATCCCCTGGGAGGAATGTGTTATGAACTGACATCTTTAGGGCAGATTAAAGAAGAAGATTATGGACTTAAATGGAACTTGATTGATGATTTTCTGGAAAAACAGTAAAATAAAGATAGTGATTACAAGCTTTCGAGAGGCTTGTTCTCTCCCATTGAACTCTTAAAAGTTCACCAAAAATACTACTCAATATTCAACATGCTTTCCCTCTCCCTAATTTCCTATATTTATAGAGATATTTCCTCACCCACTCCCTAACTTATTCTTCAAGCTACAATTAAAACTAACTAATTATGAAATACCAAAATATCCCCTCTCCCTAGGCTAGTCTATTACATTACCGGCCGCCCAAACATTCACCTTGTCCTCAAGGTGGATAGTAATCACTAGTAAATTTCGGGCCTCTGCACCACTTGACAATGTCCTCTTCCAAACCTTGCAGCTGCTGGTGATCAAGTTCTTGCTTAGTGAGTACTTGAATGACTGTTGTGGGCACTGCCTTGGGAGTCAAATTCAGCAATTGGTCATGGTAGTGTATTAGGTGTTTGGTTGAATGTGTGTTGTTTGAGTCGGTATGGTAAGGGTGCTGGTTGGAGGGAATGGAAAGAGAGTTTGGTTTGAAAATTGGGATGTGATTAGAAAAAATGGGTTGGGTTGTGAAGGAAGAATGTAGGGCATGAGTGTTGCAGTTGTTGTTTCGTGGGTTGAAGGTGTGGGTGTGCAGGTTGGGTGGGGAACATGTTGGGTTTGTGAATTTGGGGTTGAAGAAATGGATGTTGAAAAACTGGGTAGAAGGATAGGCCTTAGGATTAGGACATTGAGACCCTATCTCCTTTTCCTTGAGTGGGCTGGGGCTCTTAGTTACTTCCTTAGATAAGAACTGGGTGGATGGGTTGGGCTTAAAACTAGGATAGTCAGAATCAGGTCCTAAGGCTTGGGGTGGAAAAATGGGCTTGACATTCTTACATAAAAAACCAGTGGGCTGTAAAGAAACTGATCCACACATCTTCTTGCAAGACTTTATTAATGCATCCAGAATTTCCTCTCTGTTTGCACGTGCCCCCCACTGCCTTATTCCATCAGTGATGTCATATTTTTGGTCTTTTACCAAATTACCCTTAATGATAGAGTAAGAATTTGGCTTCCCCTCCAAGGCCCAAGCCAACAGAGAGGACTCAAGAAAACTTCTCCTATACACTTCTCTTTCACTCTCTCTCTTCTAGAACCTTCTGGAATCCCCTTTGATGCACAAGTGCACAACCCACCTACTCCAGCAGCATCATTTCCTTCTGCACCACCGCCACTAACGACTCCACCATCGCTGAAACCCGGTCCACCACCAGAACCACAGATCCATCCTTACTGTCTCTTCCTTCTCTTCCTCTCTCAACCCAGTAAAAAATCGCACCACCAGCACCAACATTTAGGCCACCCACGAAGTCTCCTTGACCTCCACCAGTAAACCCCCTGCGAAGTCACCGGCCTTCCACCCGATTCGCTTTCTTCCACCTCCAAAACCGGCAGCAACTGTTAGTATCCGATTGGTGTTTCGACTCACGTAATTGTTCCAATTACCACCAGATCTACCACCTTCATGTGATTCATTACTCTTTTCATCAAGTTTTTCCAGATTAATGGTGGTGAAGTTTTCCTTCTTCTCACCTCCATACTTTCCCGGCGATGTCCAAACAATCACCATTTTTGCTCTTCACCGGATCCGGTGCCCAATTGTATGTCTCTTCATTCACTGGAATCACTCCGACAAAGATGTATTAAGGGGTAATCCGGTCGCGACTCGCGAGTTTGCACCACCTCTTCCTCCACCTCTTTTAAGAGGTGGTTCGGCCCACTCACCGGACTCGGCGACTGAACGATAAAACTCGGAATTCCACTAGATACCTTGGTCTTGAGTTCCCACCCTATCTACTTCTCCTTTGTGTTGCGGTGGTGGTGAGTGGAATCTCACCACCTTGTCGGATCTGCTCCTCGGTGATTTCTTCCTCTTTCTTGAGCTCTTCATCCCTTCCATGGTTTTGTTGCCTCAAGTTATCTAGGATATCAATCCTTTTAAATGACCTCTCAAAAATCTCATCCAATCTCTCATAAGTGTCTGCCGCTGGGTCGGGGTAATGTCTACTGCCCGACTATGACTCGGCGAAACCTGATCTTGCTGCCTGCCTGACTTCGCAGCCCTCGGACCACCATAAATCGTACTGCCTCGTGATACCATTTGTTATAGGACAATAGGAATGCACTTCCCAAAAGCTAGCTTAAGAGAAGAAGAGCCCATTGTCCTATATAAACCACACACCAACCTCCCATACCGGTCGATGTGGGATCCTTTCGATTCGTAATTGAGGATGCTTGGTCTAAGTTTTCTCGTGGCTTTATCAGTTATAGTCTCTTGTACTATCATTCGGAAAGGTAGTTGGCGTTCTATATTTCTACTTAGTTGATTATCACTTTGTTCATTTCCCGACATTATGGAACATTGGAATTCATTTAGCCTTAAATACATGCTATGAATTCCGCGTCGATGTCAAATCAAGTTACGTGGGGAGGGGAAGTACAAATAACCTGTGGTCAATTAAAGCGATTCTTTTTCCAGTTTTGGTGGTGGTTGATTTTCTGATTAGCTCCGGATCTTGAGGACCTGTTTAGATAAGGGACGTAACGTACAAACTATGGCTTTGTGTACAGCTGCCTCTGCCATATATATTAGGTTGTATTGAGTTATCACCACTATAGTCTGATGCTTTTTCTATAAAATATCCTTGGAGTTCAAGCGGACTGGCTTCACATATGAGAAGTCTCAGATCAACGACTCGGTGCTTATGCATATTTGTCCGAATCTAGTTCGCTCTGTCCTTGCTCTAGGTTGATCATACCAGCTGTTTATTTTGGATCTTCTGTAAATCAAGAGTCTCTACTTTTTGGCAATCATTCTTGCTTTAGTTTGTTTTTCCCTATTGTTTTATCACATTTACAGCATTACCTTTGGGTTGGAAATGTTGCTACGTGACCAGCCAGTTTTTCACCTAAAAATAGCTTGCTTGCTGAGGAAAAAGTAACGACATGGAATATTGTTGGGTTTTCACTTGCATATATTTTTTTCATTGGTTATGTTAGTTGAGGTTTATGGCCTATATTTAAAGTGTCTAAAGAGGTTATTTTAGAGTCAATATGCTCTGGTGTAACTGGGAAGTTCAAATTTGGGATGTTGGATCATTTTCTATAGTTATAGTAACATTATCACCTTAGAAAACACAATTGATCGGTGCTCCTTGGTGCTTCTTAATGCCACTTGAGATTACTCATTACTGTTCCTTTTATAATCCTAGGGAGTCAACTCTGTTTTGTCATTAGTTTGGGAGGTTCGGAACATTTTAGGCATGAAGCTTGTTATGCCTGGATATTATTGTTTTGGTCTTTTGGAAAAATAAAAGGCTATTCCATTTTCCAGGGATTAGATATTGAGTCTATTGGGTGACAGTCCATGAGCCTCAGTAACTATACCTTAGGCATGAAGTTAATTTGTTTTTTATACCTCGTGTTTATTTTATAGCTTTGTTAGCGTCACTACATAGGTCAGTTTTGGTGCACTTCTTAAGACATTGATAAGCCAAAGAGAAAAAGACAAAACCATGAGAAGTTATACCTCTCTTACTGCTAATTAAACATTAAAGAGGCACTGCACGAAGCGGATATCATTCCAAAATATAGCGACTTAGTGAGTATATCTTTGTTCATTGCGCTCATGCATTGAAGTTCTGTTCAAATTTGCACCTGTGAGGATTTGGTGAATCTCCTATCTGACCGCACTTGGAATGAGTTGTTTATTATTTGGGGCACACTAGGTGTTGATGCTCAACATGTTGAGTAATTACATTAGCAGTTGTTAGTAGCTAGTGAATTTAATATATCTACATATCCTATCCTTGGTGGGATTGATGGTAGGTTGTTGATATTTTCTATTATCTTAATGTTGCCTGTTTAGATAAGATGCTATTCTATATGATGTATCAGGAATTGTTCTGTAGTTTACTTTGGTGTTGATTTGTTTAATTGTGGAGATTGTGATGTATGACCTTTATATTCTTGGTTTTGTTTTTGTAGAATGAAATATGCGGCATGAGATTGAACGTATCTATTCTAGACGAGCTCGTCCATGAGTATTGTGTTTACAGGGGTATTGTTGATCCCGTCGTGCCTTCCTCTGGTATGCTCGACCCTCATTGTATTTTAATTTCCTTATCTACTTCTAAGTGTAACCCTTCAAATATTAAATACCCCCCATTTCTTTTCACTAACAGCACCTGGATACCCAGCTGACACAGACAATTTGAAAGCTAATCAACTCAATGCTACTGGTGGTTTGTCAATTGATAATTTTCACGATGTGGATTGGCGGAAATAGTAAACATTCAGAGGATGGATCTTCCATCATTAATGCTCATGCTGATGGCACCGAAATCAGTACAGAAATGATTAGGACTCAGGATATGGATGTGGGAGATGCGATTTCCTTGTGAGAGTGTGAGTAAATCACTGATAATTGTAGCACTAGTGGGACTCATCGAATCAAGAATTTGAGGATTTGTCAGAGAAATAGAGGTCATGCAGTGGAAGGGAGGAGACGCTAAAGATGGAGGGAAAGAAATGATGATTTTGATTTCCCTGCTGGCGTACATTCTAATGAGAGTAGCAAACCAGAGGTAGTTGCTGTGTTATTGAAGGAACATATGAACACGTCTCTGGTATCTATTATCTGCATGTATTTAATTATAGTAAACTGATGTTCGTGTAGGGTTTCAAAAAATACAGTCCTTCAGATCTAACCTACAACAAGGAGGATAAATGTGAGACTGTTCTGAGCATAAAGGATCTAGCTGATAGAGGTATGGCTGCTGAGGTGGTTGAAGAAGTAAACGCGTTGGACCCTGGAATTTTTTCAACAGAATTCTATGTTGCTTTTCCAGCTGAAGCAGGTAATATATCTTTTGTTTTTCTGAAATACTGTGCTGCTTATGCCAATCTTTCTATTCTTTTATTGGAGAGATTTCTCACTTGCCTGTTTGTTGTGCTCAGGTCGAGTTTCTGAAATTGGTTGATTCTGGTGATCACTCTAGTGCTTTGAAGGTTGCATGTTCCCATTTGGGGCCTTTAGCAGCCAGCGATCCAGGCTTGCTAAAACCCTTGAAAGAGACGCTGTTAGCTTTGCTTAGGCCTAATGAAGTTGCTGTTAAGAGAGATTTGCCATTGCATGCTTTGGCAAGTTCACTTCAGGTATAATGTCTTTTTTTTTTTTTAAATTGAATCTGAGTTATATTATGGGAGTTTAGGTTCACTTTCAATTTCAATATAATTGAGGAGTTGAGTGCTTATATTGCTACACTGCTACCTCTAATTTCTATCTCTGAATTGCCACATTTGTTTACTCAACTACTAAAACACCGCCAAGTCCATAGCAAACTAACAGGATCCTGTTCAAACCATCTCCCAAATGTCAGCGTTTATATTTAGGTATTCCATGTTCTTTTTTATTACTATCATTTTTCAAGTGTATTCTTGTGTCATTTTTCACGTTCGCCAATTGGCCCGATGGGTATAAACTTAGCACCCTTATGTCGCATTGGTAAGTAAGTTATCACAAGCAACATATTAATACAAAAACATATCGACAAATGACATTTAACCCTATAGTCGGTCGCGTATTGTAAACTTTTTTTTTGACTTTGTTTTCCTCCATTTTTAAGAGACAATTTTCAAAAAAAGGGGAAAATAAATGAAATGTTCAACATGAGAATCTGAACAAAATTAGAAACAATGGAAAGAAATTATTAAAAAGTGCAAAAAACAATGAAAAAGTAGGATGTAAGTTGTACACGCGTTCGCCATAGAAAAATCGAGCCATGTTAGCAATTAGAAATTATTATACCGATGTGTCGCCTTTGATAACTTTTATACCAATGTGGCAAAGGGGTGCTAAGTTTAATACCAATTTGACTAATGATCCGTCCTTTTATGTGTCATCGTTCAGCTATTATGTGTTTATTTTTGTAAGCGTCGCCTTCTCAAAACTTGAATGTCAGTAATTGATTATTTATAAGCTCATTTTTCAACTATTCTTTTGTTAATTAAGAGTGTCATTTTCAAGTGTGCGCCCTGTTTTTAAATGTCATTTTTCAAGTGTTCAGTGTCATTTCTATAAGTGACAAGTTTATAGTATTATGTGCCATTTTATAAGTGTCAATACTATTTTCAATTGGTCCAACCATAAGGATGGTGTGCACTCAAGAAGTGGTTGCACAAGAATCTAAATCTATGTATCTGCACAGTAATATACTTTTACGCTTTCTTAATAAGTGAAACATAGTGAAAGCGGGGAGTACCAAGGAATATAGAGAGAGAAAGTTAGGCCACAAAAGTAAGGTAATTCAAGGGGTGAAATAAAAAAAATTAGTGGTCCCCTTTTACTTCTTAGTGGCATAGATGTAATAAAAGATTTGTTTTTGTCATTTTAAGCTTGGTGTCGCTTATTGTGACATTTTCATGTAAGGGAAGTGTTCCACTTATTAAGAAACGGAAGTAGTATATTGTTGTGTATCTCAGCTATTTCAAATGGAAAATTATGTATAAGGTGGTAAAAGTCTTTGTTTCACGGTTATTCAAAAAGGGGTAATTACTTTGTGTGATTAGGTTAGCTTCTATGAGTTCTGTAATCAAATGTCATTGTGCTCCTAATGGCTGAGCATTTTCTAGCTTCAAACTCCTTCTGGGTCAGAGTTGCAGTTTTAGGATGACTGTCTATTTCATTCAACATTACATGCTCTTATGTCGTCGGCATATTTATGTGACCCCTAGGTCTTAATGAACTTACACTATTCTTGTAGATATCTGTCATTTGGGCTTTGGAGGACTGGGAATTCTCTCATTAGGGCGTGTACTGATATAAGGTGATGTTTCAATGTTGGATAGGTTGCAATTGGTAGGAGGCTTGGCATCAAGAACCGCAATTTATGAAAGTTATGCAGGCGACCCTGCATAAGCATAATGAGTGGTTTAAACTTCAAATGTGCAAAGACCGGTTTGAGCCATTTTTGAAGATTGATGCCTTGAAAGAAGTCAACAGCCTGTTACTGGCTGATACTATTTCTAAGTCTAGTATTGATGCACATACTCAGGGTTCTTCCTCAAGCTACTATTTCTGGTTCAGTAGTGGGATCCCAGAAGATGGTAAAAGTCCAACTCAAGTCTCTTCCCAGGAAGTTTGTGATGAAGGTGCAATAATCAAAGTTATGGTGAGCTGGGACTTGTTTGTTTTCGATATGCATTTCTATTCCGAGATGTTGATATTGCTTGATTTCATCATAAACATTTAGTCTACTTGGAGCATTATGGCAATTGTGTTAAGTTCAGCCTGCAAGTCGTCGTGATGTGATTTTGCTGTGGGAGCAAATATACGACTCTGAATTATTACATTTAAATTGATCTTCAATTTTTGGGTTTGATGATTTTACAATTAAATATAATTATTAGGTTATTTACACGTGTTAAGTCCAATATATATGTTCAGTGGTGGCATGGAATTGGAATTTTACGCACGGTGATTTGCTGCACTTAGTTTCACATGATCTTGATTGAATTTGATTGTGGAAAGGTCTCTCAGTATCCATCATTAATTGTGAATAAGACAAAAGAGACCTTTTCACGATTATTTCAACTAAAACTAAGTGTAGCAAATCCTCGTGCGTAAGTTCCGATTCCATGCCACCACTAGGTATAAACTTCGGACTTAAGACATAAATATCCCAATATTATTTTCAATTGTAAAATAACCAAACCCAAAAAAATTATTAAGATCAATAATACTAATAATTTTGAGTAGTCTACTTGCTTCCACATTAGAGTTGTTATGTGTTACTGCTGATATATCTACTTGCTATTGGGTTCTCCTTTCAATTTTTTGTTTTGGAGTAGGATTCTCTCAGATATCTTTTCCAAGTTCTTTGTATCTAGATTACAATATGCAAATTTGACTGTTGTATTCATAAGTGAAGATTCAGTTCCTCATAGAGATGGAGATGAACTGGATCCCTTTGCCTTTGTCTAGTAGGATTGCTATATCATGTTGTCCTACTTTATCTCTCTTTTTTCTGGCACTCAAATGATTGGTGTATGGGAACATTAATGTTTCAATTTTTAATGCAGGAATTCCTTGCACTCCCCCAGGGCCGACGCAATCCATCTGTTGGCACAGTATAATGGAAATGCTGAGACTGTTATCCAACAAATTTTTGTATAGGCGATGACATCAGTGTAACATACAAAGGTATTTATGTGTTGCATTGCACCGATAATTCTTGAGTTTGCATTATGTAAATATACGGTGGTTTCTTCTGTATATCCTCATCCCACTCTTGGGTTCTTTATTTATTCCTACAATTCTTTCGTGTTCATGTACTGCTCCAGTTGAACATGTTTTGATAGTCTGGCAGAGTGATTGAATTGGTTAGCAATCCCATAATGTCCGATGGTTGGACTTCAAAAGATCCCTAGCTTTGTGAACTTGCTGTCTTTACTATTGAACTTCTGTGTTTTACCTGTGTTTTCATTAATGCATATGGTAGCAAGTTCGTGTTACTCCTGGGTGTATTAAGAAAGTATGTCACTCTGAGCTTTCTATTCTGCATCTTCTTCTACAAGCATTGCAGGAAAACAAGGGTATTTAGCCTCCATAAATTCTTGCTTATCTAGGGGAAAGGAAGTACAGATGTACATAGTTCTGTTGATCATATTGATCATATAGGAGGTTTCTGCACTACCTGAAGCAACATCTACTGTCTCACTATTTGTGTATCACATGTATGCTATTTTATATTATTAGCAGGTATTATACTATGGTCTAGTACCTTTTAAGATAATCTTTAGAACATTATAAATTTATAATCAACCAATAGAATAGTACACAAATTATGAGATAGAAGATTTGAGTTCAATTACATTGCACACATATATCATATATGTATACAATCAAAGACAGCTCAGTACTGAAACGCCTGGACATTGTCAGCTCAGCTGTACTCTTGCATCTGATTGGAGTCTTGCCCCTGCGGTATTTTCTTTCATCCGAGAGTTGTTTTGCGAACCTATTTGTTAATGACTTGTTAATCTATCTAGTAGTAATAACTAATAGTGTGCAATTTATATTGGCAATATTATAAAATTTATGAACCAACCTTCGAAGAGCATCTGCATTGGTACCAAGGTGTGGAACTGCTTTCAGATGCCCGGTTTCTGGGTCTACCCTTGCTGGCTGGTTTGTTGAGCAATTCTTGACCAATTTTCACTAGATTTTCCAAGTTCTTCTCTGTGGCTACGTCCGTTGAAGCAGTTGTTCCTGTTAAGCTGTCATCCTGTTTTATTTCCAATAATATGTGCCGATTAATCATAAGCGGATTACCACATTAAAAGTTAAATGTGAAGGGTTATCATGCGGCTTACTTGAAATCACGAAGGTACTTGTCCTCTGAACGAAAGGATTGGAAGAGGGATATTATTTTGGTAATCAACTAAGTCAGCCCCGGCTTCATAAAAAGCACTTATAATTGGTGATGATCCATTTTGAAAAGCCAAGAGACAAGCCCCCACTTTCCTGCGGTTTTAGCATTGTATTTCTGCTCATTTTTTCCTGATCCTGTTCCTATCGATAAAACCAGCAACTTATCATGGATGGTCCCGTAATCTGGATTCTCCTTCATCATTTGTTTGGTAACTTCATTTATTGCCAGATAAGTTCGTGTTTAGAAGAGCAAAACAAAATGATAGAATGAAAAAATATTGGATACACGAAATAATATCCTATCTGCTGTTTTAAAGTAGCGGTTGAATAAGAGCTATTATGTCTGTTCTCAGGGGGCGAGGCCAGGGTGCTACTTGTGGAGGGCCGCTTTAATGTTGAATTCTAATCATACGTTGGCTCAAGTGCCGTATTACCTATAAACAAGATATAACCATCAGAACCTATCGATTTTCTTCAAAGCATGTTAGTCAGAGGCGCTTGGCCGCCCTTAGCCCCAACATAGCCTTTCGCGCCCGTGCCCGCGTTCTCCTCCAAAAAATTTAACATACACCCTGATGTATCGGA